>JAJOZX010004765.1:0-342500 GCA_023014485.1 Bathynomus jamesi | reverse complement strand
GATTTTTCTTTATTCCTTATTGCAAAAGTTATGCTTAGTTTCGTTTTCTTTCAACATGACCGCCATTCCTATCGATACAAATCTGGAGTCGAGCTCTCATCTTCCCCATCACTCTTTTGATAAGATCTGGATTGTCTTTTAACAAGTTGATTTCAGCTGTGATGCGAGTCCTCAAATCATCTAAATTGATAGGTTGTGATGCAAATACTCTATTTTTCAAATTACCCCATAAAAAGTAATCACACGGGGTCAAGTCAGGGCTTCTGGGAGGCCATTCAATGTCATGGCCTGTAGCAATTACTCTTTGGTGGAAGACTTCCTGCAAGCGTTCCTTCACAATAACTCTCCTGTGAGCAGGAGCTCCGTCTTGCACCCACCAAATACAATTAAATCCTTCCACGTATTTGTGGAAGGATTTCTCGGTCTATCATTTCTAGGTAAGCTTCACCATTTAGATTACCATCGTAAAAGACCGGGCCAATTAACGCTCCATTACCGCACAGTCCTACCCAGAGAGACAGTTTTTGTCTAGAGTTATTCTTTTCGTTGATATGATTGTCAGGTGGATGATTTTTTGGTGCATACTGACGGCAGATTTGTCTGTTCACTAGACCATTCATAAAAAAGGCCGCCTCATCTCCAACCACTAATTGTTCCGTGAATCTTTTTGGTTTTTCAAGAAACCACTGGGCAAATCTTAGGCGGCGAGGTAGATCTCCTTCAATGAGTTGATGTCGAATTTCCATTCTGTATGGGTACAAATTCAAATCCTCACGAACTATTCGATGAAATGACATGCGTGAGAGTTCTGTACCATTTCGCCTGGTGGACACTTTTGGATGTCTCTCTAATAAATGCCGAACATGCTGAATGTTCTCGTCTGTTCTTGCCGTCTTCGGATGGCCTGAACGTCCTTTGTTCAAATTGAGGACCGTTCCTTCTTCTTTGTATTTCCGAACATTCTTCAAAATTGTATGTTTAGTTGGAGAAGCTCTATCGGGAAATTGCAGTTCGAAGGTATTCTGAACTTGTTTTAAGCTTTTAGTTTGCAGATAAGTTGTGACCATGAGAACGCGCTGCCTTCGTGTAAACTGCATGATAAGGGTTGCAAAGTTATTTATAAATTTAGTAATTCAGATTCTTCATTTATATGTATGACTCGTATCTTAGATACAAAAGTTCGAATTATTTAAAAATAATATTTGCAATATTCTTCGACGTAAAAAGTAGCACATTGGTTAAAGCAAGAGGAGCTATCTGGCTGGGAGAAATGATCATTCCGCGCAACCCATTTTGCTGTACCCTTCAGTTAAAAGCAGATGCTTAAACACTAAATCGTTTAAACATGAATAAATTTGAACGTTAACAAAGAATAATTTGCTATATTAAATCAAACAAACAGATCCAAAATATCTCAATTTTTGGAGGAGTTAGTACAATCTAAAGTTGGGTGTACTTTTTTGTGGGACATATGGTATATATATATGCCCAGTTAGGTAAACTGAATGCCCGGTTAGGTAAAGGTAAAGGTTCCTCACAATTTTATTCTTGAATGTTTTTAGTTTTAGTTTTTACATTTGTCATTCGTATCTTTTATCATTTATATATTTTACTTTTGATTTGATTTTGTCCAGGCCTGTTTCTACTTTGTATTTTTTAATTTTTATTTTTGAACAATTTTAATTTTGTACACTAGATTAGGTTTTAACTCTCGTCATTTATATCTTTTGTCATTTATATCTTTTGTCATTTATTAATTTTAGCTTTTTACTAATTAGGTCTTGAAAATGGGTAGAGTTGCCCGAAACGTCGGCTGCAGCCAAATATATTGACTTTTTTGCTCTACGTCTTCGTTTTTATCCTGAATGTTAATGTACGTATATATACATATATATTAAAGTAAAGAACGACGCTTGTATAGAAGAACGTTCCGCGCAAGATGAGGAGGGAGAACGAACAAATCGGTAGATCCCGGGTTCGATTCCCGGGTGGCTACCTCATTTTTTCATTTGTTCGTTCTCCCTCCGCATCTTGCGCGGAACGTTCTCCTATACAAGCGTCGTTCTTTACGTTAATTATACTGTTTGTTGTTTGCAGTTGAAATGTATACATATATATATATATATATATATATATATATATATATGTGTGTGTGTATATATCATATTTGTGTGTGTGTGTGTGTGTGTGTGTGTGTGTGTGTGTATAAGGAAACCACTCTTCAGGAAGACAAATTCTCATTTTTTAACACTAATACAGTTTCGGCTTCCCGCGTCCCCTTGTCAATGGTAATGACAATATAAACAGAGAACAGAGTTTATATTATGGGTGTGGACTCGGACTCAGGACTCGGGGGGGGGGGGACCTGCATATTTGGCTGGACTCGGGACTAGGACTCGCACGCTGTTCGAAATGGTTCGAGTCCGAGTCCGACAATGCATTCCAAGGAATCGATCTTTACCCGTCAGAAATTCAAGAAATTGCTCAAGTATTGACCTCTCTACTGGTCTCAAGTGTCTGTAGAGAGGCTTTTCTCTGGACTCAAATTCATTAAGAACGATTTGTGTGCAACAATGAAGGATGATTTGGTGCGGGCGATCCTTTTCCTGAGGACAAACAGGAAGAAGTAGAGTAAAGCTAAAAAATGTATTTTTATGAGGATCTCATTTTTGTAGGCCCTATGCCAATTTTGAATAAAGAATTTCTATTTTTCTCCTCTCGCGTGAGTATTTTTTTAGTTTTTCTTATGGAAAATGCTGTATGATGAATAAATCTGACTCTCTTTCATTTTCATTTCTCACTCGTCTTACCTCATGGCTCTGGACTCGGACTCGGGACTCGGACTCGTATTAAAATTTTAATAACTCCGCACCCCTGGTTTATATACACCTGGAAGTTAATTATTAGGGATCAGCTGAGTGAACCTTCCCATCCTCTTCTCAGAGGATAGTTAAGTTACCCCTCCGACCCAGCTTTGACCTGATGGATATACCCTGTTGTCTGGGGATTTTTGGAGGGTAGTGTTACAAAATTCTTAATTTTATTACACATAATTTTGTGAAAAGAGAATTGGCCATCGGATAAATTAAAGTTCTGTAATCTGTATAGTGTCTATACGATTAGATTCAACAATTCTACGCTCAACATACTTATTAGATTTGAAAAAAAAATTGCAATTAATGAAATCTATTGCACGGTTATAGTCTCTAACATGACAGAATATCACTTTTTTTTCATTCCACACACTCACATCTCTCTTGTGTTCATAAATTCTCTTACTGAGGTCCCTTCGCGTTTGGCCCACAAATATATTAACAGGACAATCTTTACATGGTAATATCTACACATCTGTGTCTTTTTCATCCTTCGGTTTGTTCTTTATTAACAGGTCATTTATACTGTTATCGTTATTATATTTCAATGCCACATTCAGATATATATTATGTATGGGAATAATGTAATAAGGTTAATTAATTACTAGTTATAAATTAATCAACAAACAAAATTGATCATCCAAAAACTATACGAATTTGTATGGGTAATAATAAAACTGAAATAATTTTAAGATCGATTTCATGTTATGCGAACATTAAGTTACTTTTCTAAGCTTAGGGCTGAAGTGAGTAGTATGACCGCAAAAGGTTAGAGTGCAATGCAAATGCAAATGTTGATCAATGTTGCAAAGGGGGAGGGGGAATGTTGCAAGAGGTTATGCCAACAAAGGGGAGGGTTTATGCAAGAACGGGAGGACCGGGAGGTGTTATGTCCCAAACTGCAATGAAGGGGAACTCCCCCAGCAAGCTGGGGGAGTTCCCCTAACCTCCTAGGGGAGAAGACGGGACGGCCTCACCCCCAAAAGGGGTATTCCTAACCTAAGAGAGGGAGAGAAAGGAGGAGGGTCTTTGGGGAATAAGTTGGGACGGCCTCATTCCCAAAGGGAAACCTAACCTAATCCATAACCTAAGAAGGAGAGAGGGGTGTTCGCCTGGCTAATGCCAGACGGATAATGAGAGTTCATCCGAGCGCCAGCTCTCTTATAAGGTCCTAAACAGCCGGTTGCCTTAATCCGCCAGTTGGCTTAGAACGCTTAATCTGACTTAGAAGGCGCAAATGGTTTGTTCAGGTGTACATTATTAGGGTTGAGTTGCCAGATTGCGCTAATTATTAAATTAAAGCATATATTCTTGACATTTGGCTTAACCCACCAGTTCACGTAGAAGACCTAGAAGGCAGGTGTATACATTAACTTTTCAACTGCCAGATTGCGCTATTCAGATATTCTTGACAGTTGAATTAGAACTTCTTCAGTCGGTTTAGAAGGCCTAACCAGCCATTTGGTATACATATAATTAAATAGTATCGTTTATATATACACAACCAAAAGAATTAAATAAAACACCATTACATCATTCTGTTTATTTAGACGAATTATTGGAACCAAATTCACGAAATATATAGAAATAAAAATAAGAAATACAAACCGATGGAGTATAACCATCAACATATTATTACAGGAAATATATATATTATATATATATATATATATATATATATATATCTCTATATAACATATATAGATATAAATTATATTAAATAATTAAATGTTAAAAATAAATATACATCAAAATACATTCGTGCTACTGCGCTTGCTACTGCGCTTAACTAAAACACTGAACTCGCACGTAATCGAGTCTACAGTCACATCATTATTGCTTTGCACTACGCAGTAAATACGATTTAACATTATTTCACTACATAAGTTATAGGGATATACGCGATGTAAATGGCCTTCATATCGTTCAATACTATTTTTTGCCCACTTTACATTCGGTTAGCAAGTTATCCTAAACACGGATAGAATACATTTAAAAGCACGCACAAAGAGGTCATCGTCAGCCACCACATCATTATTAAATACAAGTTTATAAACACTCCTTTCCAATCGAGGGTTTTTTCTCACCGACCTAAGCTTTTCAATCGTGAACTCTTCTTCAAAACGCATAGCGGCAATTTAGATAATCTTCCAAGTCGTAACGACAGCTGCTCATTATATAGAGGTACAATTCTTCAGGGTGAATAGTGTAGGCGAGTTCTGCAGTACCGCTGAAGAACTTTGTACCAAAGTTCATGTTATTTCGAAGAGTCTAAACCTTTTAAATAAACATCCAGCTTTAGACCATTCTCGCCTTGTTCATTCTTACATTCGATAAACCCGTCGAGCAGAGCGGTGTATGCGTATTCAAGAACCGTGTCAAAATAAATCATATTTGCGAAATCAAACAATTTCAAAAATTTTGTCGAGGATGAATCGGTTTCGCGTGGGGATAAGAACGTTATTATCAGAGGCATCCTTCCACATCAGTCGTATATCAATGCATGGGTGATCGTTATTTATACACAACGTCCAAAGAACGGCATATAAGGGGCATTACTAATCTGTTCTCTTCTTGTACCTACACCTGCAGCTATTTTATGAAGGTCCTCACCCCACTTCTCAACTACAACGAAGACTCTATTCATCTCCTCAACATTTAAATAAATAACATTACGTTTAGCAGAGTTTGCTTGTCTACAAGTCGTTTCAAGTACATAGCTAATAGTACCGGTTTCACGCCTGAACAAGCGCAATGACTTCGTCACGGACACATCGTACAGGGCATTGAGAGTGCTTCTCAAAGGAAGTTCCATCGTATTCGATGAGTGCACGTCCAGTCGGTTCAAACTCTGAGATAACTATGAGCCACGGGTGGGCAGAATGGCTCGAGGGGGAAGCGAGTCACACCATAAGCTGTTGAATCGTGAACGGATTTGTTCTAGCATGAATCACACGCGCACTTGTAACCATTATACGGGGCAATTTTCCGACACAAGGGATAATTTCAATTTTAATGTTTTATGCGCACAAGACGTTCTCCACACATTAACAATCTGGTGCACTATTTGAGAGAAACATGTGCCCGTATTTATCATTTTTCTTTAACAATCGATACTCGTCTCTAAACTCTAGCAAAAACTCACACAGGCCTTTAACCACAACCTCACTGCGAACCTCGTCATGATATATATGCATGTAGTGGTAAAAGTACTTTAGCTTGTTCATGATTTCAAGGTTTACATTCTCAGCCGCAGGGTACGCGTACTCGGTACGATACAGCATGACATAATACCACCTGTCACACCACTCATCAACAAGACTCATTATCCATATCCGTTGCTTCTCTTCTGCATGCGTTGTTTCTTCACCTCACGGAATATGTACGCTTTTATACAGTTTAGCCCTACAACGTAGTCCATTACATCGTTTTTGCTGCGAAATCCGGCAATACTCTCGTCAGAATATCCATAGAGTATTTGAACATCTTGTCCCTTCGCGCGATTCAATGTAGCCTTAAAAGTCTCAAAGGAGGGGTGGGTTGGTCGTCTTTCAGTATTTACCACTACTTCTGACTTTACCGAATATCACTTCATAAACGTCGAATACGCAATATCAAAAGTAGCCATCACTGTTTTTTCGTCTACGTGAGAAAATACACGTCTGAGCTCCAGGGTTTGCAGAGGTTAATTGAGCACTCCGGGGTAGAGATATGCCCAGGTAGTAACAGGAGTCACGTGACCGAGCTCACAGTGGCCGGAGCTTAGGATTGTACACACGCACGCACAAAAAAGATTAAATGAAACCCTAATTGAAACAAATACACGTAAAAAATAAACATATCTTTAACAATACACATATATATCTAGATATGAAAACAATCAAGGATTAAGGTATCCAGAGGGTACGGTACCATAGGTTCCAGGCACCTGGTAACGTTCCCTATAGGTGTTACGGCATACCTTCCTTCCCATAAGTTCCTTCTCACACCCC
This sequence comes from Bathynomus jamesi, assembly GCA_023014485.1. Classification (NCBI taxonomy): domain Eukaryota; kingdom Metazoa; phylum Arthropoda; class Malacostraca; order Isopoda; family Cirolanidae; genus Bathynomus; species Bathynomus jamesi. The sequence goes on along the minus strand of JAJOZX010004765.1, from coordinate 335,635 downwards.
AGATTCAGCACCCGAAAATTGTGGGTCCCCACAGTCAGTTGGGGTTCTTGGTCGCCCTCATCATCCAAGCACACTAGATCCTTCAACGAGTCAAATTTAACGACTCGTCGGTTCGGATGGTTAAGCGTGATACCCTTAGCCTTCACGATATATTTCATATCCTACCCCACCCTCACCCGTACCCCATAAATTTCTGGTCTTGTTGATACAAATGAGTCAGCGAATGCACCATCATCATATTCATCCTTGATCTCGTCAGTTAACTCTCCGAGGAATTCCCCAATAGGCGGCATGTATTCACCCTCCCTCTCTGTGAATATTACGCTATCTGTGTCAGCGTTCAGCACCCTCCACCCAATAGAGTGCATAGTCCTCAAAGCTTGATGCGATCATAGGCCGTTGTGAAGCTGGCTACAGGTATGTTTGTAACCCGTGAGGTATCTGTGGCCAGTTCGGTGATGTTGTACTTTATTATGTAAGTATTACCTACATTTACGATCTCCATAAGCTCTTTATCGGGAGCGTTGGGAAAAACCCAGACTTCACTATAACTTTCTGCCAAATGAACGTTCCCTTTGCCAGTATTCTGTGCAAATTTTCCCCAAAGACTGGTTACACACAACTATGCACTAAAGCGCTTGCAGGATTCTTAGCAATTTGGGAACGATCAAGCAGTATACCTTCACGGGTACGGTAACGATGAATATAACCCGTATTTTCATCTTCGGTGTCAACTCCTCGCGGACATCCCGATGCTTCTACCTTATTTTTCAAAAAAGCGTTTATGTATGGCGTGAAAAGGTTGGGTTGCTCCTCACACCTCCACACCTCATGTATCTTCAATATTCTGTACACATGGCGAACAGCTAGGTCCATCTCAGGGCTTGTATATACACCTCTGATCTTACGCTGGTTGGTTGTATGATTACAATCCCCATTGTTCTCCTCTGCGCACTTCACGCACAGGGGAAACATGAGCTTGTGATCTATAACGACGGGTAAGATCGGTATCCATAAATCGCGAAGGGAGGGCACGTCTTCGAAAGAGTCCAAATTAGCGCTCACTCAATTAGTTGAGAATTCCTCGATTGTTGGCATGGCGGGGCCCACTAGTTTTTCAGGCTCACGTACAGGGTACGGATTGTTCTTCATCACGTAGGGATATAAATAACAGAAGTCGTAGTAATGGAGTTTCACGCCCTCCGTAGGCGGAAATTATAGCTTGAATGGGTTTGTACGCCCTCCGTAGGCGGAAAGTATAGCTTGAATGGGTTTGTACGCCCTCCAAACAAGTTGTTACCGCATTTGAGGGGATCCAACACCATTGAACGTTTGATGGCCCTTATTTCTTCACGGTACTGGCCATCTGTTTCCATCCGTGCATCATACTCATGCTCCCACACGATCTTGTGAGTGAACTGGGAGCCTATAAGTTGATCGAGGTTACGGGTTCATGCGAGGCTGTCGGCGGGGGATCATCCATGGAGGTCCCCTGTAACGGCACATTCAGGGCGTGGACATCCATGGCACCAGCAGCCGTTAAAGGAGTACACAGTCTTCTCACTAGTGGATGGATCCTCACTTCGACAATCAACCCAAAAAACACGACAATTGACCATAAAGGGTACTTCCCTCGTGTTGCGGGCGTCTTTTATGTATACCCCGGTCTGTTGCTGTAGGTGTATGACCAGTAAATACTGTTATTACTGGGTCTGAAATTGGAAGACGGAGTAGCGAAAGCTTTCGGAAAGAGTTATCTGAGAAGGGACTCGTCAAGATGATGTAGGAGAGAGTGACGAATTGGATGATAAAAATTTAAATAACTCTTTCAAGGTATACCAAACTTCACATCACAACAGCGGGATCTTACACGAAAACAACCAGAGAACTCTCAAAAAGGTGATAATTTATTCCGGTAACTACGATATAGTTGCAATCAATGAAACGTGGTTAAATACCGTGGCTCGGGACTTGTTGGGGGAACTTCATATACCGGGTTTTAAACTCTTTACTAATGATAGGTTACATAGGATTGGTGCCGGCGTTTTGCTGTACATTCGTAATTCCCTTAGGGCTATCGATGTTAAGATAGATTTTCCGGCAGCAATTAATGCAATATGCGTTGAAGTTAGGGCGCGGTCTTAGTTTAAACTTTGTTGTTGTTTATAGACCTCCCGTTCAATCCCTCAATACCGATACAAGATTTTACACACTTCTTGGTAACTTTATTGATAATCGTTAATTACGAGACTTTTACTGGTAACGATGAGGGTTTGAGATTGATTGAGTTCATGGAAGATAAATTTTTACGACAGATGGTTACCGAACCAACGCGCGGTGACAATATTTTAGACGTGGTAATGACGAACTGCGAAAATATAGTCGAAGGTTTAGAAGTAGGAGAGAGTTTAGGATGTAGTGATCATCAAATTATTAGGTTTCAGTTATTGATAAAAAACAATAAGGATAGTAACGTAATAGAAGTCCCTCATTTTCGTTGGTCCAATTTTGATAGTTTTGCGGATAGGATGAGAGTAGTGGATTGAAATAACTTATTTAGGGATAATGACGCAAATTTGCGTTGGGAGGCGTTTAAAGATAGTTTCTTGAATATCCAAAGGGAGTTTATTCCTCGTAGGCTCAAGCGCGCTAGAAATCATGGTAGGAGGCCCAAGTGGTGGAATAGGGAAATAGGCGAGTTCATAAACGAGCGTAACAGAGCATATAGACTTAAAAAGCGCAATGACACAGTAGCTAACGTCAATAGATATATCGAGCATCGACGTCAGGTTAAAAGATCAGTTAGGAATGCTAAGCGTAATTTAGAGATACTTATAGCTGCGGATAGTAAACATAACCCCAAAAAGTTTTTCGATTACGTGAATAATCGTAAGCCGATAAAAGATAATATAGGCCCTCTCGTGGACGCTAATGGCGTTTTGGTTTCCGATGCTCAGGCGATGGCAGGTATTTTTAATAACTTTTTTGCGACAGTTTTTACCGTCGAAGACGTCAATAATGTCCCCGATGTCGACGACATCGTTCCATTTAGTAGCGAGACTATTTTCGATGAAATAACTGCTTGCGAGGGTGAGATTGCGCATTATAGCGATAGGCTAAAAGTTAGCAAGGCTCCAGGCCCTGACGCGTTTTATCATACACATCTGAAATATTTGAAAGAGTTATCGTGGACCCCTTAACGAAGATTTTTAATCAGTCACTCAAAACGGGGATTATTCATGAAGACTTCAAATTAGCTGACGTCATACCCATTTTTAAAAGAGGCGACCGCACAGTAGCTAGCAATTATAGGCCCATTAGCTTAACGTCAATTGTCGGTAAACTTTTGGAATCCGTAGTTAGGGATCGTATCATCGATCACTTAGAAAGTCGAGATTTGATTAATAGTAGTCAGCATGGGTTTCGACGCCAAAGATTTTGTTTAACTAATTTGTTAAAATTCTATAATGAAATAGTGCGCGAATACGATAGGCATAGAGCGGCTGACATTATTTATTTAGATTTTAAAAAGGCGTTCGATACAGTTCCGCATATAAGATTAATTGCGAAGGTTAAAGCGCACGGTATACGCGGTTAGGTAGCTAACTGGTTAGAGAAATGGCTTCGTGCTAGGAGACAGAGGGTCGCTGTTAATGGTAGTGAATCGGGGTGGTTAGATGTAGGTAGCAGTGTCCCACAGGGTTCAGTGTTAGGCCCATTGCTATTAGTAATTTACATTAACGATATAGATGTACGATTGACTAATAACGTGTCAAAATTTGCGGACGATGCTAAAATAATCGGTAAGGTTGTTAACGAGGACGATAGAAATGGGCTCCAAGACGATGTAAATAGGATTATGGAGTGGATGGATAAGTGGCAGATGTAATTTAACGTAGACAAATGTAAAGTTTTGCATATAGGTTCTCCTAACTATAATTACACGTACACGATGGATTTTAGAGAGTTAACGAGCGTTGACGAGGAAGTAGATTTAGGCGTACGCGTATCTAAGGATTTGAAAGTTAGGAACCAGCGCCTGGAGTCTTCCGCAAAATCTAATAGGATGTTAGGCTTCATAGCGCGTAATATCAAATTTAAATCGAAGAATATTATATTGCCCCTTTACAAGTCCCTAGTCAGGCCCCATTTAGAATATGCTGTTCAGTTTTGGTGCCAGTATTTGCGCGAGGATATTGATAGGTTAGAAAGGGTTCAGCGTCGTGCCACGAAACTAATTCCGTCATTGCGCAACAAGCCTTATGAAGATAGGATTAAAGTGTTAGACTTGCATTCACTCGAAACTAGGAGATTAAGGCGGGAGCTTATTGAAGTTTTCAAAATCGTTAATAACATTGATAACGTAAATTTTGACAAACTGTTCACTTTCGATAATAGCAATACTCGTAATAACGGATTTAAGTTGCGTGGGAGACTTTCATTACTAATATCGATAAAAACTTCCTTACGCTTAAAGTAATTGATAAAGGGAATAATCTTCCCTCGCCCGTCGAGAACTCTACCAGCGTTAATATGTTTAAGAACCGTCTAGATAGGCATTTTAAAAATATTAACGTTGTTTAAAATAATAAAACAATTAGCAACAGGAGCTCTGGGGGTGGTGGTCGAGGATGAGTCTGTTGACGATAATGCCAGCTTGTGACATGCCAGGATTTGATGCCAGCAATGAAATTATTATTATTAAAAAAAAATTAGACTAACACGAACGTAGATGTAGCTCGTAGCGTAAACTAACCCACTTTTTGTTTTATTTTACCTACTTCTTTTTTTCTTTCTTATACTCTCCTTACTTGCATGTCTGTAACTCTCTTTCCATGCATGTCTGAAGTTTGCATGGTACAGTATGACAGTGATTTAAGACTGTGTTTGCATGGTTTGTAAGCGTTCTTATTTTACTTCTGTTCATCTTTTACCCCTTTCCTATTCTCTTCGACTATACTTCCGAATTGTCGGCAGTGGCCGGCGGATGATGATGGGGTGTCTTTCCTTCTCTTTTGCCGAATGAATTTTAACCCAAGAATGATAGGTTTTGCTACTTACTTAACCCCTTATTCTCCTCTTTTGACCCCCTCCTCTTTCCTTTCTCTCGGGCTAACTTTAGAGTGGATCTTAGGGTTTTTGTTAGCCTTAGCTTCTGTAGATCTGTAGACCCTAAAAATTTTTAGGGAACAAACCACAGTGGGGATCACTTTACCTTTGGAGTGTTAAACATATAACACATACATTAGGTATAACCAACAAAACCACACAAAATCACCCACGATCAGCAGGGGTATTAAAGGAGTTTCATCAGACACTAAAGGACCTGATGAGTGTATAGTTTTCTATTTTTTCAAAAATAATAAAGTTGGAACAATGAGATTCCATATTTTTGTTCTTCACGAAAGAAAGCAAAAAGAAAACCTCGGCTCAGTCCATTTGAGTTAACTCATGGTCATGAAGTCAAGGAACCATTTAAGGTCTTATAGCATGGCTGGAACAAAAACAAAACTTGTCCGTACTTAAATACGTCAATAATTTAGATATAACTTTATTGGGCAAATCAAATTGTCAAAGACCACTTAAGGGCAACTCAGGGGAAAATAAAAGAAACCTTTGATAAAATGCTCGTTGTAGAGAGTTACAAAGTGGAGGTAAAGTTTTGACGTTCCTACCAGTGCCCAAAGACCTAGTGGACACTAGATTTTTTGCTCCGTATAAGGTCCGACAAAAAATCAGTGATAAAATTGTTCTTAAATAAAAACTCCAGACTGGAAATATTAGGTTATTGTCACTTTAATCTTTCAAAAGATACTGAGCGCACGGACAATAATTCTAAGTTTATGGTTGAAAAGGTGATACTAAAATAAAAGTAGTCGCTAATTTAAGTGTCGCAAGTGAATGGAATACTCGTAAAGAGGAAATTATTGAACTGTGAATTAAGTGTGGAGCCATAAAGGTTAAATACCACAGCCACACAAAAAAGTGAAAATCAAATTAGGATATTTAAACGGAAGCCACAAACTCACAGCTCACCAAAATTGTTATATCAATTCTCCCTATTCAATGATGTACCGACTATGTCCTCTCTTATAGCGTATGATGTATAGCTTAAGGAAGAAGCCGACCCATCAAGCAACTTCCAAATTGCCCGAGTTAAAGTTTAACATGAGCCAAGGTCTTTTTCAACTCGATCCCGTTGTTCTGAATTCGTTCAGAACGGGTTTAGACAAGAAGAGCAGAGTGCTAAAACTTTGGTAGTTTTCCCTTATAAATTTGTATGCTCCTCTTACAATTTTTATTTTTCAATTTATTTTTATATATATTTTTTTTATATATTTTTGTGACCTATATATCATTCAGGCATTATCTATAAAATTGGTTGTAAACAATCCATTTGACCTTGTGTTGAATTCGGGCAAAGTGGTAAAATTGGTAGTTTTCCTTACAAATTTGTATGCTACTCGCACAATTTATATTTCTATATTTATTATATATATATATATATATATATATATATATATATATACATATATATATATACATATATACATTTCAACTGCAAAGAACACGCAGTATAAATAACGTAAAGAACGACGCTTGTAGAGGAGAACATTCAGCGCAAGATGAGAAAAGAGAACGAACAAATGAAAAAATGAGGTAACCACCCGGGAATCGAACCCGGGATCTTCCGATTGCCGGTCAGATATGATAACCACTACACCATGGTCCTCACTCAATCAGAAGTCGTAATTGCTCTACATACGGCATGCGGGAGGTGCCCCCTTCGGGGCATTGGTTTCTGCGCGTATGTAGAGGAATTACGACTTCTGATTGAGTGAGGACCATGGTGTAGTGGTTATCATATCTGACCGGCAATCGAAAGATCTCGGGTTCGATTCCCGGGTGGTTACCTCATTTTTTCATTTGTTCGTTCTCTCTTCTCAACTTGCGCGGAATGTTCTCCTATACAAGCGTCGTTCTTTACGTTATTTACACTGCGTGTTCTTTGCAGTTGAAATGTGTATATAGATACGGCATGCGGGGGGTGCCCCCTTCGGGGCATTGGTTTCTGCGCGTATGTAGAGGAATTACGACTTCTGATTGAGTGAGGACCATGGTGTAGTGGTTATCATATCTGACCGGCAATCGGAAGATCCCGAGTTCGATTCCCGGGTGGTTACCTCATTTTTTCATTTGTTCGTTCTCTCTTCTCATCTTGCGCGGAATGTTCTCCTATACAAGCGTCGTTCTTTACGATATATATATATATATATATATATGATACACACAGACCGTGCATGGAAAAAGGAACTCTTCTGGGATAATTAAATCCACTATAGTCCGAATAAGTAATGGTAAATGACAAATACCATAGTTTTTCTTTTTCATGATGCTAGCCCGACATGGGCAACGGGTCACTCGCAAAGAGGTCCCATAAATATAGCTTCCCTCACCAGCTATCTGCAAAGCAGACAGGATCCAGCTTTGGGACATGGATCTAGGGTTTAAAGCAGCCTAGCCCTGCTATATTTAGGACCTCAATATAAGAAAAAGACTCGCTGCCTTCACGTCAGATTGAATACATCAAAGAAAAAGGGGTAACTATTATATTTTTAGCCAAAAACCAAAACTTAAACCTCAACTGGCAGAATTGAGCGTCCACTTTTCAAGGCACATAACATGTCCGTTTCAAGATGGGATTGAACTCAGAATGGTCCCCTGACTTTTTTATGATACACACCGACCGTGCATGGAACAAGGAACTCTTCTGGGATAATTAAATCCACTATAGTCCGAATAAGTAATGGTAAATGACAAATACCATAGTTTTTCTTTTTTTTTTCATGATGCTAGCACAACGTGGGCAACGGGTCACTCGCAAAGAGGTCCCATAGATAGCTGGTGAGGGAAGCTATATTTATGGGACCTCTTTGCGAGTGACCCGTTGCCCACGTCGGGCTAGCATCACGAAAAAGAAAAACTATGGTATTTGTCATTTACCATTACTTATTCGGACTATAATGGATTTAATTATCCCAGAAGAGTTCCTTGTTCCATGCACGGTCTGTGTGTATCATAAAAAACTCAGGGGACCATTCTGAGTTCATTTCCCATATATATATATATATATATATATATATATTTATTTTGTAACCTATATATAGTCTTGAGCTTTTTATTTATTTCAGTGTTCCTGAAGATGTCATTAGACGAAAGCGCTTGATCACCATTCTCTGTTTCCTTTCCTTCGTTGTTTTATTCATCATAAATATTTTCACTTGTTACTTTCGTGAAATAATTTTCATATATATATATATATATATACACACACACAGTATATATTAACTTTGGTTGCATTTACCATAACAATAAAAAAAAAAAAATATATATATATATATATATATATATATATATATATATATATATGTGTGTGTGTTGTCGAAACTATGCACAAACATTGTGCATATAAAACGCAAGTTTTGGGAAAATTTTTGTTTTCTTTCTTTTTTATTTTTACTAAATAAATTATGAATTATTTCTTTTTCAAATTACTTAATCATTTTTAGATTTAGCTTAATCATGTAATCATGTTAAATTCTGCAATATTCATTTTCTTTATACATTCTCTCTTAGTTGTGAAAGGTGTAGTTATGTCTGGCGTAACACTTTATTTTAAATTTATAGCATTTAATTTTGACCCATATGCATGTTTAATTTTAATCCATAATAAAATGCACATTTCAATTTCCATTTTTAATTAACTCGGCAAATCTTGATAACATCAGCTCTGTCGATATGCTGTTTAAAAGAAACATATGACTGCAGCTTCAACTATCTTGCTTATCTGTGTAAACGCTGTTACAGCCAAAATAATTACCTTGCTCTTCAAATATTTGGAAAAAAATTCAGCCTGTTGAGAAGAAAAATCAAGAAGTCAACATTAACTGGTAATGATGTTACCAAAATTTGTGCACTGTATATAAGTTAATATAATTTTTTCAAATTTTTATTCTGATTTTTCTGATTATTCTGATCTGACCTAGAGGCTAAACCATTACCTATAACATTTTAGAAGCAGTAAACTACAGTAAGAGAATATTTTTGTCTTCTCCTTTGAGCCCTGCTTCATTCAGAGAACCTTGTCTTAAAATAGAAAAGAATAATTTCCGATATGCTACAAGAAGAATCGGGGAACCATTTGATAATTTAGTATGTTTCACGGAATCCTCCGCTCCACTGCAAGAAGAAATCGGAGTGTAGTATAAGGGAAACTATTGCGATTTCCTACACGGTACCAGCTACCCCAGAGTGAGAAAACAGTTGCTGCCACCTAACCAGAACCCACGTCAACCTTGAAGCGCCCAAGGCCATAGACGGAGAGGTTAACAACTGGAGACCTCTGCAACTAGGATTCTTCCAGTCTTCTAACCTTGGAAGACTGGATACATCAGTTGGCCGGCGTGTCACGGCTTCCAGTTCTTCACGCCCATCATTTGACTGACGTGTTACGAAGTCCAAGTTCTCCACGCTCATTCTTCTTCCAGGAACAAGTGGCCACCAAGACACGTCTTCAAGACACGTCTTCAAGGATTTCGCCGTGGAATCTTCTTAAGTACAGATCTTTTTCTGAAATTAAAAATTAAACATTTGATAAGTCTGCCTAATTAACAGTTAATAATTACTATCAAGCCAGAATCAACACGAAACACAGTGAACACTTCTTTTTATTGAAGCCGATTTCATATTTAACAGAGAATAATTTTATCTAATGTACCAATTATAATATTACCATATATTCCTCGCATATGTAATGTTCCTCGCCTCGGGTGACTTCGTACATGTGGCAACACCTTAGTGTTAGTCAAGGTACCCCAACTGGGGAAAGTAGGGTGGAAGGGGGACAACCGAATCCAAGTCTGTGTTCATAAAGATAAACAATTAATATGATCGTGAACAGCGTTGAACTCCATGTAGTTTACTAATCTCATACAGTAATAAGGTTCCATTATGATTACTGCAAATCTATATGAACAGCTACTACAATAGAACTTTTGGAGCAAGTGTAGTTTACGTCCCCCTGACGCAAAAGGGGACACAAACTAAACTAGGTCAAAGATGGGGAACGTAAACTACACTAGGATCGGATCACCTGAAGATCAGCACCCCCGCCTTCTTTAGTTAGCTTTATAGGCTAACTAACGAAAATAGCATTACCTAACCTAACCAGTCGTCAAGAGCGTACAGTTGACCTAACGATTGGTTAGGTTAGGTCAGGTCGTGATATTTTCGTTAGTTAGCCTTATAAGGCTAACTAAAGAAGGCTGGGGGCCCTGATCTTCAGGTGATCCTTAGGATCTTTAAGAGACACTTTTTAAATGAATCCATCAAATAAAACGTTAAAACTAACGAAAATATTACGAATTAACCTAACTAATCGTCAATTATATATATATATATATAAGCAAACAACCATAGAGAAAGGGAAAGGGAAAAGGAAAAGGATTTCGTGTTTCCCTTTCCTTTTCCCTGTGGTTGTTTGCTTATTAAAAAGATCACGTGTTGTTCTGTGATTTTATTGCACATATATATATATATATATACAGCGTGTCCCAAAGAAATGTATACCCACTTTGTTCGATAATACCAGCTATGAGGTTAATAAATATATTACTGTTTATATGTTTTTTAATAAAGAATTTCCTCCTGAATCTAAATATGTAATTATTTTTATTAAAAATTGAAGAACAAAAAGTTACAGATGTTTAAATTAGAATTATTATTTTCGAGACTTCATGTGCGATATTTTCTAATATTTTTTTTTATGGCCTGGCCTGCCTTTTAACCGACTGTTTTGAGATACTTATGTTTAGTGCCTAGCTAAGCCTAGCCATTTCGTTGAGTTCTAATTAGGCAAGACTACAGTTTTGCTCTAACCTTATCTAACATCTTATAACTCTGCGACGTTTGTTCTTTTCTAACGACAATTTGAACATCTTAGATAAAGTGTCATTTAACCATGGAATTTGTAAATTTTTTGAATTAACTAATAATTACAACATTTATGCTTCAATATCAACACTAAACATAAGTATCTCAAAACAGTCGGTTAAAATATTAGAAAATATCGCACATGAAGTCTCGAAAATAATAATTATAATTTAAACATCTGTAACTTTTTTGTTTTTCAATTTTTAATAAAATTAATTACAGATTTAGATTCAGGAGAAAATTCTTTATTAAAAAACATATAAAAAGTAATATATTTATTATCCTCATAGCTGGTATTATCGAACAAATTGGGTATACATTTCTTTGGGACACGCTGTATATATATATATATATATATATATATATATAATGACGATTGGTTAGGTTAAGTCGTAATATTTTCGTTAGTTGTAACGTTTTATTTGATTAGGTATACGCGGACAAAGTTGGGGAACGCAAACTACACAAGGATAATGTAGGTGAACGTAAATTACACTAGGGTAATGTAGGGGAACGTAAACTACACTAGGCACCACAGGGGGACGTAAACTACATTTGCTCCGAACATTTTATATACTAGAGAATATGAAATATTCGACTGCAGGAAATTTTCGCGTTTTCCATGTTTTTCACGTGAAAATATCCAGCAGGCGAAAATTTGACAATTTAAACTAATCTTTGGAAGATATTAAGAAAATGAAGCTTAGATCATTAAAATACTTTATTTAAGAAGTAAATTCAGTATATTGTAATAAAACATCGTAAAGTAAAAGCAGTAAAAACATTTTAAATTATACTGTATTATTACTGTATAACAAGAATGTCATGAATGCCGCTAATTTCCCAACCCTTCCGAATGGTCTCCCTCATTTTGTGTAGGTTATCCCATGCAGAGACAATTCATTTAGCATGAAGAGGTTTCAGTGTGGAGAGCTTCAAATCTATCTTACCGAGAGATTCCTTTACGTTGAATGCTGCTGAAACTTTATCCGCATATACGACCTCAATTTCGACCAATCACAGTTCAGAATAAATGTCATTCATGACGTCATTTAAATCTGTAAAATTATAACTAGCAACTGTTGACCGCGAAATTATGATGCCGCGAACTCGTCCAAGGATATGACAGAGCGAAAATTTGCTGCCGCGAAATTAATCTGGTTTACAGTATATACACTTATAAACTCAGAGAGTATTATACTAATGTTTGTGAAATGACGTTGATGGGCCAAACCGAGGTGTTGACATGGTTACTGGCATGATCTACTTATGCTCATACCACATTTCTACACCGTATGATGAACACCGACTCTGAAAATGAATCCAGCTCCAGATAAAATGGCACAGCGAGGCCGGATAATTGGAATGCGGGAAGCAGGCCTCTCTGTAGCTGACATAGCCATGGAACTGGGGATTTCGAAGTCTACTGTTCGACGCTGGGTGCAGAGGTGGCAGGAGACTGGGAATATGCTAGATCGTCCTAAGTGTGGGGCACCAAGAAAGCCGACTCCAGAAGAAGACCGGAGAATAATCAACGAAGTGCAGATCGATCCTATCACAACGCATCGCAGTCCGGGAGACGCTACATATGGGCGTGTCAGTGGACACCGTAAGGAGACGGTTGCCTGAAGCAGGATATCACCACCAAGCTACTGCCAAAAAAGAGATGATCGAAGGACGACATTGTCAGGCCAGGCTCTCGTTTGCTCGCCAGCATATAAATGATGATCTCGCATACTGGAGCAGAGTTATCTTCTCAGACGAGAAGACGTTTGCGTCTACAATTCACGGCCATCTTCGGTGTTGGCGACAGGACACGAGATATGCCCGCCAAAATATTTACGCAGTGATACGGAGTGGGCACGTGACAGCGAATATGCGAGGATGGATGCACCTGCAAGGACTAGGAGAGCTGACTGAGATCCACGGGAGGTTTACGGCAGATCAATATATAGAGATCATGGAGGAGGTGACGCTGCCTTCTGTACGCGCGTATGCCTTACCCTATCCTGAACAGATTATCTTTATGCTGGTATGTTGTATTTGCATGTTATAGAATATTATACAATTACTAGAGTAAGATTTATGTATTACACGCATTTGTATGTCCGATTTCCTCATTTACATGGGACGAATAATGGTCATAAAATTGTTCTTTAACTCTTTCAGTACCATGACAACACTTTAGGATTTTATTCTGGGTAACTGTAGACTGTATTATTTGTATAACGGCGCACAATTGCATTTAGCTGAGAGAAACCCCTAATACATATGGGTTAAAACCTATATCGAATAGTGGGTTACTGATGAAGCGTATGGGTGAGATATAATTCTACTTTTAATATTTAAAATCCATTTGCAGGACAACTCTCCCAACCAAACCACCAGGATTGTTAGAGGGTGGTTTGAAGAGCAGCGAAATCTAGAACTACTGGACTGACCTAATAAGGGGTGTGACCTTAACCCTATTGACAACGTGGGGGAATGTGTTGAACTCGTGGGATTTTGGGCAGGAGCGGACCAGCCGCCAGCTTCTGGATCACAATATAGCTGAGTGGGAGATGTTCTGAAGGAACCCACACATTATACATAACCATGTTGCATCTACACCACACAGATTAAAAGATGTATTTGAAAATAATGGGGATGGACCAAATACTAACTATGAACCAGGTATAACTGTGCCATTTTTGTTAATCTATGGCAAATTTTGAGCATTTCGTATGATAAACTATTTAGTAAAACATTCTCAACCATTGCATATTTGTTGTAATAAAGAATTGGTGTTTTATTGTACACACACACACATATATATATACTGTATATTCTTTAAGATCTAATAATATCACTACATTGATAATGCAACAGGAAATATGGAAAATATTAATGGACTTATCTATCCCTCGTGATTAAATCATTATCTCTCCACATTGATAATACAAATACAATCTGGAAAACACTATTAATTTAAAAGGCGTCAGCCACAAACCGGTGGTCATATACTGCTTCATGCAACAGTCACCTTAAGGTTTCCACTGACACGTCATTATGTAGTGTCTCCTGGTCTGCGACAGCAAGTAACCATGTCAACACCACGTTTTGGCCCATCAACGTCATTTCACAAACATTAGTATAATATTGTATGAATTTATAAGTATATAAAAATATGTTTATACTAGTATAACCGTGGATTATTCTTATGTGATTTTGATAATCAGTTAGTTATTCAGATCGAAACTGTTAACAAGTTCTTTGTGTAACAATCGATAAGCCATTTCCCACTAAATCTCTCTGCCCTCTACCTCGCACTCTCTCACACTGTTCGCCCTCTCTCACACTGCCTCAATCTTTTTCTCGCTGAATATCAATACATGTTATATATAATATTTGTATATACAGTATATATATATATATATATATATATATATATATATATATATATATAAATAATCGTGTAGATTGGTAAGTCAGTGAAGGTTTAAAGCTGCATACGGACTCTACAAACAGCTTTATTAGTATTGTTACATAATGATTTAATATACGCGAGACTGGTGTGTAGGGAAGGGTGAATGTTTAAATATGCTGTCAACTGTACATATTTGGGTATTTCCATATACTCTTTTTATTTTTGGCTTCAAATGAAGGGTCTTTTCCAAATGGACGACCCACGGGATTTAGCTGAAAATTTGTATACTAATAAATTTTTATATTCTAATAACGAAAATGACATTATTTTCCTGGAGAAATATGCGCAACATACGAAAAAAATTGCATTTATATGCGCACTAGTTTGCATGGCGCATGACCGTTATCTAAATTATGTAGTGTTACGTAGTGGGTTTTACAAAATAAAAAGCAGATAATATTCTTTATTTATTAAAATTTACAATATTTAAAAATATTTTAAAAATAAATCTTCATTTGCTTACGTTTTTCCCCAAACGAACTCGCATAAACAGTAATTTTTGTTTTGTTATTAATGTTTATTTGTTGCCTGCTTAGATCTAGTTTAGTCTGAATATTATTGTTGTAGTGTGAGCATATGATAATGCAGTGCTGTGATCTATCTACTTGCGAGTTGCCCCGGGTCAATTGAATGCCCGGTTAGGTCAAGTGAATGCAGGTTAGGTCAATTGAATGCCCACTTAGGTCAATTGAATGCCCACTTAGGTCAATTGAATGCTCGGTTAGGTCAACTGTACGCCCTTGACGATTGGTTAGGTTAAATTACGATATTTTTGTTAATTTTAACGAAAATATCACTACTTAGTCTAACCAATCGTCAAGGCGTACAATTGCCCTAACCGGCCATTCAATTGACCTAACTGGGCATTCAATTAAACGGGGTCCACAGAGCAACCTCGTCATAAGCGGTGTAAACTAGATAATGGTCATGCGCAATGCAAATTAGTGTGCATATAAATGCAATTTTTTCATATAGCGCATATTTCTCCAGGAAATTAATGTCATTTTCTTTATTAGAATATAAATTTTACTAGCAAACATCTGTGCATGTTTTATAGCTCCCCGTTTTGACACTACTGTAAAACACGCATATAGTATGGTACGCGCTTTTGGGAAATATTCTGACTCTCTCTAGATCTCTCTCCCCAGAGACATCCGATACTTTTTAAGGAAGGAACCAAACACATACAGGGGTTTTAATCTCCCATTTTTGATATCTCGGCGATTTCTCACTGTAGTGTAAAACACGCGTATAATACGACAGGCGCTTTGTGGAATATTCTTCTCCTTTCCCTAGCTCTAACTCCCTTTCTCTCTAAAAATATATTCAATTAATCAGGAATATTACCATAACTGTTATTCAAATACCCGCTTAAAACCACAGACATTATTTTCCAAATTAATAAACGATGTTTAACATATGTAATTTTCTCTACCGCTTTATCTGTAACGAGAAAAATTGTTACCATAATTAGACAGTGACGCTAAATCATCTACTTAGCTATTATTATTATTATTATTATTATTATTATTATTATTATACATTCAGAGATAGTGCGCGTCAAACGTAAAAATTCATTTCAAAGCACTGTAACAATGAAGAATACTCGTATATTTTTAATTAAACATTTTTAATGGAAAATTTAGAATTTAACGACAGACCATAGTCTATATGTAAATTATTAAAAATACAATAATAGATCACTTACTAAGAATAAAAATATATACAATTAATTTATATATTTTTAATTGTAAAAACCCAAACATTATTTTCCACACGCGCTTCCAGTTATTCGACGAATTTAAAACAGTTTTATAGTTGTAGGCCATTAAACACGAAATATAATATTTCCCATCGAATCAAAATGAAAATTATAATATCTATAAACATGTGTTTATTTTAAAATGATAGAAATGTGCATGATATGTGTTGATAGAACCTACAGATTCAATTTAGAAGCGTTACCCCAAGTTACAAACAAGACGGACGGACGATCACTTCTTTCATCATCTTCCAAAGACTCACTTCCTTCTCGAAACCTTCAAAACCACTTGCAAACAGTCTTGTTTGTAACAACTTCATCTCCGTAGACAGCTGCAAGCATTCCGTGCGTTTCTGTAGCCGTCTAACCAAGTTTAAAACAAAATTTAATGTTTGCACTTGCTCAAATTTCGACATTTTCTGCAAAATCGCCAGACGCCACAAAAAGCCCTCACACAAAGCAATGACACGACGCACTGGTGCGTAGTTGAATGGTGTTTGTTGGAATCTGACAAGTGGAAAAGTTGACGTCATCAGCCACACACACCGATATCACCTAGTGACATGCGTTCACTAGTTGCGGGACTATTTATCGAACTTTTTGATCACACCTCGTATATATATATGTATTAGGTCATCCCATAAGTAATGCGGCATTTTTAAATTTTTTTTTTTTTTCCATTTTTATCATTATTTTACGGATAGAAATCAAACAACTCTTTGAAGTTATTTATATTTAAATAAATATTTATTTAAATATAAATAACTTCAAAGAGTTGTTTGATTTCTATCCGTAAAATAATGATAAAAATGGAAAAAAAAAATTTGAAAATTCCGCATTACTTATGGGATGACCTAATATATTATATATATACACACACACAGTTGTTCTCATTTCAGAAAATACCCGTGTTTGCTTCATTTACAAGTTGGGAATCTGTTGACTACCTCGCTAAACACGAGGTATTTGCAGAAATCCAGATTTTTTAAGAAAGCTGAATAGCTGTTCCCACCAGCCAGAAATGAAATAAATCAGAGGTAATGATGTTCACACATATCTGAGGATAAACTTTGATGACGTTTTGGGTTCCACACGATTCGTGGTACACGTAGCTGTTTTATGAAGCTCATAATTATGGGGTCGAGCCATAATAGTAGTGCTGAAGAGTGATAACAATAGACATATTTTCCATTTCTAACAAATATTCCGAATCAGTGGATACCTCTGCAACCAAAGGAACCGGTGTTTACTCTAAATGCAGCATTTTTTTTTTGTAATCAGTTGATTCAAAATTTTTCATTTTTTGCATAACTCCCAACGAATATGTTTCGTGTGAAATAATCCTGCATCATTATCTCATGTATCGCCATTTCATCCATTATTTTTTTTAAACTCTCCAGATACACTTCTTAAACGATCAGTCTTAACGATGCTCTAACTTTCTAAGTAAAACAGCACACTTTTCACTTTTCGGGTTGATTAATGCTTCACAAAATTCGAATCTTACCCCACGACTGCTGTGTAACTGGGGATTAAGATGTGTGCTTACGCTGTCACACTGATCAGCCGATAGATCAAAAGCATACAATGTGTGTCCATTTATGATACAAACTCGTCTATAGTCACACCCGAACCAAATACATCACAGCCATTAATATCGCGGGCCAGATTGTGGTATGCGCGTGTACATAAAGAAAACTCGGCATCTGTAGAGTAATTCACTTCTAAAACTACGTCAACAGACGCGTCATTCATATGTAAATTTACGCTTTTCAAAATGAAATTTTGGAATTTGAAAGCCGATTACTTATACTCACCAACTATAGCTTTATGATCGAGGAAGGCGATAAGGATGCGCTGTGGGAGAATGCCCAAGGCCACATTTTCTCTCTGCTTGGTAGTTACACCCACCGTGACTGTATGCGTTTTTAAAATCACGCAACTCATTTGATATTTAACTGTATCTTTCAACAAGCGCTTCTCAATTTACATCTGTTTGGTGGCGGATAGCTTCACTCGACCAACTCTAAGATACGTGTTTAAAATATGTACAACAGTAGGCTTGATAGATTTCTCGCTACCCTTATCCAGATTTAAGCATATCTCGGGGTCTGTACGTTTAATTTTGATCCTCATTTCAATACCGTTCAAAAGCAGTTTTTCTTGTGACAAAAAATCAGAGTGTAGCCTGCAGCCTTGCGTATTAATCGTAAATTTTCTTTTAGAATTTTTTAATTTATTTTTTACGCTGTCCAACAATTGGGAGTATAATATCCATGATCCGCCAAATGTGTCTCTTTTGCATCTCTCATAAAGTTTAAAACAGTTTCTAAATCGGCTCTATAATTATGATAGCTAGCCCCAAGTGAAACATTAGTTTGGTTTAGATACACATCACATTGACTTATCGGGGTGTGTAAGGAATTGTTTTCGGGGTATACTGCGTAACCCTCTTCACAATCTGTGCCATCCGAATGTGCAATTCTTAGTTTAATGTAAAGAAACACATTTGAAGGGTAAAAAAGTGGCTACCTGACGAATAAACTTTGAACTCTATAGGTGCAGTCGTTGAACCAATAGCGTTGAGAAGATGAATTGTGACAAATTCGGTCTCCACAATGCTTGTTTGCGTTGGAGGCACATCAATGAGATTTAATTTGTATTTGCAGCATTCAAAACTGTGGGAGTGTATATAAAATGGAACATAGCAACCCTTAATGCAGCCTTTCACTTCAGTTCTACAATCACCTATGAGAGACAGCTCTATCAGATTTACTTTATATTAGTTTTTAAAAAATATGCCCAAGACCGGTTTCATACGCTTAGAACATTTCTTTTTTAAAGTCCTTTTCCGCTTTACACCACAGGGTGTGCCTGCTTAGCTATTCTTTTTTTCCACGTCGTACAGTACTCTTTCTTCCTCTTATAGTAACTTTTTCTTTCTTTCTTCTAAAACCCCCATCGCGCATTTTTCTCTTCGCATTTTCGACGATTTCATCCCGTGTACGTCGTAAATGTTTTCTGAAAGCTTCGTTAGGCTTGGCACCTGACATTATATCTTCAAATGTGTTAAGTCCTGATTGTAGATCAGATATTTGGCCGTGCTTTTCAATAAGGGCACAGCTGTGTGCAGTGTAGTCGAAAATATTATTCCGATGCCGCTTCCACGTTGGTACCTCACCCCTCGATAGACAGACAATAGCCTATGTGTCATTCTGTCGCATCACTCCGGAAGTGGAGCTTCACGGTTAAGCTCCCGTAACCGAATGGAAACTTTTCCCCCTCATTCGTTCTTATATATATTGAGATACTGGTTAGTAAGTTAGGTGCAACTTTATCATAGTAAAGTTTATCATATGCAATACTCAAACTCTTTCCTTTATGATCGGGAATGCGCACAATGCGTAAAAGACGAGCCTCAGTATCTCCAAGAAATTGGTGGTCCACGATATTACTGTAAACATAACACATGTTCTGGGGAGGGCCTCCAGAGGGTAATTTCGACACTTTTAGTTGGTACGATAAGCTGTATAAGTCATGCTGTGACTCGTGAAGATATCTCTTTGGAAGACCAGACCATATTTGCTCTCAGGTATAATTTTGAACAGGTCATTGTCCTTAATATTTCAACCTGCCATTGATTTTAACAACAAAGTATGGGCCGGTGTGTCTGTTTACGACTTCAAAAAGTACATCGGAGGTGAGGCTTGACCTTTCGAAACTCCCATTTAAAGCTCTCACAATATCCTCGGCTGTGTCATAATGTTCCACCCCTAGTGTTACTTTTGTACTGTCGTACTGCAACTCGCCGCTTCAGGCTGAACGTATAGTATCATCTAAAGTTACGCCTAATTTTTCACACTCATCGAGCCTTCTAAGAATTAAAAAAATGGCCTCTTTCTTCTCAATACTTAAAAACTTGGTGGTCAGTTGGAATTCACACAAGCCGACCTCGTATGATTGACACCCCAAATCGATAGGGCCATGCAGTTCTTTTATAAAGCTGGGCAGGATGTTGTCCGGATGCGTGCCCAAAGAGGCAGAAGAGGGTGGTGTAACGTAGAAGTAGATGGCATCACTTTGTATACTGATTAATTTTCATTATTAATTGAGCTTTTATAAAGAAGTTGAAACCACTTCACCATATACATCTATCTCTTCCCTGTACCTTTACGTCCTAAAATTTTTAAAATTTGAAACCATTTTCTTACCTAAATTAAACGACACTTTCTGCATCTCGCCATAA
The DNA here is from genome assembly GCA_023014485.1 of Bathynomus jamesi. Taxonomy (NCBI): domain Eukaryota; kingdom Metazoa; phylum Arthropoda; class Malacostraca; order Isopoda; family Cirolanidae; genus Bathynomus; species Bathynomus jamesi. The sequence goes on along the minus strand of JAJOZX010004765.1, from coordinate 315,169 downwards.
AGGCCACCCCAATTTCTTCAGCATTCAAATCTTCAACGTAATACATTATCACATCGTCTTTAGCTCCCATAGATCTAACTTTAAAAATCTCCTGAGTCCACCCCTGCTCAAAGCGTTTCGCAAAGTTATTCCCCGCTCGTGACAGCGTTATATAATCATTGATTTTGAATCGCCCAAAGCGTGGTGGTGCTCTACAATTATGTTTCCTCGCCTCAGGCTCTATGACGTGAGCTGTTGTAGGATTAGGGTGTGTCAATTTTAGTAAAGTCAACAATTCAAAAACTACTAATGCTCAATTGATGTCATATTATCTAGCAAACTTAGAAATATCTTTAGTGTTGTTTAAAAGAGCCATTTAACTACTTATATTTGACCATAAAGGTTTGAAATATAACCTAAATATGACTGCAGCGTCGTATATCAATGTGCCATTGATATGTGTGGTCAACTTTGGCTATTTTTGGTGTGCAGTATGGTTTCTAAGTTTCACATAGTCACAAATGCTCGAGTTTTGATTGTGAATGCATGTGTTTTCTCTCCTTTTTGACAATTTTGATTACTTCGTAATGTAAATATTGTGTAATTCAAATTATTCGAAATGTTATGTGTGACCCAAACTTTTTGTATATTTTGATATGATAGATATATGAAATTGTCAAACTTTTATCTGAGCTTATACGAAGATATTAAGAATTTCAATTAACTTAATTTTATGTAATCATATCAGTAGGCCTATCCAAATTTCAATGACATTTCTCTTGTTCACAGGTCCACAGGATGAGTCAGAAAGAAATCAAAACGCGAAGCAAATCAAGTTGTCACCTAAATCATTTGGTGGAGACTGGGAGGGAACTTCCCACTATTGAGCTGCCCACAGCCAGAGATCTGCTGAGGTATGGTTTGTTGAGGATAGAGATGAGTGAGGAAGACAGGAGGAATTACCCAGTTAATTACCTGATTAACAACGGCATTGTTCCAGGGCTAATGGCTCAGTGGAGAAAGGCCAACGCTCTATTCACAGGACCTGTAATCAACACTGAGGTCAGGATCAGGTTAAAGTGAAGGGACTGTGGGATGAGGCAGTGAAGGTGTCCATTGGCAATGTGAATCTAGAGGTCAAAGATAGGTTCATGATGAAACTGGACAAATTGGTGGACATCCTGACCAGTCACTGTGTGATCAGGAGCTGCAGTGAGCTTGGGTGCAACCCTGTCTGCAACAGTGAGATTCACATTGACTGCAGCTGTAGGAGCGAGCAGAAGATACCAGTGCAGGTGCTTGCCTTCATTAAAGGTCAGAGAGAAAAGGTGGCCAGTGTGGGGACACACCAGCTGGGTTTAGCTGATCACCCTGAGACCAGGAGACAGGAAGCAGTGCTGCAGAGACAGGAGCATAGAGGGAAGGCTGAGAAGAGGAGGAGGAGGAAGGCAGAGGAGTCAGCCAAGAAAGAAGAGGAATTGAGGGAGGAGTCACTGCCGGAGATGGAGTTAGAGGAGACTAGAGATATACTGGAGGAGGCAGGGAGGAGAGAGGAGGACGAAGACCTCATACCAGAGGCTGCGGCAACTTCTTCCTTGCCTGTGGCTAAGAAGAAGAAATACAACACTGAAGATATCACCAACATAGCTCTGGCTAGCTTGAGACATCACACTGGGCTGAGAGAGACTGCAGAGATTGCCACTGCTGCCTGGATTGATGCTGGTCTTATCACAGAGTTTGACACAGCACTGGTGATTGACCACAACAAGGTGAGGAGGGCTCAGGAGAAACTGACTAAGGAGCTGGTCAAGAAGTTTGGTGGAGAGATTAGGGAAAATGGCATCACCTGTATCTTCTTTGATGGGAAAAGAGATGACACCAAAGTGATGATGGAAGCTGAGGGCAATGACAGGCAGTTTCCTGGCCTCATTAAGGAAGAACACTACACAGTGTGCAATGAACCAGGTGGGAAATATTTGTGGCATTTTGTACCAGAGGAAGCTGCAGAGAAGAGAAGTCATGCTGAGGTCATTGCTGATCATCTGGTGAACTGGCTAAGAGAGAGCAGCACACCAGACCCTTTTGGCCATAGGAGGTGACAGTACTAATGTGAATACTGGCTGGGAGGGAGGAGTAATGCATTATGTGGAGGCCAAGCTTAGCAGGAAGTTGGTGTGGATTGTCTGTGATTTGCACACTGGGGAGCTGAGTCTCAGACACACTGCCACTGAGGTAGAGATCAACCCACTTCACGAGGATCACTGTTAGTCCTCCTCTACCCCATCTCAGTCAGGAGGTAGTCAAGGACCTCAGCACAGAAAAATCATATGGCTACAGAATCATCACTGCCATTAGATTGGGAGAGGTACCTCAGAGTCTAGCTCTCCTGGAGATTAGGCCAGCCTGTCACAGTAGATGGGTCACCACGGCTCTAAGGTTTTGCAGATTGTAGATTTCCAAACATGGGCTGAAGGGTAGGAACCTGAAGAATCTGAGGATAATTGTGGAATTCATAGTGGGAGTCTACATGCCAAACTGGTTCAACATCAAATTAAATCACAGCTGGGTGGAGGATCCAGGCATGTACTGTACCAGCTGGAGCTGCTCAGAAGTCAGAAGAATGAGGTGATAGGAATAGTGATGCCTACAGTCAAGAGATCAGCCTGGTATGCACACTCTGAGGCTGTGCTCCAGGCCATGCTGTGCAGTGAGATGGAGGAGGAGAGGAGGGAGGCAGTGAAGAGGATACTGGAAATCAGAGGTGAAGGAGATGAGGACACACAGGTAGGAGACTGCAGTGTCAGACCCAGGAAGACTCCTGACATCAACCTAGATGCCACCAAACTCTCGGAGCTTATTGACTGGAACTCTGGCGTGACTGAGCCTCCTCTGACCTGCTCCTTCACCACTGCTGCAATCAAGGAGTTTCTGGATAGACCAATGGAAGTTCCTGCATGGCCCTCACACACACAGTCAGTAGAGAGGTGTGTAAGGATGACAACTGAAGCAGCACATGTTTTCTCACAAGAGAAGAGGGAGGCGTACATCAGTGGCCAGGTGGCCAGTAAGCAGCTCATGTCCAGGAACAAGAGCAAGGCAGATATGGCACCTTGGCAAAGCTCAAGAAACCTATCTATATTTCTAAGTTTTAATATTGAAATACAATCAAAATGTATTTAATTGTATGTAATGTATGTAAAATATAGTTATATACAATAAAAAAAATACTTGCAAAAATTGCTGATTTTTCATAAACTTCAACTTCAAATGTAAGTAGCTAAGAATGGCCAAATCTGGATTTTATATCCATATTTCGATTTAGCACATAAAAATGCATCATTTGGTCAGTAGTAGGCTTTGAAAATCTAAAGATTTCACTTTGCTCCCTAAAATTGAACACCCTATTGTAGGATGAGGCTAGCGACTCCAGAATGTATATATATATATATATATATAATATATATATATATATATATATATATATATATATGTATGTGTTTTATGTGTGAAATAACGATGCATACGTTCCTTTATGGTACGCTGAACTCTTACGGCTAAAGATGCCTTATGTATAGAATTGGGTGTGTAATAACTGATATTAATTTCAGTCAACATGTTCTGGAAAGCTCTGCCTATAAATTCTTCACCCAAATCTGTACAAAAATAGCCAGGAATTCTTTTTCTTTCAACATCAACGCTTTGACGACTTTAGCAACTGTCTCAAGCGATTTATCTTTCAGCGGAATTAGCAACAAGTATCAAGAGAATACATGTATTCTGATCAGAATGTATCTATAGCCGTTATTATACTGTGACAACTATCCCCGTCGTCTATCAACATGATGGTGCTCCTTGTCACTATGCCAAAATTGTTCAGGATTATCTAAATGGACGTTTTCCAAATCGCTGGATCGGACCCGGAAGCAACAGACCTTGGCCAGCGAGATCACCAGATTTAACCCCTTTAGATTACTTTGCATGGGGCTTTATCAAATCGCACGTCTATCAGACGAAGATTACGAGTCTTGAAAACTTACGTACACGTATACGAACTGCTGCAGATAACATAACCTCGCAAATGCTACAGAATGTGTTTAGAAATGCAGTGGAACGATTTGAGCTGTGCAGGGATACTGATGGGCGTCACGTCGAATCCTACTCTTAATTATTTAACAAATGTTACCACTTTATCATTTTATGATTGAATTCCATATAATTTCCAAGTGCTTCACAAAAATAGATCCTGACTTTATGTACACCCGGTATTTTAAAAACCATACATTGGAGAGTGCGCAGCAATCGGTGAAAGATTTTTATTAATTTATGGTACTTTTTTAACCTCTTTGTCTTTCTGGGATGTACACCGTTTCAGCCTCGTTTGGGAATATATTTGTCCATAGAAGCACCCTAAACTTGTTTCGCGGGTGAAGGTCAAACCAAATATTCGTAACGTTGACTTGTAACTTCTTTATAAACTTCCAAAAACTTCTGATGCTGATTCGGGAACATTTGATTGGCTAATACCCCAATTTCTTCTACATCTCTACGTTGTATGAATACGACGAGATATTGTGTATTTAGCGATACATCACGCATGTATCTATTCTTGAAAAACAGGTTTTCATTGATGAAGAACACGCTTATGTTAAGATGGTGGGAGAATACTGTTTCTAACACGAGATCGTCAATTACAATAACCGTGTGCTCATCACCATTTATAGAACTAACATTATAAATGCCTTTGTGGAACAAAATATCATCTTGATATGCCAAATAGCACCATATGACTTTGCGCACAAAATTTGAGAAGAGCTCGCTTATCTTTAATGATTTTAAGCATAAACACGGTTTTGCTACAGCCTGTAGGATCGGATATAATGCATGTAAAGGGGCTTGTGAACCTGAATTTTTCTACAGAATCCATCTCTAACACGTCACACTCCAAAGTGGGGCATTTACAAAATATAATAAAACTTTAAGTTTTGATCCTTATATTCTACAATCTTGTTTTCTTCCCCAGAACCTTGAATAATGACGAGGATGAGGTACTGTACCAGTAACATTTCCCCATCGTAGATATTGCTGATGAAGTTCATGATGTCGACGATAGTGTAGTTGCGGCTACAGACTGCACCCACGCCAGCGAACCATCAGCACTGACAGACGTAGCACCCCGACTCGTCAATTCGAGAAAAAGTGGGTGCATGACAACATCGCTGAAACACCCTCCACATTAGGTGTAAAGTGCATAAAACTGTCGAGAGTTTGACTCAAAGTAAGTTCTGAAAATGCAATAGAACCCCAGCCCTCCATGTCTTACTGTACAGCTCCTACATTAGTTCCATCTACAAATAAAACTGTACCCACCTAACCCTATTTAATACCGTCCGTGCCCTCCATCTCGACAGCAACACAGCAACCTGTAGACAGTAGCATATCATTCGAACTGGTGCGCAGCGTCACCACCACCCCATCCCTGACTAGAAACCGGTACATAGTCAGGATCAACCCGCGAGTCATGTATAGCAACGGCTTTGAACGTGGACTACGGCACATAGTTTAGCGTATTTTGGAGTTTGCCCTTCAAAGCAGTGAGGAACGTTAAGCCAGGACGCGACTGGCCCTTGGGTTCGGGTCAGATGATAGTGATAGAGACGATTTTTGGGTAGTAATACCCTACAGACGTCTGGCCGCCGTAGATGTAGAGTACTTTTTGGGGCGTATAATGCAGGCCTCTCAAAGCGGCCGAGCTTAATATGGAGAATTTCACGATTGATATAGATCACGTCTTCCGACCTGTAGGTCACAACGCAACGCCTTATACTCTTAACTTTAATGGTTACAATATATACAAAAGACACACTGATTTCGATTGAGGTTGCGGCTTTATAGCATAAGTCTTGGCTTTATGTTTACTGTGGCAAATACAGCTGCCCAAAGAATTTGGATGCCTGCGGTAGTGGAGAGAGCGTGCGCGTAAACTGGCAGGAGACTGTAGATTTGAATTTGATTGTGAAATGGGCCCTGAAGAGCTGCGAAAGGTATAGCAGGAAATGAGTGCGTATAGTCGTAGGACTGTGTATATATTTAAAAGCACTGTGAGAGAACGTACAAAGCCCCTACTTATTTTAGGCTTGTCTGGGACAACGTATCTCCCCATCCGTAATATAAGGGCTCTTTACGCGAGTTACGATAAAAGCCGAAAATATGGAAGACATCACGATTTGTGTAAGGGCTGTCTCGAGTTTACGAATAACATGTTGAAACACTGTAAGGACTGCACATGGTTTGCGACCAGTGTAAAAGCACCAGATATGAAAGTTGAGTAGTTGAAACTGAGAAGCGTGATTGTAATATACAGTATGTAAACGCATGTTTTTCAATAATACCTGTTTTGGATTCCATAAATCAAATAGCACGTGTAGGAAAATGAGAATTTGCGAGTGTGGTATGTTTCATATAATGGACAGCTGGGGGAAATTCGAGCACAAATCCAATGAGATTCACTGTTCTACATGCCATGAAGAATATACTGTAAGGCTGATGGTGTAAAGCACGTATGTTATATGAAAGATACCAAACCCAAAAATAAGCATTGTATAACTGTGTATTATGACAAACCCCAGAACAAAAGAGGTTATCCCGCATTTACTCGTAAGTCAGACTATTCCTGATGAATATATGGGCATTGAGTGTGATGAATGCCGCAATTGTGGTAAGCGGGCAAGCATTTTTAAGGTGTCTGCAAGAGATTCCCCTGTGAAACTCTTTGTGAATTACATTGTCAAGCTATCGAACCAGTTCAAAAAAATGACAATATATTCTTGCCCATAACGCTGCAAAATTTGACACTCAGTTCCTTTATAAGGAGCTGCTTGAGCATGAGTCCTCAGAAATATTCACGGGTGATCCCTTGAAAAGAGGGAACAAACTTATATAGATGTAGATAAGAGGAAATGTTCAGCTTAAAGACACCCTGTTTTTCACAACTTGTAATTAGCTAAGCTACTCAAGGTGATGGGCGTTGACGCTGAAGTTTCAAAAGGGTACTTTCCTTACACATTTCTCACTCATGACACTTTAAGTCATGTAGAACCACCACCCCCTAAACATTACTTTAACTATAAATGTATGAGTACAAGCGAACGTGAAGATTTTGAGCTCTACTACAACAGGTTAAATGAAGATAATCCTTACAATATAGCGTATGAAGGTGAACGTTATTGTGTGAATGACGTACGCGTACTTAGAGTATGCTTCCAAGCCATTAGAAGAATGTACATCAAGCGTTTCAACTGTGATCTGTTACAAGCAGCAACTACGATTGCATTATTGTGTTTCATGTCAAAAGGCACATTTGCAGTCATTCCCCGAAGCGTCCCGCGCAGTTATGGGTATAAGGCTATTTACTGGCTCACTCGCAGAGAGCAGCAGACAGCCGTGTATATATAAAGCACGCTCGCAACACTGGGGACGTGGCAATCAAGGTCAGTGGTCTGTATTTTGGGTGGATGGCTTGAGTGAGGACCGCACCACTGGTGAAAAGTCAGTGTACTCCTTTAACGGCTGCTGGTGGCATGGATGCCCGCGTCCTGAGTGCGGTGTCACAAGGGATGCCCATGGAAGATCTCCCACCGATAGCCTCGCATGGACCCGTACCCACGACCAGCTTATAAGCTCCCAGTTCACTCACAAGGTTTTGTGGGAGCAAGAGTATGATGACTGGATAGAGTCCGATGAGCAGTATCGTGAAGAAATAAGGGCTATCAAATGTGCAATGGTGGTGGAACCTCCCAAATGCGATGACCGCTTGTTTGAAGGACGTACAAACCCCTTCAAACTATAGTCTCCACCTACGTATTGGGTGAAGATTCATTACAACGATTTCTGCTCATTATACCCTTACGTGATGAAGAATAATCCGTACACCGTAGGTGCGCCTGAAAACTCGTGGGCCCCGCCATGCCTACCATCGAAGAGTTCACAGATAATTTGAGTGAGAACTACTTTGGTCTTTCTTTCGTAGATGTGCTCCCCACTCGCGACTTACGGATGTCAATCTTGCCCGTTGTTATAGACCACAAACGCATGTTCCCTCTGTGTGTGAAGTGCGCAGAGAAGAAATGCGGGTACTGTAATCACACAATCAATCAGAGGAAGATCAGAGGCGTTTATACAAGTCCTGAGCTGTCCCGAGCCCTTCGCAAGGAGTACAGAATACTGAAGATATATGAGGTGTGGAGGTTTCAGAAACTCTCCAACCTTTTCACGCCATATATAAATACTTTTTTGAAGGACAAAGTAGAAGCCTCAGGCCACTCGGGGGGAGTTGAAACCGAAAATGAGAGATCGGCGTATATTCAACGCTACCGTGATCGTTAAGGGATACAACTTGAACGTGGCGAATTTGTGAGGAACCCTGGAAAGCGCTATAGTGAAAATGTGTGGCTAAATAGCCTTTGGGGGAAGTTTGCTCAGAATACAGACAAGGGTAACGTCTATCTAGCTCAAAGTTATAGCGAATTTGGGGTTATGCAAACGCCAACGATAAAGAAGTCATGGAAATCGTGAATGTGGGTAATACGTACATAATAAGGTACAACAGAACTGAATTGGCTACAGATACATCAGGTGTCACAAACATACATGTAACCAATTTCACAACAGCATACGGACGTATCAAGGTATGGCAAGGTATGGCAAGGTATATGCGATGGGTTCTGTACGCATATACAGATAGTGTGATATTCACGGAGAGGGAAGGCGAATATATGCCTCCTATTGGGGAAATCTCGGAGAGTTCAAGGATGAGTATGGAGGCAACGCCTACGCCGATTCTTTTGTCTCAACAGGACCAAACACTTAAGGGGTACACGTGAGGGTGGGGGATGAGCGCAAATACATCGTTAAAGCCAAAGGCATCACGCATAGGGGTGGTTATCCGGGATCCTGGAAATAAAGTAGACAGCTCATTTCCCGGTAAAACTGTCATCGATCCGGGATTTCCCGGTATTCTATTTTCAGGGGAGACTTTTAAACAATTTTATTATGGGGTATATTTATTTCATGCAAAAGCTTTTCACAATTGAAGTTTTCGTTCACCTGTTTTTTTAACTTTGAAAACCGTTTTCGCTTGAGTATGGAGTGAAATAATATCATTTTCAGATGAAGAATTTGAATATATAAATGTTATTATCTCATCTTTAGAACAGGTTAAAACTGGATTGGAGAAGCTTCGTAGCAGAGATGCAGCATTGCTCACTGCAAAAGGTGTGTTTTCTTTTATTGTAAATCAGTTGAGAGAACAGAAAACTTGTTTTTCTACCTCCTTAAAAAATCAGTAGAAAAAAGACTTCAAGAGAGATGTAATAAGAAGCTCGTAGGATTATATAAATATTTAAACAATCCTATAATAGCATTTAATTCAACTTGTCCTAATTTTTCACTGCCTTCTAAATCAATATTGGAAACAAATGCCAAAGAGTTGTTTGCCAGGCTTTTCAGAAAAGTGAGACGGACGTAGTGGCAGAAGGTACTGATGTAAATGAACCCCCAACAGTTTTTTGATACACCACTGGAACTTGAAGTCTTTTCCTCTAACTCATCTTCAAATCAAAGGTACTTGGAAGAAAAATTAGATGCAGTTGTGCAGAAAGAAATGGGAACCACGGAGTAACAAGATTTGCTCCTGAGATACGACGTAAAGAACATCATAAAAGAAATGAATGTTTATGAAGCCACTGGTAATAAAACAGAAAATGTAAACCTCTTATTTAATGCTCTAGCGACAATTCCTCCAACTTCAATAGAGTCAGAAAGAGCATTTTCTGCTGTAGGATTATTCATCACAAAACTCCGAACATCTTTAATTGATAATAATATTGATCATCTGTGTTTTTTAAAGCATTATTTTAAGTCATAATCCAAATAAATCAATAATTTGAGTTTTATTAGTCTCTAGAAAAATTTTAGCAAAGTATGTTTTAGTCCAATAAAAGGAAATTTTCTGTTTAGTTATTTAATTTATTCCAGTACTCCATCCTTATTTAATTTCTTTAATCCCGGGAATTTTCCTGGTTACCGGGATTGCAAGCCTTTTAATCCCGTTTCCCGGGATTAAGAAAAGAGCGGGAAATGTTCAGCCCTAATCACGCTTAACCATTCCAACCGCTAGATCGACAACGTGGATTCGCTGCGAGATCTAGTTTGCTTAGAAGATAATGGTAATGAGGGTGACCAACCACCCCACCTGGTTGTAGGAACTCATAACCTCTGGGAACAGAAATTGAGGGGGAGTGAAGGAAATTAGGGGGACGGTGTGTCGTAACACCTATAGGAAGCGATACCAGGTGCCTGGCACCTACGACATTGTTCCCTTTGGATACCATGGTTCTTCAATATTTGTTTTATATATATATATATATATATATATATATATATATATATATATATGAAATGAAAATGAAAAGGTTTATTGGCAGACTACAGTCCATATGACAAATATTATTAATATAATGACAGTTCACATACTAAGGATAGAAATATATACATTTGTTTAGAAATAACACAGTAATATCGGAGTTAAGTGAAGCTACACACATATGTTTTCGTACCAAGAATTCCATAGCTTACAGGATAAACGGCAGGACTCATGGATAGCTTGGATAATCGGGTTCGTTGATTTTTTAATTCTTTGCATTAGACTGTATTGAGCACGTCTTGTTACCAAAGGGAAGCTCGGGACATTGCGGGTAGCAAACATTTGGGAAGCTGAGCATCTCGGGGTAGTTTATGCAAGAATCTAAAAGACCTGTTCTACAGCAAATTTAGGGTTCTACCAGAACCTTTTTTATAATTTACCCAGGGTTGCTGTCCGTATATATTACTGCAGAAAGTACGAAAGAGTGTGTCTTTAGTTTCACTTGTACAGAACCCAAAGTTCCTTAGTCATATTCGCTTTAGCACAAAGGCTTCGAGATTGTTTTCTTATATATGAGTCATCACCCAAGGAGCTGGTAATAGTTTGACCCAAATACTTAAACTATTGTACTTCCTCAATTACTTCACCTTTCATTTTAAACCTAATATCAGCTGGCTGATTATAGCTTTTAAGATGAAATTGCATAATCTTAGTTTATGTAACATTAAAACGAATATCATGTTTTTGCGAATACACTTCGCAGACTTTTAGTAGCCGATCCAGACCTTTAACAGAGGGACTTATTAACACCATGTCATCGGCATAAACTAAGTTATTTATCCTTGTGTTATCTATACAACATCCTACTGTTGCCTCATTAAGTGAAGCAATTAATCCATCAATATGCACATTAAACAGCATGAAGAATTCTCGTGTAGACGGAAAATAGTGATGGCTAACTCTGATATTACGTGCTGTACATTCCTGAAGTGGTACTCAATAAAGTCTACAGATGTGGTGAACACTCAAAGAATTCCTAGTCATCCCACCTTTAAGCCTTTAAGGCCACATTAAATCGTGCGAAGCATGAGGAGCAAGTCGTCCAAATACACTTTGGATATTCTGGTGAGAGCATTGTGAACATGTGTGAAAGAATCAACACATGCAGAAGAGAAACAGTGGGTCTAGGTTGTGAACTTTGTTGATGATTGGTGTGACAAGAGGTGTTATGCCATGTTATATCATACCGACTACGCGTATACTGCGATGGAAAATGTAAATTGTGATTATGGACAATTTAAAATATTTCTACCACTACATCCATATATATCATAATGAAGTTCGCAGCGAAATTGTAACTAAAGCTTTATTCAAGTTTATAGTAAAGTTTAGGGATGAGTATCGTTTGTCCAGCAAAAAGGATAAGTATGGACATATGTTTCTCTCAAATAGATTGCCGGAATGTTATTAAATGTGAATAGTTCGAGAAAGTACAATTTTGAATACCTCTGAACGAAGATGTATGATGTGCATTCCGGGAGTTTATGTGAAAAAAACCTTAAAGCCGATATTACTTCATGTATCGCAAATAGAAAAATTCACTAAACGCATACCCGGTATAATGGGATACCGTTTTAAATATTCGAATGATTCACCAGCGCCCCTAGATTCTTTCATGTTGGAACAACCCCGTACACGAATCTGTATTACTAACGCTTGGCATGATGCATCCCGTGTTACTCCTTCCCCCAACACCTCCAGGCGAGCCAAACAGCGCACCGGCGGCTTATAGTCACCTCAGAGCTTGACCTCACTGCAGTACACGACGTGTCCTTGTTGAAGTCTGTGCGTGTGTTCAAGCGTAATACCGGTGCTATTAATTATGTAGTTGAAACGAAATGTAGACAATCAAACTCTGATAAACGGAATGTCATTTTAAGTGATGAGGAGATGAACAGAATTTTCGTGGTGGTTGAGATGTTGGGTAAAATACGTTTAGGTATAGACACAAAAATATAACAGATTAGTGATGCACCCTCATACGCCATTATTTGTACGCTGTGCATAAATCGTGATACAAACCACCTATGCGTTGATATACGGCTGATGTGGAAGAATACTGCTTACAATAACGCTCTTATCCCCACGCAAAACCGTCTCATTCTCGACAGACTGTTTGAAGTCGTCGGTTTCCGTAAACTAAAACCTATATTAGACGCACGTGTTGTTGGTATGCTTTATTTTGACATGATACTTGAATACGCCTACAACGCTCTGCTCGATTATTTTACCAAATGTAGGGAAGAACAAGGTGGGAATGTTTTGGAACTGGAGGCGTTACGAAGGACTTGAGCGGTACAGGCCTGAACTCACCTTCACTGTTCACCCTGAAGAATTATTTCTTCATATAAGACGCAGTTATCGGCACGATTTAGAAACATACTTCAATTGCCGATATGAGTTGTGAAGAAGATTTTACAGTTGAAAAGCTCGAGACGGAAAGAATAAACCCCCGTTTGAAAAGGAATGTTTATAAACTTGAATTTGATAGTGATGTTGTCACAAACAATGCCTTCTTTGTGCGTGCTTTTGATTGTACTCTGCGTTTAAAGAGCGTGATAGTTTGACGCCCAATTGTAAAGTTGGTACAAAAAGAGTGGTAAACGAGCTGAAAGCCTTTTATATTGAACATAGACATCCGCATACTTTGAGTGGTGAATTAATGACAAAACGCATTTGTTGTGTAGTACAAAGCAATGAGGATGTAACTGTGGACTCGATTACGTGTGAGTTAAGTATTTTATTAAAGCGTGGTAGGTATTAAAGTGTGTATTTTTTATGCTGTGTATATATATATATATATATATTGTGTGTGTGTGTTTGTGTGTACATATTATCTATATATATATTCATATATATATATATATATTTATACACTTTAACTGCAAACAACACACACAGTGTAATTAATTAAAGAACGACGCTTGTGTAGAAAGCGTTCCGTACAAGATGAGGAGGGAGAACAAACAAATGAAAAATGAGGTACCACCCTGGAATCGAACCCGGGGTCATCTGATTGCCGGTCAGATATGCTATCCACTACACCATGGACCTCGATCAATCAGAAGTCGTAATTCTCCTACATACGAGCAGAAACCAATGCCCTGAGGGGGCAACTTCGCATGCCGTACATTTTCATTTGTTCGTTCTCCCTCCTCATCTTGTGCGGAACGCTCTTCTACACAAGCGTCGTTCTTTACATGAATTATACTGTGTGTTGTTTGCAGTTAAAATGTATATATGTACGGCATGCGAAGGTGCCCCCTCAGGGCATTGGTTTCTGCTCGTATGTAGGAGAATTACGGCTTCTGATTGATCGAGGTCCATGGTGTAGTGGATAGCATATCTGACCGGCAATCGGATGATCCCGGGTTCGATTCCCGGGTGGTACCTCATTTTTCATTTGTTCGTTCTCCCTCCTCATCTTGTGAGGAACGCTCTTCTACACAAGCGTCGTTCTTTACATTATATATATATATATATATATGTGTGTATTTCCATTTTTGATGGGTAGATATATATATATATATATAAAAGTGTGTAATTATCTGCATGAACTGGGATGATAGGAAAATATCTCTCGTCTCGAACGCGAAACAGATCGTGGGAATCAAATTTCTGTGTGACACATGTACACAGACTGTAAACTCCTTCGCGGTATTTAAAGAAATGGAGAAAGCAAACTCGAATGTTACAAAAAAGAATGAAATAATGAAAATTCGGGTGGATGAGAGAGAGGAGGAAACAACAAATAACAAAATAATAACGAATAACAATATAACAATATAATAAGGAATGAAGACAAAGATGAAAGAAAACAGATAAGTAAAAGTTGCGAGGTAGTAAAACTCTCCAAAGAGCGAAATGATAAAGAGACAATAACTAAAAACGTAGGAAATAAACAGCCAAAGAAAAATAATGATAATACCAAAATTAAGAACATTGAAAATAATAAGATAACAAGAAGTAGAAGCGTAGAAAATACAGTATGTAAATACTACGCAAAATGGAACTGCAGATATCGGGATGGGCAATAGGGCATATCATACTTTTCCGAGTCCGAATTTCACTGTGGCTAATATGCATTTTTATGTAAAATTTAAATTTAAGATGGGTTTCTTTTCTGCAACTTTCCCAGAAATCGCTTTATCATGTTCAAAATTGTGGTTTTCTGTTCTATGTTGAAATACCGAATATTCAATTGAACACAACCTCATATTTTTAACCCTTTGTCGTAATTTGTTGCCATTTAGACACATTAACTTTGCTTAACTCTTACACAGGTTTAATACATACATACATACTTACATAAGAAAAAAAAATCTACTCCATTTGAATCTCTGTAACCATTTGGACGCTGAAGGCGAAGTTCAACATTCTCTCAATAGATGGCTCTGAGCAATTACGCCAGTTATAATTGTGAAGTAGAAGTGAGTGGACGCCATTTTTTTCGGTAAGGCCGGTCATCTTTCCAAAGACAAGGCTTACTTGGCCATAGATGGCATGAAAGTCTGGAGGGCCAAGGAGGAAGTAATGGCCTCATCAGTTGAAGCTCTCACGCAGAGGTCAGAGGAGGAGAAGATCTCTGGGATATTCTTTGATAGCAAGCAGGATACGAACACAAAGGTGTTGAAATATGACGAAGTGACAGGGAGATTTCATCCTGGCAAAGTGATCGAGGAGCATTACACTATCACGTGGGAGCCTCAATGAAAGTACCTCTTCCATTTCACTCTCGAGGAACCTGAGGAAGGAGAAAAGCCTGCTCATAAGATCGCTCAGGGCCTGCATGAGTGGCTTTTGGATCACGGAGCTGACGAGAGCTTTGTAATGATTGGAGGAGACTACCAACACCAACACGGGGTGGTCTGGAGGCACCAAAGCCCTATTGGAGAAGATGCTGGGTCGCAAGTGCCACTGGATGATCTGTCTGCTCCATGTGAACGAGCTCCCCCTGAGGCACTTAATCATCAAGCTGGACGGCCCTGTAACTCCCCGGTCAGGCTTCAGTGAGCCTATTGGAAAACTTCTGGAGAAAGTGAATGAACTTGAGGTCAACTTCAACTTCAAACCAGTGGAAGGAACTGGAGATATCATAGAGCTGCCAGTAGAGATAGTCAAATCTCTCTCCACAGACCAGCACAACTGCTATCTTCTGATCAAAGCCATCAAGTCTGGAAGTCTCAGTCCACAGTTGGCTGATCTCAAGTGCCGACCTCTGAACCAATCCAGGTGGCTCATTACTGCACAGGCCATCTTGCTGTTGTGGATGAGGGAGCACGGACTGAAGGGGGAGGTGTTGAGGAGGATCGAGGTCCTCGTGAAGTTCTGCCTTAACTTCTACTTCAAAATGTACTACGACATCAAAGTGAAGCACCACCTCAAATTTGGTCTTGCACACGTTTTTTCAAGCCTGAGGCTGCTGAGGAACCAGACTACCGAGGTCAGGAACATCATCTCTGCTGCAGTGATAAGAAGAGCTTACCACGCACATCCTGAGAACATCCTGGCTTCCCTCCTGTGCAGTGAGGATGAGCATCAGAGAGCTTTTGCTGTGAGCCAGATAGAGAAGATCAGAGAAGGAAGAGACTTTGGTGATACGACAGTGAGGCCCCATAAAAATCCCAAAGTTAATCTGCAAGCCACTTCACCTGAGGATTTCATCAACTGGGAATCAGAGAATATTTACGAGCCTATTTTCACCTGCAAGATGACCTTGACTGAGCTCGAGGATCTCAGGAAAACTCAAAGTGGACGCTTTCTCTGTTCATACTCAGTCCTGCGAGAGAGCTGTACAGGAAGTCTCAACTGCTTTCAAAGCTGTGTAGGGTCACGAGAGGAGAGATGGGTGGGTGAGAGCCAGGATAGACCATCGAGAAATGCTCCCAGTGTTCAGATCGAAGCAGGCCATACTTAAGAGCTTTTCAGGTTCGAGTGGCTGATGAAGAGGCTGAAGCCATCGTTAATGCTCATAAGAGCAGAAAGTCCTCATAAGATCATAATATAAGATCTTATGAGGCCACGCTTTTCAGGGATCCAGGAAGAACAGGCGTGTAAACCTACACGTGGAGGTGGCAAGTCTCCCGATACTCGATCAGAGTAGAGCTGGTGAGCCGCGCCTATTCTTTGAAGAAAAACTTAAAATTCTTAAGTTTTACGTGAAATCTAAACATTTTTTCAGCACCCAGAGGTGTTGAAACACGCAAGAAAGCAAGGATGAAGTCAGAAAAGCAGCTTTTAGACTAAATCATATGCAGAACAGCTGCGCGCTTTGGTTTGGGTGCCCTGAGGCTGCGTTAGGCAGCCTTCAAATCAGAAAATCGCGATTTTGACCATGGAAATGAGATTTTTAGGAAAAGTTGCAAATAATAAACCCATCTTAGAATTAATTTTTACATAGGAATACATATTAGCCACTTTGTTTTTCCAAAATTTCAACCCTAAACCCAGAGTATGATATGCCCTAATGGGCAATGCATCTATGCATTTCCCACATTATGTAACACACATTACACAATAGGCCGGGTCGAAAAATTAAATTTGTGAATTTCCACATGCCTGTGTTCAAAAAATGTGTAGATGCACTATAAATGCTCAACAATGATTAAAAAAAACTAAATTGATCAAGTTTTAGATGTTCCGCAAGTCCTCTGAAGATTTCAAGTAAAACGTAAAACATTACAAAAAACTTTAAAACTTTTAAAACTTTATTTAAATACGTAAACTTTATTAATTATTTGTCAATTATGATTTTTTGATTAAGATTTTCTTGTATTTTTTGTATTCTTGTTGCTATTAAGTTTTTTCTTGATTGTATTTCGTCCAGAATATATGTAATTTATATATACAATTTTTTTTTCAGAATTGATTATTTGAATAGTTATATACGCGTTGTTACACTAACAGAGTGACTTTCCCAAATTAACCGAAATGGCTGAGGCCGTAAAAGTAAAAGCAACTGTTGAAAAAAATCATGAGTCCAGCTGTTTCCTTTTTTGGGGAAGCTGAGCTCAGTGGAAATCAACTTCCCCTATATGAAGACGTTTTAAAAGAATATTTACAAATAAGATATCTCTTACTTATAGCTAGTGAGGGGAAAAAAGAGACGAATGCTAATGATGTGACAAGAATATTTGCATCAAAGTAGAAGAGATCTGGAAAAGTGCATCAATTCCAACAATATTAGAACAGCAAATATTAGCCAGAGTAAAGGATTGTCATGAAAAATCTAGAATTATGATGAAGACTGGTAGAAAAAGGAAAGATTTTGAATCTAAACAGACCGCGTTCAAATTCAAAAATCAAAGGCTTTTTGATATTGCTGCCTGCAAATATCATGATCTGTTTTCTTGCACTTGTGAAAAAGAGCTAAAAGTTCCTGCCATGGAACGTTCTTTCCTAATTGACCAAAGAGGTGCAGGTAAAATGGCACTCGGCAGTATTGATTTACAGACAACGAAGAAACTGCAAATAAGATCTGAGCGTAAAGAACAAGAAAGAGCACGATTTTCTAAAAACATTGAAGATGGAGATATCAATAACATCCACTTCCATGGAAGAGCCAGTGGACTGGGGTAACTTTCATACAATTCCTGATTCTGACAAATCAACAGATACAGATAGAGAGCGTGATGATGATGATCACATTGAGGAAGGTATAAAGAAATCAGGTGAAGCACATAAGCTCACTCGCAAATTGCCTTCATTAGCAAAAACTTGTGACCGATTCGGAATATCAGACAGAGCTGGTGCAGCCGTTGCCTCTGCTGTTTTGGAAGATTTTGGTCTCATTACCTCTGAAGATTATCACAATGTTGTGGATAAGAATACAGTGAGACGGCAGAGAAAGGAGATCAGAGAGGAGTTGAATAAATCAAGTGAAGAAAGTAGAGAAACATTGTATTTTGATGAAAGAAAGGACTTAACTAAAGCAAATCTTTGTAAGGATGGGAGGTACTACAATACAAAAATTACTGAGGAACACATCACGCTTATAGCTGAGCCAGAATCAAAATATCTTGGGCACTTCACTCCTGTGACTGGAAATTCAACTAACATTTCTAAGGGAGTGATAAAGTTTCTTAATAGTAACAATATTAAGGTAGACAATCTGAAGATCATTGGATGTGATGGAACCAATGTAAACACTGGCATACATAATGGAGTTATCAGGCAACTAGAGGTTGGTTTGCTCTTTGTATCATTTGCTCGGAGACACTAGCACCGGACCTCCTAGAGGTTGTGATCACTAGTGCGGAGACCTTGACAGGCGGTTTTCATTGGTTCATGTGTTTGCTGCATACCAATGAGCTACCTCTCCGCCATTTGTTTAATTATTTGGATGGTAAAACCAAAGTACCAAAAGCCCTTGCTGGAAATGTTGGCAAAAGTCTTACTGCGTGCGAAAAGATGCCAGTTGTCAAGTTTGAAGCAATCAATTCAAGTAATATGCCTTCTATTCCGGGGGATCTCGATCTAAACCAAGATCAAAAGTGTCTCATGGAAATTTGTAATGCAGTCATAGAAGGCAAATGTTCCCAAAAACCTTGAAAACTGCAACCCAGGTTCTTTGAACCATGCCAGATGGCTTACGACAGCCAGCAGGATAGTTAGACTTTATGTTGCGACGAAAAAGCCGTCAGAATACTTGAAAACTCTGACCGAATTCATTGTTCGTGTTTATGCCCCAACGTGGTTTAATATAAAGCGAAATCCTTACTATTACCAGGGACCAAGGCACCTCTGGTTTATGATATCTAGTTCAAGATACCTATCTGATGAGCTTAAGGCAGTCATTGATCCTGTTATTGAAAGAGGGGCATATTTTGCTCACCCAGAAACTTTATTGGTCTCGATGTTATTTGATGAAAGGCAAGTGATGAGTTAGCTTTCCGGCGCATTCTCTTAGCCAGGGAAAGTGTATCCTCGGGCATTAGAGAATTTAGACCTCCTAAAATTAATTTCTTGGCAAGAGACTACACAGATTTAATTCGATTTGGAGACTACCCAAGACATGAACTACCTCTGACAAAAAGCTTGACGAACACCCATTTAAAGCTTATCGTAAGGGGTGATGAAACTAACCCTCCATTGAAAAAGTACCAATATCATTCATAAGCTGTGGAAAGACATGTCAAACTTGTAACAGAAGCATCAGCTTCTCTCTGTGGCCAGGAAAATAGAGATGGTTTTATAAAGGCAAGAATTGCTTCAAGATCAAACATGCCTACATTTGAGTCAAAATGCGAATACAAATGTCAATAAACTACATGTAAAAACTAATGGAAGGGAGGTTGGGCTGGGCATGGTGTGGAATTCGACATACAGCCACCTCCTCGTGGTGAATTCTGGGTGATTTGCCTTGTAAACTATCATGGCAAGTCAACAAAGAGCTGTAGTTTACTATACGGAATATCGGAAAAAATCACCAAAACTTTAAGTGACTTGTGGAACCTCAAAATATTTATATAAAAGCTTGAAACTTTGTCGTGATACTTCCTATGTAGGTACACAAACTTTCGTAATACAGGGTAAATTAAACTACCCAAAAGCATTTTTTCAAGCAAAAACAACCCGGCCTATTACACAAGTGGATATTGCAAATTTGAAAAAAAATGCAAGTTTCACCATCTTACTGTCTGCAACACCTGTGCAAGATATGGGAGGTGCAAATACGGGCAAAAATGCCTTGACTACCACCCTTAAAGGCACGCAACGGGTGAACAGGAAAAACGAACGTCAAAGAAGGGTACCAATTTTTTAGACGTAGCCAACACAATTCAGCTGCTAAATACTATCCAGCAAATACAAAGTCAGCTGACAAATATAGGAATCCGAGAGCCGGACAGAAGGCACGCACAAAGACACTTCATGCGTTATCGGGGCAAAGATAAAAAGAGGCAAATTCTAGGAGGACCACAAGGCAACGAATCGGAACTACATTATGCGAAAATGATAGAGAAAAAATAAATATAATCCTAGCCAACATTCAGGGCCTTAAATCAAACCATTCCTCGGACAAAGTTTTATACCTGAAAGGACTCATGCAAGAAGCCGGAGCAGACTTTACATGTCTCATGGAAACTCATCTAAAGGACTGCCAGGCGAACTGTGAAAACTGTGAGTTCTGTGTTGACAAAAAAGAAATACAAATTGACAAATGTAACATACTCCGATCCAAGAGAACAGTGGGACGCAAAGGAGGATGTGCTATTTACACACGCGAAAGGCATACGGCAGAAATGACTATAAGTACCTCAAACAGCTACGTTGAATGTGTAGTAGCAAAAGTTGAAAAATTAAATATGGTACTAATTGTAATGTACAAACCCCCAAACACGCCAACCTCAAAATTTTCAGATTCCATTACAGAGATAAGAAACTGAGTAAAAGATCTACACTCTCCAACCCCAAATATTTTTCTCTGTGGTGATTTTAATTTACCATTCATGAAATATAAAAGTATAGTTAAAAATACATGTATACACCAGGAGAAGGGGGCACACGGGAAGACTAGGAACAGGTAAATATGATACTAGCTCTCACTAATGAATTTCTTTTAACGCAAGAAATAACAGAAAACACAAGAAAAAGAACTGCCTAGATTTGGTATTCACAAACAACAGCAACCTAATTGATAATGTAGAAATATCCCCACCTATAATATCGGACCACAACATTATTGAAATAACAACCAATATGAAAGCAACAGGAAAGGAAAGAACACGAACAACAGAAAGAAGCAAATTCAAAATTTTTAATTTTCACTGCAAAGCTATAAACTGGGAAGATGTTGCATCCAGCATGGAAGTAATAGATTGGAAAACCATTTTCGAAGCTAAGACAACGGGAGAGATGCTAATGACTTTAGAGGAGAAGACGCTGAAAATTGTGGAAAGATATGTCCCAAAAATACGAGTACAACAAAGAGGAAAGCGAAGCAGGTTCGAGAGAGAAAAGAGGTAATTGTTCCGAAAAAGAAAAAGAGTGACTGCAAAACTAAGTAACTGGAAAGATAACAACATCAGGAAAATATTAAATGATAAACTGCAGAGTATCGATTGCGTCATACAGGAACTAATTGAGAAGCGTACAGAAAAAGAAGACGACAACGCTATAGAAGCAATAAAGGTTAACTCAAAGTACTTCTATAATTTTGCAAAAAGGAAGTCGAAAAAACCATGCGACTATCGGATCTCTGTAAAATGAGAACAGTGCTTTATCTGATGATCTAACAGAAGTATCTGAAATATTAAGAGCTCAGTACGAGTCATCTTTCATTATCCCAAAAATTGACAAACTGATATGCGATAGAAACGCGTTCTTTGAAGAAGAACTACAAGGGGAAAGTATAATGGACTTCGACTTTACGACAGATGATATTACACAAGCTATAGGGAAACTAAAAGCACACTCCGCGGCAGGACCGGATAAATGGAATGCCACACTGATCCCTATATTGGATATGGAGGCGATCAATAGACACGGGAGAAAAACCGGGCATCCTGAAGAGCGCGAACATAGTCCAAATATATAAGGGAGGAGATCGATGCGAGGCCAAAAACTATAGGCCAGTGTCGCTTACATCTCATCCCACCAAAATATTTGAATGAATATTAGACAGAAAATATATGACTTTTTGGAAACTCAGAAAAAATTCAATGACAACCAACATGGGTTTCGGTCAGGCAGATCATGCTATCATAACTAATGGAACACTACAACGCCATTATTGATGCAATGGAAGGAAGTGAAGACTTTGCCAAAGCGTTCGACAAGTGTGACCATGGAATCATAATATATAAACTGAAATATATGGGAATAACAGGAAAAGTAGGGAAATGGATATATAATTTCCTTAATGAGCGGCGGCAAGTCGTTACAGTACAAGGGGTATCTTCATCCGAGTCAGAGGTCTTCAGGTCAGTAGCACAAGGAACAGTATTAGCTCCACTACTCTTCATAATCATGCTAAGTTATATAGATGAGGACGTTACCAGAGAAAGCACAGTAACATCCTTTTGCCGATGACACAAAGATCAGTAGAAAAATAAGAAACCCTGAATATATAGGATCTCTTCAAACCGACATGAATAGAATCTACAAGTGGATGGAATACAACAATATGAAGTTTAACACTGAGAAATCTCAGCTGTTACGGTACGGAAAAAGAGAAGACCTAAAATCCATTGAATATTATACTTTAAATGGACCGGAAATTCAGAGAAATTCTAAAGCAAAAGATTTAGGTGTTGTAATAACAAATGATGCGAAATTTGAAACACAAAATAAGATAGCAGTAAATAGAGCAAAGAGAATAACTGGGCAGATACTGAGAACCTTTAAACGAAGGGATAGGAATATAATCATTCCTTTACTGAAAACATTAATCATACCCAAATTGGAATACTCCTTGATCCAAACATCTCCATATTAAAAAGAAAGACATTAGACAGCTAGAAGGGATTCAGAGAAGCTTCACAGCCAAGATCAATGGGTGCAAAGAACTAAATTACTGACGAAGGTTACGCGAACTAACCCTATATTCACTGGAAAGGAGAAGAGAGAGATACACAATCATTTACACTTGGAAAATAATGGAGAAACTAGTCCCTAATCTTACTCTGAACGCTGTAGCTCCCCGAACAACAGTAGAAGGTAGAAAAGGAAGACTGTGTCGTGTTCTCAAATTAAAGGCGAGACAGGGAACATTCTTAACCCTGAAAGAAAATAGTTTTGTTGTGAGAGGACCAAAACTGTTTCATCAGCTGCCCAAATACCTAAGGAGCACGAATGGTGTTGCAGTGGACATCTTCAAAAGAAGATTAGACGCCTGGCCCAGAACAATCCCCGATGAGTCGTGCATACCTGGCGATGTGAGTTGGAGAGTAGATGAAACCAACTCACTACTACACCAGGCCAACTCGAGAGGAGGGGCGACAAGCTTGACCTTCGTAAAATGAGGAATCATCGCGCGGAACCTTTGAATGGTTCAAAGGAAAGGAAAGGTATTTCCATTTTTGTGGCATATATATATATATATGTATAGAAACGACGTAAGTATAGAGGAGCGTTCTGCACACGAGGAAGAGAAATAACGAACAAATGAAAAATGAGGTGAACCGTCCGGGAATCGAACCCAGGGCCTTCCGATTACCGGTCGGATGCGCTGCCATTACACCACGGACCTCGATCAGTCATAAGTCGAAATTCTCCTACATAGGGCAGAAACCAATGCCCTGAGAGGGCACCCTCGCAAATCGTGAATATGTACATTTAACTGCAATGACCACGCAGTATATTAATGTATAGAAACGATGTAAGTATAGAGGAGCGTTCTGCACACGAGGAAGAGAAATAACGAACAAATGTAGGAGAATTTCGACTTATGACTGATCGAGGTCCGTGTGTGTAATGGTAGCGCATCCGACCGGTAATCGGAAGGCCCTGGGTTCGATTCCCGGGCGGTTCACCTCATTTTTCATTTGTTCGTTATTTCTCTTCCTCGTGTGCAGAACGCTCCTCTATACTTACGTCGTTTCTATACATTAATATACTGCGTGGTCATTGCAGTTAAATGTACATATTCACGATTTGCGAGGGTGCCCTCTCAGGGCATTGGTTTCTGCCCTATGTAGGAGAATTTCGACTTATGACTGATCGAGGTCCGTGGTGTAATGGTAGCGCATCCGACCGGTAATCGGAAGGCCCTGGGTTCGATTCCCGGGCGGTTCACCTCATTTTTCATTTGTTCGTTATTTCTCTTCCTCGTGTGCAGAACGCTCCTCTATACTTACGTCGTTTCTATACATTAATATACTGCGTGGTCATTGCAGTTATATTATATATATATAAAATCTTCTGTTGTATTCGGGAAAAATGCTAAAATTGGTAGTTTTCCTTACAAATTTGTATGCTCCTCCCCCAATTTTTATTTCTATATTTATTATTATATATATATATATATATATATATATATATATTTTTTTTGGTAACCTATTATAGTCTTGAACTCTTTATTTACTTCAGTGTTCCTGAGGATGTCATCAGACGAAAGCGCTTGAGCACCACTCTGTGTTTCCTTTCCTTCGTGGTTTTATTCATCATATATATATATATATATATATATATATATATATATAATATATATATATATATATATATATATATATATATATTAAACATGTGTTGTATATTTTGTTGTATATAGAAATCTTCTAAACTAGCTGTATTATTCTTGATGCGTATATATATATATATATATATATATATATATATATATATATATATATATATATGTATATAAATAACTCTACTTACTCCTGTTTTTGCGTCTAATGTAATTCTTCTCTTCTGTTTGGATTATACAGGGTGTCCATACATGTTTACCCTGAAAACAGTATGCTCTCATGTTTTAATGACGAATCTTACATCCGTTTTCTTTTTACATGTGATCTCGTACACGCATTGAGTTTCTTTGCTGGTGTGTTTCGTCTACCGCATTCGCCGGTAGGAGCGCTGTAGTAGCTGTTCAGCTAAGATGGCGTCTGTGACAGAGAAGGCACAATGTGTTTTGTGGCTTGCAGAAACAAAATCTCCTGTCAGTGTTCAGCGAAGGTTCAGAACAAAGTATGGAAAAAATCCACCTGATGTGAAGTTAATTAAGTCGTGGATGAAAAAATTCTTGGAAACTGGAAACATGGAAAAGGGAAAGAGCAGTGGTAGACCATCAGTTTCCGATGGGACGGTGGAAACACTGAGAACACTGTTTCCGCAACTGTGTACCTGGATATGCTCACCAATTATGCCATCCCCCAGCTGCAGGACAGGCAGCCAACTGTCATCTTCCAACAAGATGGGGCACCCCCTCATTGGGCACATGTTGTTCGTGAAACTCTCGACGCAACATTTCCAAATCGATGGATTGGCAGGGACGGGCCAATCCTATGGCCCCCAAGATCACCAGACATTACCCCGCTGGATTTCTTTCTCTGGGGTCATGTTCAAGATTTGGTTTATGCAACAGTTGTTCCAGATATCAGGACATTGCGAGAACGCACTACGGATGCAATTGCAACAGTTAACCCACAAATGTTGGAAAATGTGTGGCGTGAGTGTGAATACCGTTTAGACATTTTACGTGCCACTAGGGGTGCACATGTGGAAGCTTATTAAGTTCATTAACTATGTATCAAAACTTTGTATGTTTATCTACTTATGATTAAAACTGTGCTTGAATACGAGTGTTTATTTAAAAGTTATAGCATGCTTTAATCAGGGTAATCATTTATGGACACCGTATATATGTGTTGAATAAATCGAATTAGTCCCTGTTTGTGCCTATGTATATACATGTTATATATTTCGATATTTCGGTATTTCGGTTGTGTAGTGGGTTGCGTCGCTGACGACAAATCCATCGGCCCTGGGATCGAGACTCGGTGACGGCAGCCGGCCCGCAGCAAAACCCAGCTGTTCATCCTTACACACAGTAAAGAAAGTGGTTAGTATCTAAATGAGTACTCTGGCTGACCTCGTGGTTAAGACGCTGGGCTGCTGCTGGGGCGTGGTTCGGATTCCACGTTAAACTGTAGGTGTAATGTGGCGTGAAAAGCTTGACATTCGTCAGAATGAACAATTCGGGCTGAAGCTAACCAAAAGTTAACCAAAGGTTATTAAAAAACAGAACGATGTAGTTGTGTTTTATTTCAAATAAATATTAATGAAGGGTGTATATATATATATACATACACATATATATATGTACATATATACTGTGTGTGTGTGTGTGTATACAGTATATATGGAAACGATACAGCGTGTGTGTGTGTGTGTGTGTGTGTGTGTGTCTAAGGCGACTAGCTGTTTACGACTGCCTGTGTTATGCCAGGTTTCTAAGCCAACTGACTGTGATGCTAAAGCCGCCCAGGATGGCTGGTCAAGATTCCATTGTGCACCGAGACATGCCAGTGAGAGCAAATTGTTTTCTCTCTCCTCCTCCTCTCTTTCCGTTTTATTACCCTTGTTAGGTTAGGTTATCCCCTTTAGAGGGTCTATCCCCGGGTCCTCTTCAATCCCCAATCTCCTCCCTTGTTAGATTAGGTTACCCTCTCCCCCTTTCACGTATACCGACCTTGGAGGTTCTAACCCCCTCTCCCCCTTTGGGGCCTAACCCCTCCCCCAATAATTGATCACGTTGCATTCAATTGATTTGCACTCTACATTTTTGCGGGGATACTACTTTCCTGATCCAAGTTATATTTTGGGTTTCTGATTCTAAGAATGCTCCAGGTATAAAAATTATTTGACAATCCTAACTCTGAGGCCTTGATTAGATATATATATATATATATATATATATATATATATATATATATATATACATACTGTATATCAGGTGTTTTCTTTATATACCAAACACGCTAAAAGGTTTGTATTTTTTATTAGCTGAAATAAAAGCATGAATTTTTTTGGTATCTTCTCTACACTTGAGGAATTAGTCTTCTTGTGCAAAATATACTCTCTTTCTCTCTCTAATGATGGGGTTGCTTCATATATATATACACACACACACGAGATATTTCAATTTGCACGAATACTTTTTCAAAATTTTACTTTTATATAGTGCGACCTCCAGATCCCGCCTTAAATTTAATTTTCTCTGGCAAAAATTCTAAAACATACTTTTTCAATCAAAGTTGTTTGATCTTCAGCAAATTCTTTAACGCGTATTCCACTTGTCGCTGAAGTAAGCTTTTCTCCTTAATTTTCTGCGGTCATATATATATATTATATATATACTGTATATACAGGGTGTTTGAAAACTTTCTATGCAAATTGTAATGGGGGATAGGCAACACCAAGACAAACCCTTTTCGTCTATAAGTGTATGTCCGCTGACGTCACCATTCGGCGCGAGAGGGCGCCGCTGCAATTGGCTAAAAGGTGAAGTGGGCTAGACTCGCGCTTGCCGCGGGCATTCTTAAATCGGACGTAGTACGCGTAACATGGAGCGCTTCACGACTGCTGAGATGGCTGACATGCATATGGTGTATGGGGCTGCCAATGGAAACGGAAGAGCTGCTGTGAGGTTGTACCGACAGCGCTTCCCAAACAGACGTGTGCCAAACCACCAAACGTTTGCGCATTTGCATCGGCGACTGCGAGAAACTGGAACACTCCATGCAAACATGCATGACACTGGTCGGGAGAGAAACGTGCGCACTCCTGACATGGAAGAAGAAATCCTACGGCGATTTGAGGACAATCCAAGCGCAAGTACGCGAGGTGTTGCATGTATCCTCGGTGTGAACCACGACCTGGTCTGGAGAGTGTTGCACGAGCAGCAACTTGCCATGGACGATACCCGCCCAAACATTGACGGTGAACCGTTCTTGATGAGCATGCACCCGTGTAGCATGTGGATTTGCGTGCGCCCACACGTGAGAATTGTGCATGTTAAACACACCCTCACGTGTGAAACAGGCCTCATCTGAGAACAGCACATAAGCCGGAAAATTAGGCTGCACCGCTGTCTGCTGCAGAAACCAGCGTGCGAATTCCACACGAAGAGGGTAATCCCGAGGTTGTAATGCCTGGACTCTCTGACGATGAAACGGATGTAACTGCTGCTCGTGCAACACTCTCCAGACCAGGTCGTGGTTCACACCGAGGATACGTACAACACCTCGCGTGCTTGCGCTTGGATTGTCCTCAAATCGCCGTTGGATTTCTTCTTCCATGTCAGGAGTGCGCACGTTTCTCTCCCGACCAGTGGCATGCATGTTTGCATAGAATGTTCCAGTTTCTCGCAGTCGCCGATGCAAATGCGCAAACGTTTGGTGGTTTGGCACACGTCTGTTTGGGAAGCGCTGTCGGTACAACCTCACAGCAGCTCTTCCGTTTCCATTGGCAGCCCCATACACCATATGCATGTCAGCCATCTCAGCAGTCGTGAAGCGCTCCATGTTACGCGTACTACGTCCGATTTAAGAATGCCCGCGGCAAGCGCGAGTCTAGCCCACTTCACCTTTTAGCCAATTGCAGCGGCGCCCTCTCGCGCCGAATGGTGACGTCAGCGGACATACACTTATAGACGAAAAGGGTTTGTCTTGGTGTTGCCTATCCCCCATTACAATTTGTACAGAAAGTTTTCAAACACCCTCTATATGTGTGTATGTAAAAATGAACAAAATAAACACGCGTAACGCTAACTGTACATAAAACGCAAGTTCGCATAAATTTTTTATTTTCTTTCTATTTTATTTTTCCTGAATAAGTGATGAATTATTTCTTTTTTAAATTACTTAATAATTTTTTTTAGTTTTAACTTAATGTAAAAGTGGGCCGGCCAAAAATTGGAAAGTCCTCTAGAAAAAACTTAACGGCTTTTTTTGTTAATAGCAGGCAGCCACCTTAGATAAGTAGTATTGAGGATGCCAAGCAAGATGTGGGTGGATGCCACTCTCAATTTTGGGAATGAATGTCCCATACAAGGTTACAAAAGTCGAATTCTGAAAAATTCTTAATTTTGGCATTCCAGTGGTGGCTCTATGTAACAACGTGTTTAAAGGTGTATCATTAGCACATAAAGCATATTTTTGTGATTTTATGGATAATAATTGAATGTAACTATGACTCTGGATGTCTCTCTTTCCATTAAAACTACATTTAGCATGCTGGGTGAGGTGCTCATATGCCTACTACTACTACCATAATACAAGTAATAGCATACTTTCACATGTTGAATATTTTCAATGCACTGACTGGCCAGACATTTGTTTGGTATATGCAATTAAAAGAGTGCAGACAGTGCCAGCTGGTAAAATAATAATAATAATACTGCTAAAGGATAGGTATGTTTCGAATTGTTTCAATATATCTGTGGCTACTACATATTGCCATTCCCACTTGTCTTTGCAGATAGGGAGCTCATCAGCAATGGACCCTGTAGCTGTCATCAAGCGCAAGAGAAAACGTCAGGATGTCAATGAGGATTGTTGCTTCTTCTGCCAAAGCAGCGCTGGTGACCTGCGCACAGCATCAGCAGAAGGAAAAGCAAGAACTATGACTGTGGGCGACGAGAGAAAGAACCTGGGAGATACCTATCTTGATGTTTTACAAAGACTGGAAAGTCATTCCAATGATGATTTCAACGCATTGGAACTCAAGTGGCATAAATCATGCTTCTCTTTATTCACCTCTGAAGGCAAACTCAAAAGGCTGCGAAGTCAGCAGCAGACCATGGGTGCATCGACGACCACAAAAAGTGCAGGCTCTCAGGCGGTGAGTGATGTGATTGCACTTGAAGGCTGCTATCATCTGGCATGTTTGGTAACATTTGAGAGACGTACTAGAAAACAAGCGGTGTCAGAGGAGCAGCAAGGGCCTGAAAATGAGTGCATGACGAAGCTGTGCAAAGACTTGACAGTAGGCCTGTCTCGTGGTCACGTATATGACATGGGAGACGTCTGGGACACATACGAGAGTGTGTAATGACACCGGCATCACCGTGAAATACTCCAGGAAACAACGTTCTATGAAGATGTTCAAAGGCTGCTTGGATAAACGCCAACTATGTACGCCCATTGTCATGGGGCCCGCTGCTGATTTACCCTGGAGAGAGCTCAGATTTCATCACCTCTAAAGCACTGGCTAAGTCTTGTGAACAAGGTCCTGTCACATCTGAGTCAGGGTCTACTGAAGAGGAAGATGATGATGTCCGCATGTGTGCCACTAGCAGCATATTCCAAGATATGGTACACGTGGTTCTGAAAGTTCGACAAGATCTTGAAACTCCTGGACACTCCGAGACATGGCAAGATCTTGATCAGGAACATGTTGATTGCGTCATACCCGACAGTCTGTACCTGTTTCTATGATTGCTCTTTTGGGGAATGGATGCTGTGGATGAGGGAAGTGAAGAGGACCAGAAAGTGAAGCAGAGAGTGTGTAGCACTGCCAAGGACATGGTCTATGCAGTCTCCAACCGACGAAAGTTGACACCAAAGCATGTGGGCTTGGGTTTTACTCTGCACCAAGCCACCCGCTCAGAAGCACTCCTAGATCTGTTCCACGCGGCAAATCACACTATTGGTATCAACACTGTAAGAAGGATAGACACCACCATCGTTCAGAACATCCTGGAGAGGTATGCTGAGAATGGATGTGTCTACATCCCTGACACTTTCGTCAAATAGAGAATGATTCACTGCTTTTGTGACAGCATAGATGTCTTGGAGTCAACCTTAGACGGGAAAAACACCTTCCACAGGACTCAACTGATGGTATGGCAGAGAGGCCCCCCTCCACAGCAGAGTCATGGCCAAAAAGGTGGCAAGCACAAGAGATCCAAATCTTTCAAACCTGATGACCTACAGGAGTTCCAAAGGCAAGGCTGGACCAGGCTACCCTCCCATCTGGCAAGAGGCCATTTCCTCCTGGCTCCGACACTGACATAGACGACTTGCCACATGAACCTGAGAGGGACCGGGCACGTGCCAAGGACTTGGCCTGGGTGGTGTCACGCATCCATGATGAAGCGATGTCAGTTCCTTGGTGAGCTTCGAATATTTAGATTTAGCACTGAAAGATTTTTACAAATATGTTTTTGTAATACAAAGGCATTAAACTCATCTATCGATGAGACCATGCAATTGCCTACAACAGATTCCTATTCTAGATTCTCTAAACTGGATACAGAATGTTTTGGTAATGAATTGAAGTGATTAATATCGGCACATATACTCTGAAAGTCTTTATAGATGAAAGCCATTTAACAGTAGTTCTCAAAC
Organism: Bathynomus jamesi; assembly: GCA_023014485.1. Classification (NCBI taxonomy): domain Eukaryota; kingdom Metazoa; phylum Arthropoda; class Malacostraca; order Isopoda; family Cirolanidae; genus Bathynomus; species Bathynomus jamesi. The sequence goes on along the minus strand of JAJOZX010004765.1, from coordinate 283,918 downwards.
AATTTCACTAAATACAGAATACGGGAATAAAAAGTTACCGCCCAGTTGAGCCGAGAATGGGAAAGTCGACTGATGAGATTGTATGCGGAGTTATTCGCAGGCCTCCTGTGTGCCGACTGCCGGCTGGCGTTTTCGGAGTTGTCATAGCTTCGAATGCTTCTTCACTAACAAGGTGAACTCCTTTGACAGAAGTATTCCGCGTTGGAGGAGTCTCTCTTTCTTTAATAATTAACTTCGCCCCAAGGAAGAAGGCAACTTTCCCGAGTGTCCTCGCTTCTATGAGTTTAGAGAGTTTTTCTTTACGAATTTTACGTGTTTCCTCACATACGTCGTCACTGGCGAAGATTTTTTATCCTTTCAGCTTTCTTCTGTTTTTTAGTATTAAATCTCTGTGAGTTTCATCCTCACATATTACTTTTATAGTTGAAGCGGGCGTCTTAGATTCAGTCGTGTTTTTAACTCCAGAATTTGCTTTTTTGTCGTGGAATTTGTTTTTTAATCTAAAAGCACTTTTGATCTTAATATTCCCAAAATTCAGTCTATCTTTAATTATGTCCTCCACCTTTTTCTTCGTTTTGCCGTTTGTTTCTCTATTCATTTCAGATACCCCCATTTTGATTAAGTTATGGGCACGTGAATTATCGTCTAAGCTGTTTAATTTATTCCTAATTGAATCGTGCTCGTTTTTTATCATCTCCATGCTACGATTATTTTTAGTAAGCGAGTTTAGACTAGAGTTAAGATGCTTTATCTCGTCGTGTGCATACTGAATGCTCTTTTCGAGATCTATATTTCTATATTTCAGTTTTGCATTGTCCCTCTTTACCAATTCGTTATTATGTTGTACAACTTTTATTACTGCCTCAAGGTCTTTGATTACACTATTACTTTTGTGTACTAAGTCAAAGAGGGAATTATACTTATTTGCTAGATCATTCATTTCTGATTTCAGGGCGTTTGCCTGACCTTTGGAAGCCATTTTGAGCAATTTATGGGGTTAAAATTCACTCGTTCGTTCGTTCGTACGTACGATTAAAGGTCTCGCTCGTTCGGTTGTTTGTATACCCGTTACTTCAAGGTCACTGCTTGCCACCTTTTAGGACTATAAAGGCAGTGCCGGATGTCGCTAGAAAGTTTTGAAGATATATTTTATGAAATATTACTAGTTAAGTATTGCAGTTTATCTGATGAAATTGTAACTGCGTAATCTTGGCACATTCACAAATTTTAGTGGAGAAGAAACACACTGGTTCACTGACTTTAAACACTGTTAATTTTGATAGGAAGAAGGAGCACGAAACTGACAAGCGTCACCGGCACAGACTAATCAGCCTCTGTACAGTAGGAGTAAGGAACTAGTCTGGGCAAATTCGAAATTTGCCAACGTGGTCTTGCTCAAGGAAGGCCTCCATATCTGCTTCAACTTTCCGAAAGCCATTGGTCAACACATGTAAAGTGTGGGACTTGATGACTTATGGACAAAGGCAGGTGTGTACGCGGCTAACACCACTGAGACAATGCTGGACGGCAAGGCCTACTACCAAGCTGTGAGGGGTCACCATCTGACGTATGAGGCACTGTGGCGCATCAAGTGGCAGATGTTTGAGTCATGGCTGGCTGCAACTGGCAACGGAGATGAGAATATCATAACAGCTTGCCCTCAATGTTGCTTCGCTTTTCAAAGACAGAGCTGACATGGATGAGATGCGTGATGCTGTTGACAACTTCTCAGACGTTTTGGCAGATGAGAAATTCCAGTCTCATGGAGGAATTCAATGACCAGCACTCTGAAAATCCCAACTTCATGCTGTGATCATCCTTCATGGAAATGGTAGAGATCCTACTGGTTTTTATCAGAGCTCAGAGAGTTGGCATGTGGAATCTCCACATAGAAGCCTTTGCTACAATGCTGCCTTGGCTAACTATCTATGACCACACAAACTATGCACGATGGGGGCCGGTCTACTTGGCTGATATGAGAGGTCTTGAGAAGTCAGCACCAGAAGTTCATGCAGAGTTCTTTAATGGGAACTTTGTCGTCAAGAGGACGGCGAAGCGCTTCAACCAAGTTCCAGCTGATCAGGCAACCGAATGAATAAATCGTACATGCAAGATGCACAATGGTATCATCGGAATCACAAAGAATGACCAAGCAAGATACAGGTTCTGCATCACATGGTCAGAGCGGTCACGCATCTCTCAAGACACAAGATGCCTCTTCAATCTTCAAGATGATGATGGGAAGCCACCTTCACTCGGGTTGACAGTCTGCCTTCTCGCGCTAGGCGTGACGCTCATGCTGTCATGAAGCTAGTTCAGCAGTTGAAGCAGTTTGACGTCTTCAGAGTTCACGTGAGTGAAGCAGGAGATACAGATGCCGCCACTAACATCCCACTTGTTTCACTAGCAACCAAAGACACTGCACCCACAGATGTTGTGGAGAACCTGCTGACAGCTCAGGACCGAGGAAAGCAGCATGTAATCGGCTTCATGAAGGAGAGACTGATTGAACAGATAGTAGGCTTCCATGAAACGATGAAGAAACATCGGTCAAAACCTTCGCTGATGTGTACAGAGCTACAGTTTCCACCAAGCAGAACATGCAGAAGACCATCAAAGCTGACAGAAAGCTACTACAGCGGCTCCCTCATGAATGCTGCGACCGCAGGTCGCATGGTGAGATGGTCAATTTCTTGAAGCATAAACTGTCCCCAGTCCCATTTAGTCTGGCGAAGGCAGGAGAAGAGATGAATTCGACATCGAAGTCTGAGCTGATGAACATCCTGATAGCTCAGCAGACCATAAGCTCAGAGGTTCCAACCTCTGATCTGAAGACCTGTGTGATGATAGATGGCCATGCACTCATCCAAGGTCTTGGCAAGCCTGGCGGCTGTCGGACATTCGGCGACTATGCTGAAGTGTTCTTCAAGGCCGTGACGAGTTATTTCAATGAACACACAACAAGAGTTGATGTCATCTTTGATCGGTACGCAGGGGAAGGATCGATCAAAGCAGTTACCAGGACAAAGCGTGCAAGCAAGAAGAAACCTATTCAGAAAGTCATTGATGGCCCACAAGTTCCACTGCCTGAAGTGTGGAAAAACTTCATGGCCCTGGATACAAACAAGGCTGACCTAGCCTTGTTTCTGTCTAACGTCTTCACTGAGAAGGGCAGAGATCTTCAAGAAAGATGTCAGCTGGTGACAGGGGGTGGCTTGGCTTCTCTGAAGCCACTGAAGTACGGTCAACCAGGCGACATGACGTTCCACTGCATAGCAACCATGAAGAGGCGAACACCAGTCTCATCCTTCACTCATGTGATGCAACGTCCCAGGGATATGAACGAATACTGGTAGTGTGCAGAGATACTCATGTAATGGTGCTGCTGTTTCACTTCCTTTGCACCAAGGTCGCTGAAGTGTGAATGCTGTGCCGAACGGCCAAAAACCGAAAATGCTACTCCGTGCACGATGTATTCAAGAGTTTGTCGCCCCTAGTCAGAGACAACCTGTCAGCTTCCACGCTTTGACCGGGTGTACCACAGTCTCATCCTTCAGTGGTCATGGAAAAAAGAAGTGTTGGAATGTGTTCAGTGACCACCCACTCCTGCTGCACGCCATTGGTCGAGATGGGGATATTGCAGATGTTGAGAAGTTTGTGTGTCATTTGTATGGCACCCCGGAACAACACACAGTTGATGACGCCAGAGTTCACCTTTTTGCGAAGGCCAAGAAGACTCTGGAAATGCTCTCACCGACAAAGGATGCCCTGGAGCTCCACGCCAAGCGGGAAAACTATCAGGCCAAAATATGGCTCCAGGCTGACAAAGATCACGTAGAATCGTAGATGTTGAAGATCCGGTGGACACTTCAACCTGGAAGTTGGAAGATGGGAGCCTCCTACTAGTGTGGACAAGACTTCCTCCAATCCCTGAAGCCTGCCTGGAGCTTGTTGCTTGTGGTTGCAAGAAAAAGTGCAAGACAGCTAGATGCAACTGCTTCAGGAAAAGGATGAAGTGTATGACAGCTTGTGGTTGTGACGACAGCGGTTGCTGTAACCCAGCTGGACAGTAGATCTATGTATCTCTTCCGGGCTGAAATCGAGAGAAGCTGGAATGTGCTGTAAGGAACTAATAACTCTGTCCTTAAGTGATTACAATCCACACAATTGTAACTGTCAGTGCAGCATTTAGGTGCTGTTCATCAAGAAACGTGAACTTGTAGATGATACTAGTGTGTAAACTGTACAGTTATGGGGCTATATTTACTGCTTTGTGATTTAGTTGTGATAATTCTGTTACTGTGAGTACAGTACTTAATTCATGCCATCAAACTTATTAGGCACTAATCATGTTAAAATAAATTGTTTTGACAAACAGACTTGCTCAATGTTTTTTTCGCCAATTAAAATAAAAAATCACAATTTTTTAGCACAATTTCGGTCGTGATTAACTTGAATTTGACCTTGAGTTGGTAATTCGGATGGAATAAGCTTGTCATCATACTTCTTTATCACTAAGTGTAGCAAAATGAAACATTTGGACAAACCAATTGGCTCAGAATATTTTTTTAAAAATTAAAATTAGAAAATATTTTTTGCATAGTTTCACCTCGAAAATGACCTTCAAAGCCAAAAGCGAGAGTGGCATCCACATGCATTTTATTCCTCATCCGCAGGTACATTGATTTAGCATGGGTGACAGCTATTAACAAAAAACGCCGTTCAAAGTCGAGTTTTTAATTTTGGCCGGTCCACTATAATGGTGTTAAATTCTGCAATGTTCATTTTCTTTATACATTCTCTCTTCGTTGTAAAAGATGAAGTCATGTCTTGCTTAACACTTAATTTTAAATTTTAAGCACTTAATTTTGGCTCATGCATACTTCAATTTCTATTTTTAGTTAACTCGGCAGATCATGCTAACATCAGATCTGTCAATATGCGGTTTAAAATAAAAATATGGCTTCATCTTCAAATATCTTGCTTATCTCTCTAGACATTGTTACAGGTAAAATATTTACCTTATCTTCAAATATTTTGCAAAATAATTCAGCCTATTGAGAATAAAAAGCAAAACAGGTCAACATTAAATAATAATGTTGTCACGAAAATTTATGTATATAAACTTATAGAATTTCCCCAGTGTTGTTTCTGATTCTGTCTGATCTGACCTGTAACATTTTAGCAGTAAACTAGAGTCAGAGAATGTCTTTGTCTTCTCCTTCGAGCCTTGCTTTCTTCAGAGAACTAAGTCTTAAAATAGAGAGAAATAATTTCCCGATACGCTACAAGAAGAATCGGGGAACCCTTAAAGGCTTAAACTTAGAGAATTTAATAAGCTTCACAGAATCCTCCGTTTCCCTACAAAAAGAAATCGGAGAGTCGTATAAGAGAAACTACTGCAATTCCCTACATGGTACCAGCTACTTCAAAGTAACAAATCCGTTGCTGCCACCTAACCAGAACCCCCTTCAACCTCGAACCGCCCAAGGCCATAGACGGAGGGGTTAACAACTGGCGACCTCTGCAACCTTGATTCTTCCAGACTTCTAACCTTGGAACTAGAGCCAACATTCAACTAATTGTGGCTACATCAGTTGACCGGCGTGTCACTACTTCCAGTTCTTCAAGGATTTCGCCGTAGGAATCTTGTTAAGTACAGATCTCTTTTTCACATTAATTACTAAACATTTGAGAAGTCAGTATAATTAACAGTTAATTCGTATCAAACCAGAATGAACCAAAAACACATTGAACCCTCCATACACCAGTGATACACTTCTTTTTATTGAAACCAAGTTATTTCCATTACTATAGTTAGCATAGACTAATTTTATTTAATGTGTCAATCATAATATTACCGTACAGTTGCCCCAATATGTAATGTTCCTGGCCTCTCAGACTACTCCGTACATGTGGCAACGCCGCAGTGATAGTCAACGTACCCCAACTGGGTGAAGGTGGGGTGGAGGGGGTACAACCGACTCCAACAACATACAACACAGGCATATATGTATACTTAAAGAACACTTGACTGTACAATCAGTAACATACAGGTAATTTATAATGTAATGTCTGTGTCCATAAAGATAAACAATTAATATGATCGTGAAGAGCGTTGAACTCAATTTAGTTTACTAGACTTATACAGTAACTAACGGAGCGTCCCGACGTTGCCTGGGTGGAAGATGAACGCTATATATATATATATATATATATACACAGGGTGTTTCATAACATGTGGGACGCACTCTCAGGATGGATTCAGGACCTGAAAACAATGAAAAAAGTTTATATAAACATATGTCCGAAATCGCTTTGTTTCCGAGTTACAGCCCGTTATGTGTTCCAGCAAATGTCCGGCTTACCTTTAAAGGAAGTGTTCAAAATGATCGCCTTGCGCTTGAACACACGCCTGAACACGCCTCGTCATAGACTGCTGACGCGTTCAAACATTCCAGGTATTGCTCGGATTTTCTAGCATCCTTGTTCTACACGTTGGCGAAGCATTTCAACGTTGTCAATGGGTGTCACGTAAACGATGGATTACAGGGAAATGGTCATCCAAATAGTCTCTGGCTACTTGACTAAAATGAGGCGGAGCGCCGTCATGCATAAACCACATACGACGTCGGACACCAAGAGGAACTTCATCTAGTAAATTGCTTAAATCATTCCTTAAAAATTTGGAATAGGATTCTCCTGTTAATCTTCCACGCAAAACAAAAGGACCGATTAAGTTGTCGGCAATAAGTCCTGCCCATACATTGATACTAAATTGTTGGTGATGCCTTGAATGGATGATGGCATGCGGATTCTCTTCGGCACAGTGATGAGTGTTATGAAAATTGATCACGCCATTTCTTGTGAAGGCAGCCTCATCAGAAAACAACACGGAGGATAGAAAAATAGGATCGCGAATACAATGTTGAAGGAACCAAGTACAAAAAGCCTCTCGTGGTGGGAAATAAGCTTCAGTAAGACCTTGTACTCTCTGAATGTGATATGGGTAAAGCTGTTGTTCCCGTAAAATTGTAAAATTCTCCAGACAGTTGTGTGTCTTACACCCTCTGCTGCTGCTGTCCTTCGGGTGCTGACACCAGGATGTTCCTCCACGCGATTCAGGACCCGCTCCTCCAACTCAACAGTTCTGGCCCTGATTGGTCTACCACCATCTGCAACTCGCTTGTTGAATGATCCTCTATCACCAAGACGCTCGTCTATTCTCTGAAAGGTCTTCTTATCTGTCAGACGGCGATTCGGAAACCTTTCCGCATACAGACGTCTTGCTGCAGCCGCATTATCGGCAAGTCCATACATGAGATGCATGTCTGCCATTTCTCTGTTTGAATAAGCCTCCATTCTCACTTCAAATGCACACTATCACTGAATAGCACAAAAACTTTTAAGGGTTTTTTTTCACTGGACTGCACTTATTCACGGTAAGAAGTTACAAATACGAACAGTGAAACACCGTGATGCACATCTCGCTGACTGATGGCTCTCCACTCAGCAATATTGAAACATGTCATAGAGTGTACGAAACACTACAATTGGCAAGGCCATACATGAAATAAGTCTCTTACACACTCACAAACATTGTCGGCAAGAGTGTTTGTAAACAGTTTGCGGAAAGAATTGCTGGAACACAAAACGGGCTGTAACTCGGAAACAAAGCGATTTGGGGCATATGTTTATATGAACTTTTTTCATTGTTTTCAGGTCGTGAATCCATCCTGAAAGTGCGTCCCACGTGTTATGAAACACCCTATATATATATTATATATATGCCCGGTGAGGCTAAATGAATGCCGGTTAGGTGAACTGAATACCCGGTTAGGTTAATTGAGTGCCCGGTTAGGTTAATTGTACGCCCTTGACGATTGGTTAGGTTAAGTCGTGATAATTTCGTTAGTTTTAACGAAAATATCACGACGACAACCTAAACAATCGTCAAGGGCCTAACTTGGCATTCAGTTAATCTAACCGGGCATTCAATAATTTTACCGTAGGTTTCGATATACAGTGTGTGTATATATATATATATATGTGTGTGAGTGTATGTGTGTGTGTGTGTATATATACTGTGTATATATAGTGGCATGCGGATCACCAATTTGATGTAGCCAAGAAAGTAGGCTTAGTATAATTTATGAATTAAATTGAAATGAATAATTAGGGGTCACCAGATTGTGCCACAGCTCAAACAAACAATATTTAATAAGGAGAAAGAACTTACTTTGTTGTTTTGTGTTTAATTAGAAAAGTAAATGAATTATTTGTTCACATTGATTAAAAATTCTATATCGGTACTTATAGTACCTATATTATAAATGACTGATTACTGGCAATACGAAATGGTTACACAGTATAATCGTTAATTAAGTACAATGATGATAAACAAGAATTTTGGTAGGCTAATGAGATATGCAGCAGTGAACGCGCAATACGTAATTAAGCCAATAATAACTGAGATAATGAAAGTACGGTATGGTAGAGTAAATGGATTAGGCAAGTAAAATGAAATGTATAGATAAGTAAATAAGCAAGCGGATACAAGTACAGTAAGATAATTGAATACGGTAAAATAATTGTACAGACCTATCGCAGTGGTAATGAGAGATTTAGTTTGCCGGTTGTCTTCCTACACTTTTGGGTATAGCCTATTCTCTAAGCTGCTGTCACACTATGCAGGCTACGCGGGAATTGATTAACACGAAGGCAAGGGTAAGGTTGTGGCTTGTAGAAGGTTACGGACCTAGGTTTCGAAGGATTGCTACTGCAGGCAGACTGGCCTTACTGGCGAGAGGATGAGTGTTGAGGACCGATAGAAACTTGTTGAAAAGGGGGCCAACGGAAACTCCTGCAGCAGTGATGTTGCTTCTTGCAGGATGAAATTGTAGGCCTTACTTGACGATAGACTTCGTGTATGCTCGACCGGAGCCTTGAAGGAACAGCAGGCTGTTCGGAGACTGGCCTTACTTCGCCGGAGAGCGTTTGGCGTGACGAGTGATGTTACTGACGAAGGCGCTGAGAGAGAGACATAACGACGAGTATAGCTTTCGTTTTGATTCCATGATGTTTGAGAACGGCGAGGAAATGAATTTCCGGTCGGTTTCTCTCTCTCTCTCTCTCTCTCTCTCTCTCTCTCTCTCTATATATATATATATATATATATATATATATATATATATAAAATAACCCCTCCGTCTATGGCTTTGGGCGGTTCGAAGTTGACGGGGATTCTGGTTAGGTGGCAGCAACGGATTTTTGACTCTGGAGTATCTGGTACCGTAGAGGGAATCGCAGAAGTTTCTCTTATACTACTCTCCGACTTCTTCTTTTATTGGATCGCAGGATTCTGTGGAGCTTCCTAAATTCTTTGAAAGTTCCCTGATTCTTCTTGTAACGTATCGGGAAATTATTTTTCTCCATTTAAGACTAAGTTCTTTGAAGAGAGCAAGGCTTTTCACTACAAATATACCGAGGACAATAGGACACACAATGATAATACTGACGGCAGATGTTGGTAAATAATTGCTACTGGTTACAGAATTTGTAAAAGGTTATTATGGTTATCATCTGAAATTTTTTTTTCAAACGACTCAATTAATCATTCCATTTAGGGGCAAAAAGTCCTGGTAGGATGGTCACCGGTTTCATGGCGGAATTCAAGATTTTAATAGTAGGTTTGAATTTAGTGTCAGACAGAAAGGGGTACGAGTTGTTAATTGTAATCTCAACATTATAAGGGGAACAATTTTATTCATATTTACGTCTTAAATTATCCAGAGCTGTTGGTGGTCGTGCAGATATTTGTGGTCGTGTAAATGTTTGTGCCTGTGTGAGGAGTGGTCGTCCTCGCTTAGGTGGTACTGGGGGTCGAACATTAAGCTCGGATTCTGAGTGTGTTTGTGTTTTTCGTGAAGGTTTAAGTTCACGTGGTTGATGCATCTGCGGCCGGTATATAGGGTCCATGCGTTGATCATCAATCAGTGAGGGTGGTGACGGAGATGGTGGAGTTGGAGGAGATGGTGGAGTTCCAATGAGTGATGCTCTAGAAGGGGTTTCTCCAGGGTCTGGTTCCGATGGGACTCTCGGTTCTGGGACCTCTTCCTGTTCAGAGATTGGCTCGAGTACTGGTGGTATTACGAGGTACCAATCTTCGTCACGGGTAGTGGTTTCTGCGGTGACGACTTCGGTTTTGTGGTCCCTGCTGAATTTGTTAATACCTTGATCTTTTGAAGGGTAGGCGGCTCGAACGCCTGGCAGATGTTTTTGGGAAGGTGTTGTTCGGCAATGATCTTTACTTTGGAATGATCTCGGAGGTCGAGGATTTCGTAACGGTTCTTTCCAAGGTTTTTCATAATCCTATTTTGGGTATAATTTGCGATGAGCACTTGGAGGTTTCACGCTCTTTATGTAACATCACATACCGACGATTATAGTCCGTTGACGGGGATAACGTCTATGTTGCTCTTGCTCCATCTGTTGGTTTCGTTGGTCTAGGAACTCTAGGGCACATCGGATTATGTCAAAAATTTTGAAAGATCTTTCAACTAGTTGATGATTTGCTTCTGCCATCTCGGAAGGTGTTAGAACTGCCGGGTCGATTTGGTCAGACAAATCAAAAGGTAGTGGTCGGTAGTTGTCGTAGTGATATAGGACGAAATGAGGGGTGTTCCCGATGGACATGTTATAGCCGTTGTTATGGCTGCTCGCACCATTGGGAGGGAATCATCCCATGTATGGGAGGATGCATCGACAACGTGGCGAAGGGCTTCTCAGATCTTCCGATTGTGCGTTTCCACTAAGCCGTTTGCCTGCGGATGGTATGCCACAATATGTGTTTTTAATTTTACACATGTTACAGAGTGATTCGAACAGTTTGGAAGTGAAACTAAGGGCGTTATCCGAAATTAGGATGGAAGGAGTAGTATGGTTTTGGATGAGCGTTCCACTAGGGCTTTTGCCAGAGTTTCCAAGGTTTGGAATGGCAACTACTTCGCTGTAACGCTTGAAGTGGTTCGTAAACACAATGATGTACTGGTTTCTCTTTGATGTTTTGGGGAATGGTCCCAGTATGTCCATTCCAGTTCTTTGCCAGGGCCTTTGGCATACTGGATATTTATGCATGGGAGCTGTGGACGGTACGTTGCCTTTATGTTTACAGCAAGACGGGCATTCAGCGATGTATTCATGTACCTTTTTGTTCATTTCAGGAAAATGGTATCGCTCCAATAGACTCTTCATGGTGCGATCCGGCCCCATGTGGCCATACAAAGGTGAGTCGTGACAAAGTCCGAGGGCTATATCTACGAGAGCCCTTGGTATTTCCACGAGGTCGTTTCCATCTTCGTTCCTGAAATGTACGAGCCCATCTTTTAGGTTGTACTGTCCTTTTACCTTCGATGGCTCCTTCTGTTCCAGGCGATGCAGAAGGTTCTGGGTTTGTTGGTCCTGTTGTTGGGAGTATTGCAGACATTCGTAGCCGAACACAGGAGGAGTTTCTATCTTATTCAATTGGGTTTCGGGCTTGAGTCTTGACAATCCGTCTGGAATAACTTGAAGTTTTCCCGGTTTGTATACGATTTTTGCGGCAAAGTCCTGAATCAACAGAGCCCATCTACTCAACCGTCCTTCAAGTAACTTGCCCTTGAAGAGATACGTGAGTCGCATATGGTCAGTTTTGATGGTTACATCGTAGACGTAGACGATATTTCGGAATTTTTTCAAAGCCCAATATATCGCTAGGGCCTCTCGTTCCGTAGTGGAATAATTCCATTAAGGTCCAGAGAGAAGCTGACTGGCATAAGCAATGGGTAATCCCACACCATCTACGTCCTGTAATAGGACGGGTCCTCGTCCATAGGAGGAAAAATCTGTGGCTATGACAAAGGGTTTGGTGTAATCGGGATATTGGGAGGATGGGATGACAAGTTAGTTTACCGATTAAAGTTTCAAAAGCATGTTAGTGATCAGATTCCCAATTAAATTTAGCATTTTTCTGGAACAAATTGGTAATGGGTTTAGCAGTGTTTGAAAATTGGGGGATAAAATTTCGATAGAATCCGACAAATCCAATAAATACATTGGTACAGGGTACCTTTCCACTGCTTCAAGTTTGGCTGGATCAGGTTTAGTTCCAGTGGATGATAGTAGAAATCCTAGGTGAAGCAGGGATTCCTGTAAATAGTTGCACTTTGCAAGTTTCAGTTTAAGGTGTGCTTTTCTGAAACGTGATAGCACATTCTGAAGATGTTGAAAGTATGCTTTTATATCCGAAATATAAACGGTAATATCGTCAAGATAGACGAGAGCTTCGACACTAGGGCGGAGCGTTTTTACACTTTTTTCGATTTTCGTTTTGTAATAGCGCGAAAAAGTGGCTCTTCCACGTAAAAAGTGAGTGTGTAAAATCTCAGAGGTCTGCAATAATATCTTCTGCCTCCGCACGCGTGTTGAAAATCCAAAAAAATGCGCCAAAATACGCATTCTTCAATATTTTCTTATAGATTTAATTTTCATCCTACCTTCTTGTAATAGCAAGGAAAAGCATCCTAAAGGTTTGTTTTAGACTAGTTTTAAATATTTTTGTCCTGCGATAATATCTTCTGCCACCGCAAACGTTCCAAAATATGAAAAAATCTGCATAAATCACATATTTTGCATATTCAGCCTATACGCTAATAAATTCACTTTGTACGTCATGTAGTACTCCCACATCGTTCGAGAAGCTTCCCCACAGCCTGGTATGGTGTGTTGCTCGTCATTGCCTTATACGACAATGAGTCAGTGAGTGATGACTGATGAGTCATGACTCACAACACTCTACCAGGCCTTCTTGCTCTCACTTCCCCGCAGTGTTGTGCTAACTACGTTTCGGGTAAGATGTGGATTGTGTTGTTCTTGCTGTTAATGCATCTTTGAAATCACATATTTTGCATATTCAGCCTATACGCTAATAAATTCACTTTGTACGTCTTGTAGTACTCCCACATCGTTCGAGAAGCTTCCCCACAGCCTGGTATGGTGTGTTGCTCGTCATTGCCTTATACGACAATGAGTCAGTGAGTGATGACTGATGAGTCATGACTCACAACACTCTACCAGGCCTTCTTGCTCTCACTTCCCCGCAGTGTTGTGCTAACTACGTTTCGGGTAAGATGTAGATTGTGTTGTTCTTGCTGTTAATGCATCTTTGGAACACGACAACACGCATATGTGGACATACACTGCATATTTTAGTGCATAATAATACGTTGGTGTAATATACAAAACTTCTGCAAAAGCAAGAATATTTTACGTTTTAGGAGTAATTTCTTAATTTTTATATTAATTACTGTGTTTTTCACAATGTCAGTACCAGCTCAAGCAACAAGAACTTCTTCAAGTTGCTCTACATTTGGGGCTCCAGCTGATCTAGACAAGAAGTGCCTTCCAACCTATAAGGACTTCATGAAATATTTTCATCAAATGAGGTTGAATCTGAAGACATCGAAGAAAGAGCCCACAGTTGCAGAAATTTCGGGTGTTCTCTCAAAAACTCTCGAAGATTTGTGGAAAACAGCCTCTATTCCTACTGTTTATCATAACTGTGTCGTTCAAATGATTAAAAATTCCCATGAAAAATGTCAAAACCTTCTAAAGTCAATAAAAAGGAAACAAGATAGTGACTCATTCAAAATTAAATTACAAACATTTCAAAATGAGGCAGAAAACAAATTATTTGACATCAGTGTTTGCAAATGTGAAAATTTTGATACTGTAAGTGTTCATGTGAAAACCATCTCAAGGTTCCAGCAATTGAACAAGACTTCCTTAAAGATCAGAGAACAACAAGAAAATTGGCAATAGGCTCTCTTGATGTTTCACAAACTCGTAAAGATCTAGCAACTATTGCTAGAAGACAACAGAGAATGAAACAGTATGAACCAAAATCATCTACCAGTAAAGGACAAGCAACTGAAACACTGTCATCAACATCAAGTGAAACAGAAGAAGCGGATTCTGATTATGAACCGACACAGAGAATCAAATCGATGGAACAATCTCATCATGGAACAATCTCATCATTGGCTATAGCTTGTGACAGAACTGGTGTGTCAGACAGGTCTGCTGCTATAATTGCTTCGGCTGTTCTTGAAAACGTGGGAATTATAAACGAAAAAGTTTTAAGTTCAGTAATAGACAGATGCAAAATAAGGAGAGCTGGAAAAAGAGTGAGATCTATCATCCAAAAGAGAGATTACGAAGAAGAAACTATGGAGAGTATCTATTTCGATGGAAGAAAGGACAGAACTGCAGTGCAAGAAAAAGTTGACAGTAAAGGTTATTAAAAAAGTATAACAGAAGAACATGTCACTTTGCTTCAAGAACCAAACTCGCATTATATTGGGCATGTAACTCCCGCTTCTGGCTCAGCACAGAGTATATCTTCTGCAATTTTTGATTTTTTTCGCTCAAATGAGATTGATACTTCAGAAGTTAAAGCCATTGGATGTGACGGGACAGCAGTTAATACAGGACCAAAAGGAGGAGTGATAAGAAGTATTGAAGAGCACTTTCAGAGAGCACTCCAGTGGCTGATTTGCTTGCTTCTCACTAATGAACTTCCCTTGCGGCACATAGTGACTGGCATTGATGGTAGAACAACAGGTCCTCGGAGTTTTACGGGGCCTATAGGAAAAGAGTTAATTGATTGTGAAAATAGACCTGTTGTTGAGTTTGAAGCAGTTGAAGCGGAAGAAATTGTAGTTGACAGAGATGATCTGAGCACAGATCAGAAGTATTTGGCAGAAATCTATGATGCTGTGTCAAAAGGTGAAAGTACTCCCTCCTAGCTCAAAGGAAACCAGGCAAAATGGCACACTCCAGATGGGTGACAACTCCTAACCGCATACTTCGTCTCTACGTTTCAACTGAAGAACCTTCAGACAACCTTAAGTGTATCGTGGGTTATATTATGAAAGTTTATATTCCAATGTGGTTTTAAATCAAGAGAAATTCTTCAGCAACACAGGGAGCCAAACATCTTTATCAAATGATACAACGCTCGAGGTCGTTGAGTGCCCGCTGTATAGAAATAGTTGATCGTGTTATTCAGAGAAATTCCTATTTTTCTCATCCTGAGAATGTTCTCCTTAGTATGATTCACGATGAAGCAAAACATAGAGAACTAGGATGGAGGAGAATCCTTAAAGCAAGAGATTCTGAGTCAGCCGCAGTGAGAGTGTTTAAATTGCCCAGGTTGAACTTTCAGTGCAGTGAGTACTACAACATGATCAACTGGCAAACTTGTGAGCTGTCAGAGCCTCCTCTGACAAAAGTTCTATCACGCTCCGACTTCCTGAACTATATCTGATCAGGAGATGTACCTGATTTCATCCCACGCTTTCCTTGCCACACCCAAGTGGTTGAACAGCATATAAAGCTGGTAACAGAGGCTTCAGCTGCAGTATGCGGTTCAGAGGCAAGGGATGGATTTATCAGAGCAAGATTAGAATCCAGAAAGAAAATGCCAAGAATGGAAACAAAAAGTGAGTACAGTGTGTAACTAACCTAAGTCCGATAATGGTAGGGTGGTTCGGCCGGCAGGGAGGAACTCGAAATGCAGCCACCTCCACGTGGTGAGTTCTGGGTTATTTTGTCAATATAGTACATTCAATATTGACGAAATAAGCGAGGAGCTGCATGCATATTACATAATAAGTCATCAAAAATAAACAAAGCATAAGCAAAGTAAACTGCATTGGTGGACCTAAATTATTTAATTGCTCAAATATATAAACTTCTTAAATTACTAAAATATGATATAATGAATTGTTAATTGCATTACTTAATAAATAATTAACGAATAAACTCTGGTGTAGGGCCGAAGTTGACCATAATAGCGTCATTATAAAATATGCTATTTACAGTATGTAAATTTTCCAGTATTTTGGAACGTTTGCGGAGGCAGAAGAATTTATCGCAGGACAAAAATATTTAAAACTAGTCTAAAATAAACCTTTAGGATGCTTTTCCTCGCTATTACAAGAAGGTAGGATGAAAATTAAAACTATAAGAAAATATTGAAAATGTGTATTTTGGCGCTTTTTTTTATTTTCAACGCGCGTGCGGAGGCAGAAGATATTATTGCAGATCTCTGAGATTTTACACTTTCACTTTTGACATGGAAGAGCCACTTTTCCGCGCTATTACAAAACGAAAATCGAAAAAAGTGTAAAAACGCTCCGCCCTATTCGACACCTAATAGGTCGAAAGGACTATATTCACCAACCTAGAGAAATTAGAAGTCCCATTTCGAACTCCGAAAGGTAAAACTGGAATTTGTAATGGCCTCGGTTAGTGGAGAAAGCAGTCAATGCCCGAGTTTCGGGACTGACCTCCATTTGCCAATAACCAGATGCTGAATCGAGGGTTGAAAAGAAGTTAACTCTCCATACGTTCAGAATTGTTTTCTGCATGTTTGGAATAGGGAAACGGTCTGGGATAGTAATGTGGTTTAGGCGTCTAAAATCTATACAAGGGCGAGATGTTCCGATCTTTTTGGAAACAAGAATCATAGGAGCGGACCAGGGACTAGCTGAAGGCTGAATGACATCCTGCTCCAACATGTCCTTAATGTGTTCCTCAAGAATTACTAACTGGAAATGTGGAACCATTTAGGGAGGAGAAGATGGGTTTGGAATTGGGTTCCAGCTTCATTTCGAAGGGGACCAAATTAGTTCAGTCAAGAAGATCTCCATTTAGGGCAATCACATATCAGTTTCTTATCAGGAAATCGAGAAGTGATTCCAGTAGTTTGGGATCGTGTAAGGCTGGTGACTCCTGAAGGGAGTGCTCCAAACATTTCTTATATTCTTCTTTTAATGCCGAAGGGTTTAACTCTAAGGAACTGGAAACACGATTTATAGTACTAGTGGGGAAATCTGAATTTATTTCTACTGTGGAAACAATTCCTATTCTCTGATTTGAAGTTAATTCAACAGGGCTTTTTCCTTTGTTTAAACAAACAACAGGGATAGCTGAATTCTGACTGACTAAGAACTTGGGCAATAAGAACATCTCTGTTGAAGTTGGTTTTCTATGCAATAAGAGTACGATCTGACCCTAATAGTTTTCCTTGACCGTTTACTACTCTTGCTAGGAAACAAATCTTCTCATAAGGTGCTACTGTTATATTCTCTGTAGGGCACATGAAAAATTATGAATCTGACTCTGGTTCGGAGACTAAAATTTGCCTTATTGGCTGAAAAATCGTTTCAGTTGAATTTCGAATCTCAACTGCTGAGTTAACTGAAACTGGCTGAACTGAAACTGGCTGCCTGGAAACTGGCTGACTGGAAACTGGCTGACTGGAAACTGGCTGACTGGAAACTGACTGACTGGAAACTGACTGACGGGAAACTGACTGACGGGAAACTGACTGACTGGAAACTGACTGACTGGAAACTGACTGTGTTGATCCTACTGGATTCAACAACTGGAACTGATTACTCTGGGGGCTGATTTCTGGGGCGGTTGTCCCTCTGGATGCAACCGACTGACGAGCTGCAATAATCTGGAGCGGGTTTCCTATTTCTTTCGGAAATCCGAACTGAACTGATTCTGTTAACCTTAAGTTGTCTATTATTCTCATGGAGAGGGTCTGTCCTATTTCTACACTTAACTAATTTTCCGGCTGGGTAAATTTCTCATTGATTCCGGTTGAAGAAATCCAATCCTCGTAAAATATCTGTCTGAAAGGTGGCGACTGCGTCCACAATACAACATTTTGCGGGATATACTGCGTTACCAACTTCTAAATATAATTCGATTTCTCCATATTTAGGTATGGGTGTGCCTGTAACTCCCTTGAGTTTGCAGGAAAGTGCCTTAATTTCATATTTATAATCTGTACTCAAGTAACTTATCTGCACATTGTTTCTTAATCAATGTCACATCTGCTCCTGTATCTAGAAGAGCGATTAAATCTCGGTTATCTGTGCTGCAATTTCTTTTTAGGTGCTACGGGTAGGTTTTGGTAAGTGGATGCTGCTACTATTAGGTTTCTTTGCTTGGAGGTGAATGTAATGTCACATGCATTTTCTGCGGCTCGGAGGGCATCCCCTACGAGTTTATATGTTCGTATAATAAAATTGTTAAAATCTCCATGTTCTTCTTTCTTCCATTTAGCTTGGAAGACAGCATCTAATGTGGCCAAAGGTTGTTATTTCTTTGAAAAATTCTAATAAGTGTTTTTCAAAATTGTTCCAAGTTGTAAGTTCGCTAATGGATGAGACGTATGTAACTGTATCATGGTCATTCCCCTCTTTAGGGTCAATAAACCTTTAGCTTCCCTAATCTTTATATCATTATCAAAGGTCTTACACGCGGCTCAACAAAGTTATTATCTATGGTTCCCTTAAAAATTAGGACAGTATGGGGAAGGTTTACAAGTCTACCCAAGTTAATGTATGCTGGGGAAGCGGTTTGAGACATGCTAGTTTGTGCTTGATCTGAAGTTTGCGTGTTTGGAAATATGTTTGAAGGGTGCGGGGTAGGTGGAAAAATGGGTATAGGGGAATTTTCAATGTCAGAAAGGGCACCGTCTGAATCGTTCATATGTGAAGGTACTGTTAATGTATTCTAATTTCGTCTGCTTGACCGATCTTAATCTATGGAATGATCACTTGAGTGGGTTTCCTAACTACTTTATCTAGAAATACACAAATAATGCACAACAATTTGTCTAACTAGGGAAAAATTTGAAAAAAATTGTAAACAAAATAATAAAAATAAACGTAAACAAAATTTCATTCGAATGTACGTGAATGTACGGTAATATTATGATTGTTACATTAATAAAATTTTTCTATACTAATTCTAATAGTGAAAATAACTCGGTTTCAATAAAAATAAATTTATCACTGGTGTATGGAGTGTCCACTCTGTTTTTGTGTTCATTCTGGCTTGATAGTAATTATTAACTGTTAATTATACTGACTTCTCAAATGTTTAGTAATTACAGTAAATTGAAAAAAGGATCTGTACTTAACAAGATTCCTACAGCGAAATCCTTGAAGACGTGTCCTGAAGACGTGTCTTGCTGGCCACTTGTTCCTGGACGAATGATGGATGTGAAGAACTGGAAGTCGTGACACGCCGGTCAACTGAATGTTGGTTCTAGTTCCAGGGTCTGGAAGACTGGAAGAATCCTGGTTGCAGAGGACGCCAGTTGTTAACTCCTCCGTCTATTGCCTTGGGAGATTCGAATTTGACAGGGGTTCTGGTTTGGTGGTAGCAACGGATTTGTTACTTTGGAGTAGCTGGTCTCGTATAGGGAATCGCAGTAGTTTTATTCTATACTACTCTCCGATTTCTTCTTGTGGTGATCGGAGGATTCTGTGGAGCTTACCAAGTTCTCTGAAGGTTCCCCGATTCTTCTTGTAACGTATCGGGAAATTATTTTTCTCTGTTTAAGACTAAGTTCTCTGAAGAGATCAAGGCTCGAAGGAGAAGACAAAGAATTTGTTCTTCCTGTAGTTTTACTGCTAAAATGTTACAAGTAATGGTCGGTCATCAGCCAATTCAGAATGAACATTGGAGAAATTTTATGGGCTTTTATACTAAATTTTTTACTTACATCATTATTATTTAATGCTGATCTGTTTTTGTTTTACATTGTCAATAGGCTGATTTACTTTGCAAATTATTTAAAGACAAAAATATTTTAGCTGTAGCAAGGTCTAGACTGCTAAGCAAGAGGAAGCCATATTTTTATTTTAAACACATAGTAACAGATCTGACGTTATCATTATCTGCCGAGTTAAGTAAAAATGGAAAATGAAATATGCCTTCTATCACGAATTACAATCAAACATGCACACGAGCAAAAATTAAATGCTTAAGATTCAAAACGTTAAGCAGAACATGATTTCATTTTTTACAACGAAGAAAGAACGTATACAAGAAATGATTGCAGAATTCAACACGATTACTAAATCTAAAAAAAATGATTAATTAATTTAAAAAGAAATAATCCACCAATTATAAAATAGAAGGAAAATAAAAAATGTATCCAAACTTATGTCACCGTTATGCGAATTTTGGACGTTATACTAAATGATTAGGTACTTTGGAAAGAATAATTCACTAATTCTAAAATAGAAAGCAAATAAAATATTTATCCAATCTCGTGTCAGCGTTATACGATTTTGGACTTTATATATCAAAATTAATATATGAATAAGAATATGAGGATTATATAAATATACGAAGTATACGAGTGAACATAAGAATTATATGAATGAATATAAGAATTATATGAATTTAGAGATTATTAATTGTTCTTTTTTACATACTATATACAGTATGTATACACACACACACACATATATATATATATATATATTATATATATATATATGTATATACATACATATATATTATGGCCTTGCGAAGCTTCGAGATTCGATATTATTTAACCGAGAGAGAGGATTCGATTTGATTCGTTAGCTTTGGCATCGATTCGATATTTTCGAATCTCCATTAAGTCCGATAAAAAACATCAGAGATGTTGTTTTCAAGAACACTTTCGTAAATAAACACTTTTCTTTTTACTTAGATTATAATTCAATCTATGTACTGAAAGTAATCTCTTGTGCAATAACATTTTTATCATACTTTAATATCATTGTTCCTCCTGATGATCAAATACTCAATACATTTTTTTATAAGTATTTACTTTGTCCTTATTGTGTGTAGAAACACACTTTTCTATATGTGTAGAGTTTATTCGATTCGGTTTGAAATGTTTGGGATGATTTGATTCGAGATTTGATTCGATTTGAATTTTTTGGGTTTAATTGATTCGAGATTCGATTCGTAAAAAAAATTATGATTCGCAGGTTCCTAATATACATATACAGGGTGTCCCAAAAAAAACTATATACTCTTTATAGCATCATATATTTTATAATTAAAAAAAAACCCAAACAATATATTGTTATAGCAATTGCCAAAGAAAGGTAAATTAGTAATCTAAGTGATCAAAATGTTATAGCGATTTGTTTGCATATAAAATTTAATTAACTACGCCAAGTGCTCAAAATGTTCTCCGGCGGCATGAATGCACTTTTGAATGCGTCGACTAAGCCTGGCCTTGTTTTATCAAAGGCCTTGTAATGGCGAAGCCTATGGACCGAACGTAGTCTAGTCACTCACTAGCTTGCTTCGGACTTAGCCTACGCACTCATTCCACGATACAAACTCTACAGCATTTAACTTTATTCAGTTCAGCAAAAGAACCCATGTTGCGTAAACGTTTGACACTGGAGCAACGAAAAAGTGTTCTGAAATGGTATTGGAAATTTGAGAACGTGTCCGAAGTCCAGCGGCAATGGATCCGGGAATTTGGTACAAAGCCACCGACACGTCTCGCCATTACAAGCATCCGTGACAAGTTTGAGGCAGAGGGATCTGCTTAAGATATGCACAAGCGAAGATCTGGACGACGCAAATCAAGTGCGAGTGATGAAAACTCCGTTTTAGTGTTGCAAAAATTTAATCGATCACCACAGAAATTAGTTAGGCAATGCGCCCGTGAGACCGGAATCAGCAAATCACGTGTTCACCGGATTTTAAAGTCGGCAAAATGGAAAAGCTACATTCCAAGTCTGTTACACGCCATGACTGAAGATGACCCTGATCGCAGACTCGAATTTTGTGAATGGTTTCAGTCAATGGAAGCCGAAGACGTACAGTTTGCCAACAAAATCGTGTGGTTTGATGAAGCTACCTTCAAGCTGAATGGCACAGTAAATCGACACAACTGGAGGTACTGGTCACTTGATAATCCACACGTTTATGTGGATAAACATGTTAATTTACCAGGATTAACAGCATGGTGTGGTTTATCATCCAGGGGTTTGGTTGGACCATTTTTCTTTAATGGGACAGTTACCGGTGCCGCATATCTCGACATGCTGCGGACAGAAATTATACCTGCAGTTCGGAAGTTGTTTGGAAACGACGACTTTTACTTTCAACAAGATGGAGCCCCCCCTCATTATCATTGTGATGTCAGAAGGTACCTCGATGAAACGTTGCCTAACCGTTGGATAGGACGAAGAGGAAGCGTTGAGTATCCTCCACGTTCACCAGACTTGACTCCACTTGATTTTTACTTGTGGGGCTACCAGAAGGATGCAGTTTATGGTAAAAGACCTGCAACACTCGAACACCTTAAGGATGCAATTAGGGAAAAGTGCGGGACCATCACAGCATCCACATTAGTCCATGTCTGCGAATCAGTTAGTCGACGCATTCAAAAGTACATTCATGCCGCCGGAGAACATTTTGAGCACTTGGCGTAGTTAATTAAATTTTATATGCAAACAACTCGCTATAACATTTTGAGCACTTGGCGTAGTTAATTAAATTTTATATGCAAACAACTCGCTGTAACATTTTGATCACTTAGATTACTAATTTACCTTTCATTGAATTGCTATAACAATATATTGTTTGGGTTTTTTTAAATTATAAAATATATGATGCTATAAAGAGTATATAGTTTTTTGGGACACCCGGTATATATATATATATTCACTCGTCTATAAATAGAGAGAGAGAGAGAGAGAGAATCCTTAAAAATCCCTCAATTCTTTTTCAGTCAAAGAAACGAAAATCAGAGGTGAAAATACATGATCGGATACTGCGATACCAAGATTCTCCACGTCGTAGGATGGAGGTAGGACAAGCTTTGTGCTGTAGCAGTGCTACTTGTATTAGAAAAGCCTTCTGTAGTTCAAGGAATTGTGTGGAAACCAATTAGAGCTATTTCCATATACTGTATATCTTAGTAGTATGGACGCAATGTGTAATTGCAATGTTGGTCAATGTTGCAAAAGGGGGTGGGGAATGTTGCAAAGGGGTGTGGTATTGTAATGGGGGTGGGGATGATGTTACAAAGGAGGTTGGAATACGACAACGTGGGTGGGTTTATGCAAGTAGGAGTTGGTGGTACCCCCAAGTTGCATGAAGGGGGGAGGTTTGGGGAGAAAATGGAGGATGTCCTCCCGCGAAACGGGTGACCCTGACCTCTTTGTGGAGAAGTTGGGACCGCCTCATCCCCAAAGAGGTATACCTAACCTAAAAAGGAGAGAGAGAAAGGAGGAGAGAGACTATGTTTTCATCTGTACCGCAAGGCGCATAATGAGAGGTAAGGGTACCAACATCTGTTATATAAAAGGTCGGGGGTTGCCAGAGAGCACTATTTATTTTAATTATTTATATATGGAGGGGTTACCAGATGTTTATTTTATTTATTTATATATGGAGGGGTTGCAAGAGAGCACTATTCAATTTATTTATTTATATATGGAGAGGTTGCCAGTGAACACTATTGAATTTATTTATTTATATATGGAGGGGTTGACAGAGCGCCCTATTTATACTAATTATTCATTTATTAAAACTCGTCTTGTAAATCCATACCGTCTGAGAAAAAAAATAAATACGAGATAAAACCATTAACAGACATTGAATGAAAAAGCAATTGACATAGAAAATAAATATACGAGCAAAAATCATAATATAAGAAATACACACTTTAAACACTATATATATATATATATATATATATGCGCATATGCGCCTCGGTGGTGTAGTGGTTAGCGTTGCTGACTAGCGCGCAGCAAAACCCAGCTGTTCATCCTTCCACAGAATAAAGAAAGTGGTTGGTAGATAAATGGTTACCCTAGGTGGCCTAGTGGTTAAGACGTTGGGATGCTGATAGGGCGTGGTTCAGATTCCACGTTAAACTGTAGGTCTAAGATGGAATGAAAAGCTTGGCTTTCGTCAGAATGAACAATTTGGGCGGAAGCTAACTAAAGGTTTTATATATATATTTTGACTGCAAACAACACGAAGTATAATTAATGTAAAGAACGACGACGCTTGTGTAGAAGAGCGTCCGCACAAGACGAGGAGAAAGAACGAACAAATGAAAAATGGGGTACTTCCCAGGAATCGAACCCGGGATCATCCAATTGCCGGTCGGACATGCTAACCACTACACCAAAGTCCCCGATCAGTCAGAAGTCGTAATGTATATATGTACGGCATGAGAAGGTGCCCCCTCATGGCATTTGATTCCGCTCGTATGTAGGAGAATTACGACTTCTGACTGATCGGGGACTTTGGTGTAGTGGTTAGCATGTCCGACCGGCAATTGGATGATCCCGGGTTTGATTCCTGGGAAGTACCCCATTTTTCATTTGTTCGTTCTTTCTCCTCGTTTTGTGCGGACGTTCTTCTACACAGGTGTCGTTCTTTACATTAATATATATATATATATATATATATATATATATATATATATATATATATATATATATATATATATATATATATATATATATTAAAATACCAACTAAATTTGTTCAAAAGAAACGCGAGTGGTTCGGATTCCATGTTAAACTATAGGTCTAAGGTACAGTTCTGACTGTCTTCTTTTTTTGACAAAATTCATTCTCTGATTTTGCTAAGTCAGACATTGAATGAAAAAACAATTAACATAGAAAATAAATATAGAAGCAAAAATAATAATATAAGAAATACACACTTTAAACGCGTAACAATTTGCAACACGATTAAAATAAAAAATTTCAGTGAAAGAATCCATACCATCTGAAACACACACACACACACACACACACACACACACACACACACACACACACTGTTCAAATTCCATTCCAGGAATGGTCAAAATCGAAATACTCCAATTGACCTACGTTAGAATTTACGTGACTTTGTAGCCGAAGGCTATACCAAAGACAGGAACGAGAGATGTCGGAATGCGGATAATTCTGATTGTCCCACTTTCTAATCCTGAAAGCATGGTTTTATTTTTATATATAAAAGACTGTTTCGTATTAGCCCTTCGGTTTAATTAACATCACACATTCATATATATATATATATATATATATATATATATATATATATATATATATATTATATATATATACGGGGCTCCAATAAACCTTAGCCCCCTCGCCCATGGCCTAAACCATTAGAGGTACAATAAAACTAAACATACCTTACAAAAGAGAATTTAATCCTGCATTTAATGAGAAACAATTAAAACTTGGTGTTCCCGCCATTGGCTTCCAAGACAGCCTGAATTCGCTTTGGGTAGCTTGCCAAAAGTGACGTGAATAGATCTTGATCGTTACGCAAATTTGCTAAAACAGTTTCAATGTGTTGCGTCATTGTATCCTTCGAAAATCGATTTGCTGCAGGTTCTTGAAACGAGAGACATTCAACCTTGTCCTTCATAACTTATCCAATGTGTTCACAGACGTTCAGGTCAGGAGAATTTCCTGGCCATTCTTCATTTCCAAAGAAATCGATCTCATGGTTCCTTAGAAAAGGAATGACATGCTGGGATAGAATAATATCACGAAAATACTGTCCGTCCCAACTCTGACCATTTGGCTTCAGCATCCACATGAGCTTCTTTGCATTGAACAAAACAAACACACCAACACAGTCTGGACTTTTTAATAATTCGCGATAATGTTCATTGTATTGTCATCGATTTCATCTGGTGTTGTGGCCCACACTCGATCATTTTGGTAGTTAGGCCGACGTGTTACGTAAACAAAAAATTCATCGGAGACAGCTAAATGCATGAAATCATCCACATCCCAATCTTCAAGATAATGGGCAAACCTCATTCTGTCATCGATGTTAAGTTGAGTTTTTCTTGGTTTTGGAAGTTCATGCCAACGCTTTAAACCTTGTCTATGACGGTTCAGTCAAATGATCTCACCACTAACGATCTTTCCTCTCAACACTTCGATCTCTCTAGAAAGTTTAGCACAGCTGTTTTTCCGCTTACGGGTACCGCTTTCAATGATGTCCTTTGTTTTCTGAGAGAGTGGCAAATTTGGGCGCCCAGATTTGGTTGTATCCATTTCACATTCATCCAAGGTTTTATTCCAATTTCTTTTGACGAAGTCCTCACTTCTTCGTAACTTTTTGGCAACCCATGAACGTGTTATAAAGGTGGCTCCAGGATCACGAGCTTCTCGAAATGTTAATGCTCGTATGCGATCTATCACACGTTGCCTCTCCGGATCACCAATTAATTGAGAAGCCATTATATTATCACTTTATCAGCTAGAGTAATTTTAATACCTGCAATAAATAAAGAATTTTATATATTTTTATAATCACTAAAAACTATTTCGATATAGGTAAACATGTAAGCTGCAAATGGGGGGGCTAAGGTTTTTTGGTACCCCTTATATATACTATATATATATAATATATATATATATATATATATATATATACACACAGGGCGTCCCAAAAAAATGTATACACACTTTAACAGCCTATGGCTCAATTGATGTTTCTTTCTTTCCAAGTTAAACCCATTAGAATTAATAATGGCAGTCAGACTAAGTTTTGAACAAAGGAAATTCACTCTAAAATGCTACTGGAAGTGTGAAAACGCAGTTGAAGTGCAAAGACAGTTTAGGAGGGAGTTTCAAACAGATCCACCAACGCGACTTACCATCACTCGAATTAGAGATAAGTTTGAAGCCGATGGAACTGTTCAGAATGTCCACAAGAAGCGTTCCGGAAGACCACGGACATCGACAAGCCCCACAAAGCAAGAAAGAGTACTGGAAACGTATCACCAAAGTCCAAGAAAATCTGTGCGGCAAGCGAGTCGTGAGGTAGGAATTTCAGAATCGTCTGTCCAACGCATTTTGAAGCGCTGTCAATGGAAAAGTTACATTCCAAGATTAGTCCATGCTATTAATGAAGATGATCCGGACCGAAGAGTGGAGTATTGCGAGTGGTACTTGGCACGATGTGGATGTGGATTGGACGAAGGGGTTTCGTAGAATACCCTCCGCGTTCACCAGACCTCACACCACTAGACTTTTTTTTATGGGGATATTTAAAAGACAAAGTCTACGCTATAAAACCTGCAACAGTCGCTGAATTGAGAGCAGCCATTGAACGAGAATGCACACAAATACAAAACGAAATGTTTCGTGATGTTTGCGATTCCATTGCTTCGCGTTATCAGCAGTGCCTGGACCAGAACGGACGTCAGTTTGAAAACAGGCGTTGACAAAACAATTAAATAATGTCTGTAGATTCTACTACATTTTGAAAATGAAATGTATTTTAATAAACACTGCCTTTATAATTATTTAAAGTGTGTATACATTTTTTGGGACGCCCTGTATATATATATATATATATATATATATATATATATATATTCCAAATGGGTCTAACTAATGGTTTATAAAGATTATATATAGAGATTGCCTCTAGGTCTGGTCTTTCTTAGGAACATAACCTAACCTAATCTAAAAGCCTAAGAAAGAATATAAGGACAACCTAACCTAAAAATTACCTTTCAACCTCTCAAATGCACCGTGTGATGATATTCTTGCGGCGCATTGTACTAATTATTATTATTAACAACACTATCTTGAGTTGTTACGGATTCCAATGGCTACATTCATAATATATATATATATATATATTATTTTTGCAAAAATTACTATAATTTTGACATTGAAATATATTGTCAGTAGCTGGCTACAACGGCAGGAGCTGAACGGAAACCAATTCCCTCAACCACCAAACCCTGAAAATGAGTCGGGGTGCTACAGAGGGGTGAACCACAAGTTGATTCTGTGGAACGGACTACCAATGAACGAGTGTATAATTAAGTGTATTGTTTTATTAGAGCAGTCTCATTCAAATATGATCCAAATTAAAAATCGGGTACAACAGTTAACAGAATTTTTTTTAAACAAATAAAACGTCTTGTCAATTAAAAGAACCATGAGGGGATCCTTCTGGGCAACACTATAAAGTGAATGTTTAATTTTATATATTTAATGAATATTCAAACCAGCGTATTATTTTAAACAAATTTTCACTTTAACCCATTAACCGCCGGGCCCATTTATGTTGGTCAATAATATATTATTTTTATTTATGTGATAGATGGATCTGTAACTAAGGTAATAATAAACAAATAAGGTAAAAAAAGTGTTTATTGTTTGAAATACGAACTGGTACATGTCTGCACCATCAGCAGGTAATGAGAAATTTACGTTAGAAAGCAAATAGTGATACTTATTTTACAAAAACAAAACAAACAAAGAAATAAATATACTAGTTATCCTTATATGAACCCGCTCTCTACGAATATAATAACATGGAAAACAAATTTTTAGAGTGACTATTATATTACTGCATAATAAAAATGTAATAGTGGCCATAAAATAAATTAAATTTAAAGAACTGGCAGCACTTACCTAAAAAGTAAGGTATATCTGATTTTCTGCTAACGGTGCAGATCTGCACCAAAAATGTTTATGTCGTAATAATTCACTGATTTTCTTGAAACTTTAGGATAACTCTGAGTACAACCTTCCCCAGCACTCTAACCTCAACAACTGACAAGGTTGTTCAACATCTGTTAGAATAAAATAGCGCCAAAACGAAAATCAAAACAACAGGTGTGAAATTGCGAATAAAAGGATAAATTTTGGATAATTACTAATAATATTTAAAATTATTTTTCTCTAATTTTTTTCCTGTGAATATTTAGTGTGTATAATGTTTTTACATAAATTGAAAAGGTATCTTCAGTAAGAAAAATATCTACCGAGTAACAATCAAATTAATTTGGTGTAGCATTTCTGCACCATCAACGCTTAATGGGTATATATATATATATATATATATATATATATATAGTGTCCCCTTTCCCCCACGTCGCTCTCTTCCCCATCAACCCCAGCTGAAATCCTTTTCTTCCACTTTTGGGGGGTTTCAGTTTAGACCTTTCCATGTCTTAAATAATTAACTTTCCCCCACCCTACCCTCCCGATCCCCATTCTCCCTCCTCCACAAACATTTTAATAAATAATTTGTCTCGCCTGTCCACGCTATCAACTTACAACACCTTAATTTCTGTAATAGTTGGCGGACACTATTAAAAGATGATTTGTAATGTTAATTATATTTACCTGTCAACGCAGTTTACTGTAACATTTATTTAAGTGTGAATGAATTAAAATTTATATTAGGAATTTCAAAATGAATTTGGTTTAAACAGATGAAATGCGCCTAAGTAAAATAAAAGTAGTCTAATTCTTATTTACAAGAGACGATTAGGATCGAAGACAAAAAAATTAAAATAAAAAGAAATATTGACTAGAACTCTCAACGTTTCAATAGAAAAAAAGAAGCGATCTTCAATAGTCAGACCAGAGACTAACCATTTATTCTACACGGTTTGGCCTAATTAATAATAAGCGAAAAACATCTCACCAGAACCATAGTTACATAAGAATGTCAACTCTGATGCACAAAATTAGTAACATTTTCAGTATCGATTATTAATTGCTGGGAAGGCAAGTAAACTGTATCATTGTCTTCTTATCTGTTCAAGAGTTGTTAGTTTCCCCATTAGGGTGTCCCATTAAACCCAAAGTTGGTCGGATACACCATTAACCGATATAATATCGTGAAGTTGGTTACTAAGAAAGCCCACACAAGTTTTTGAAGTCCTATCTAAAACATTCATGCATCCCCAGCGGTTTACATTTTACATCCCCGATTCAGACCCAAAAAGTGGCATTTTCTGGCATTTTCTAGTAAAATATACTATTTTAATTAAAAGTAAAACACATTTACCACTCTATATGCATTTATGGTAATGTATACTAGCTTTATAAATGTCAATGCTAAATGTGGGCCCCACCGGGGCCAATTTAGCCCCCTTATTTCATATTTTTAGCGATTTTTACTAATCTAACTTTTTTTCAAGAACTTCTAAATCTAGATACCATAATACCTATTTAAATTGATAAAATGGCTCTAAGCAAACAATTAACTAGAAGCAAAACAGAAATTCCCTTTCAAGGTCAATCTATAGCCTCCATAACGACTAGAGCTGTTCCAACCAACAAGCAAGTACTCAAATATTTCTATCATATTAAAGCTTGCAATCCTCATTATAATCAGTCCCTTGTTAAAGGAAAACTTGCAAGTCATCAAGATTGCATGGTAATAGACCATATTTTCTCCTTTTGGAATAAATGCAATTTACCTACTAGTAGCAGACAATATGCCGTTAAAAACTTTTTAATTTGCACCAGGAATGGTAAGTTCTAACAAAACATAAATATAGAAAAACTGAAGAGCACCTAAGTTCAGTAAATAAATTTTATGAAAAACTTGAAACAATATTTGATGTCGCTCACCCATTTCCTGAAAAAGTTCTTTCAGAAAAGCTAGGGAAAGCTGAAGTTGAGGAAGATCTGGAGTTTTTATAGATGCTGAGAGAGGGATATAAAGTTACACTGGGTTCAAGAAATAAGATTTCAGAACAAAGAATAAAAAATAAAATAAAATAAGACTAGCAACCAATGAACGTTTACGTCAGAAAGAACAAGAGAGAATAAGCACACCATCTAAAGTGAAAATAGAGGAATTAGAATGTGAGGGAGATAGTTCTAACGATTATGGTTACCTCAATAAAAGACTAAAAACAACTAAAGAACAAAAGCCTCTCAACCTACCTAGAAATGTACTTAAAGAGTCTGTTGTAGCCAATGCTATCGACAGAGGAATTGTATCTATTAGAACAGCTACATTAATAATTTCTGCTTTAATTAGAGCCGGCGGTGGACACCTAAACGATTATGCAGTTTCAAAAACATCTACTTATACAGCAACACAAGAAAATAGGGTAAAATCTGAAAATGAAGTCAAAGAATTATTTCAAAATATCAATATAAAACATTTTGTTGTCCATTGGGATTCAAAACAGATTTTAGGCTTAGAAAAGCTTGCTGTTACTGCTACTAGTCCAGGCAATTTGTAGTTAGACCTGGGCAAAATTGCTTCAGAAGCTTTCTAAACTGTTTCCAGCTCAGGAACCATTGCCGAACAACATATCCAAAATCCGACAAAATTGGACCCCGGGAACACCCCCAAAAATGAAATTCAAAATGGCGGACTGGATGTTTCCTACGAAAAAAAAAATATATATAATTTACGCTTTTATTTATAGAGATACATTTGATGCTTTTTCTTTCAGTTGTAATGGTTTAAATAATTCAACAATATACAACACAACCAGTTATTACGCAAATATAATGTTATATAGCTTTTTACAGATTTTTATAATCAATAATACAACAATTATTTTTTCCCAGTTTCAAGTTATGTTCATTACAGAAGAAGTGATACCTGGTCACAAACATACAGAAATTAATCCTCTTCATCACTATCATCGGATAGATTACCGGTACTTGGGTTGTTATCGCAACCACTGATTTGGCACTCGCCACAAGCGGCTGAACAGGGCATTCCATTACGCTTGCATCCACATCTTGAAGTAGCACATTTCGTCTTGCAGGAGCAGCGGATCATGTTGAGTAGATAATTTGGAGCTGGTGGCTTGTCGCAGGCTGTAGGGTAGTAGGAATTATTCTTTACATACCAACCCCACTCTTCTGCATCGATCTTCTCTTCTGTAGACTTCCAGATGAGTATTTGAAAGTATGTGCGAAAGCTGTGGTACTTTGTGGACGCATCGGTAGGTGGCAAACGTTCGGGTGTAACAAAAGATTTAGCTGTAGCTACCTTTTCAACTAACATTCGATGACGTAGTGCGTTAGTGAATTCAAGTGTTTTGCAGCCATACAACAGAAGCATTGCCTTTCTTCCAGCGGCTTCAATGTCAGAGTGTTGGCAACAATCAGAACAGAATGTATTTGCAACTGAACGGAGTTCAGCCACCTTCATCAGTGTGTCGAATGCTTTGGCTTTACCGATCGAAAAAATTCTGGATGTGCTATCACAGCCCGTGAAAGCATGCACAAACAGGAGATACTTGCAGATGTCATTGCCTAACAATGATTGAATGCTGAGAATATCATACACAGGATTAGGAGATGGTCCCCGTCTTATATCGCTGCGATAGTACAACTTGAAACCACTGTCCTTGGCATGGTACAGAAGGAGAATCAGCAAGTCGGTGTCTTCCCCTATTACTGTTGTAGTTGCTTTTTCTGATGAGGAAACTGCTGCACGAACGATGTCCACATCAGCATCCCCATCTGCGTTGTGAACAGTACACCCGTGCTTCTTCAACATCTCACCTACGAGGGAAATAAATGCTTGCTTGTTGTTTTCATTAGCCAAGAAGTGTTCCTTCTGGCCAACAAACTTCATGCTTGGACTGAGATTCACATTTCTGCTTGTCTTGGTGCTGCGTCTTCTGTGGGTCATGTCCTTGATCGTAGGAGAGCTGCTGTAGCCATCAAAAACAATGATTGCTTTTCCATATGTTTTCAGAGTGAAATCGGCATATGAGTTGGCGATGCTGTCATATGTTTCATCTTGACGCCAGGAAACACGATGTAGTAGAGATCCACCATCCAATACGTACTGGTCTGTGCACTGAATTTCTTGAATTTCTTCCATGCGTAAAGTGTCAGTGTATTTGATTATTGCATGAGCTAGCCGAGACTTATCGGATTTCCTCAAGATACTTCGTGATTCGAACAATGCAGGAGGATATGCACACAGTTCGTAAGACATGACATCTTCAAGATTCATGTCTCCGCCAGTGGCAACAGTCATCATTCTCTGAAACAGTAGTGCAGGATCTACTTCTATATCTGAAGCATCAGTGATCACAACGGCAGAAGCAGATCCTAGTGTTTTCACTTTGTCAGATCTTTTGGCAGAATATGTAAAGGCTTGTTTCCCAATCATTTTTACGACAATGTTCGTACCGATTGAATGCAATTGATGAACGTTAACTCCAGGATCAGCAGTTAGCCCTGTTACAATGTTGCAGAGACCCGAGGTAGAATGGAATGGGGATAAGGATTCCAGACGTTCAAGTACTTTCTTCATGTCATTACTGTCCCTGATTTGTCTATTTCCCCTCATTTCCTTGTGCTGTTCACTACTTTCCAACAAAACTCTGGTGTATTCCTGCATTGCTAAGTTATAAGTGGAACACAGAGGCATAGAAAAGAGCCACGTTGTCCTTTGGATGTCTGTAAATCCACTTCCGTGTGTCAGTCCGCCTCTGCTTTTCAGGGAACGCATTAGTACTTGTTCTATCACCAGGTCTGTGCCGAGTCCGGCCCATAATCTGTCGCTTCTTCTTACCACAAACTTACCTTCCTGGAACATTTTGTTAACGGCTGGATTTTCAGAAGGCAAACTTAACATTTTCTGCAGGTACAGGTATATCGATTTCAGGTAATTGTGATGTCCGGCTGCTGCAATTATGGGGATGGTCTCCAGCATAGCTTGCAAGTGCAAATCCCACGAGCCGGTTCTGTTTGCTGTTATCAAGGAACGTGCAATGTTGATCATTCGCTGATATTCCAACCAGAGTTGACTTGTTTGCGAAGTAGATTGTAGGTCAGTTTTCTTCGCATCCAAAGTGGTAGCAATCTGAGACAATGCATTCGAAGATTCCACATCCTCAACTGATTGTTTGGCGGTCATAACATCGTCGAGCAGGTCACAAGCTTCCTTATGGAGGTCATGAGGAGTTCCATCTTCATTACGAGGGAAAACGTCTGCGACTAGTAAGGTACTAAGAGCTGCATCTACTATCATATGACCACGTATCGCTCTTGAAACAGCTTTTCCAGACATCATGTTTTGCACGGCATTTGGTCCGTATATTTCTTGAAGTACTTCAGACAATCCTGAACCATTCATAAGAGTACCGACTGCTCCCAAAAGATTCATCAGAGTGTGAAATGATCCCAGCATTAAAACAATGTCCTGCAGGTCTCTCTGTTCATTGATGATTTGAAAGCTTTCCAGAACAAAGGCTGATCAAAGGTAATAATGCATGGGACTTTTTGATCGCGTGCTATCTTGCTCAAATATAGTAATGTCGAAAATATGCAGGTCATGTCAGTTGGCGACATATCTATGATGGGAAGGAACGTGATCGACGCCACACCTGGATGTGAGACACTTGATCCACCGTGAATTGCCTGCATTGTCCCGGACCAACTTGGACCTGATCTTTCTGCTGAAGATATCTGCCAGAGAAGACTAAGTCGACTTATGGTGGCAGTGGGTACTGGAAGTTCGCGGAATGAGATGTCCCTCAACATGCTTCTCGCGTGTCTATATTCCCTAATGTCAACGGTTGCAATCTTCTTAATGTCATTGTCACCAACATTACGCCTGTGAATAGAAGGGTGGATCTTGATCTTCGGAGTTATTGCGGCAATCATACCCATTCCATGAAAGGTATTCTTCCCATCCAAAGTGCAGACATCATGATCGACGTTATCTGCTGCTAGAAGGACTGCAGTGTTTTCATCAACAGCAAAAGAGCCAGACCCACTTGCCAGCGCCGCGTTTCTTTCGAACGAATCTTGTTACTTCTGCATACGACGAACAGTAACCCAGCTGATGGAGAACGTCAAAAAGGTACCTTGACCTAAAGTTGTGGTGTAGCTGAACCGACAAACCGATCTGTAGTGGACATAGTAATCCTCTAGGACGGGTTGCTTGCATAATGCTCTGCCCAATTGCACCTATTTTTCTTGAAGCATCCTGTCCCGCAAATGCTTTTGATAATAGCAATTTCAGACTGTTGGGAATGTAATCAAGAGCACTTTCTGCAGTGATGTCATTTGGAGATGGATACATATCTTTTCTAGGCGAGTCGACAGACTTGATATCACTTCTGATTATTTTTGCAGCAGCTTCTACTAGGTAAATCTTCTGTAGCTCTATATCTATATCACATTCTTTCGACTTTTTGTGATAATCTATAAGAATTTCATTAGCTGTCTCTCGTAGTGTTACTACATCTGCCTTCCTACTTTCACCTGATATTATGATCTTGTCTCCGGAACGTTCTAAAAGCTTTCTCTTCATGTGCCTGCGTTCGTAGACAGAGCTCTGACTTCCTTGAAGATATTCCTCCATTTTGGAAATTAGGTCTCCAATCAACAGTTGTTCATCATCATTCTCTTCCAGGTAAGCACAGGTCTGAAGGAATGCTTGGTGTTGCTCTTCATTAGTTGGTCTCCCTTTCTTCGAATCATGATCGTCGAAGGAGTATGCGCGAGGAATGTTTTTTCCACTTCGAAAATTTACGCTGCAGGTGTGATGGTAGACACAATCTGCAGCAGGAAGATCACGAAGATAATACTCCAGACGGCCTTTTACATTAAACGACCATTCATCGCAGCGGCTTTCACAGCACCTTTTTATGGTTTCGGAGAACTCTGTAGTTCTTATTGTGACATGCTCTGATTTTGGTTTGTGTTTGGAAAAAAAGTCCACAAAGGTATCACAAAACAAACAGTGAGTAGCACTGGAAAATGCGTATTCATGAAAACGAGCACTTTTCCTTGGTATTGCCTCGGCTGCGGTCTGTCGCTTCTTTATTTCAATGGTCTTTTTATCCGTAAACCTTTTCCTACATACAACGTGAACACTTATTCCAGCTGTTGCAACAACATCGCTTCCACGGCTGCGGCTGGATGCATTTATACCATCTGCTCCTTTTTGCGAGATGTGAACCACTTCCTGTCCGCTGTCCAATTTCTCCTTACAAATCACGCACAATTCTTCAGGGGTCTGCATTCTTGAAGGCGGACGCATACCGAGTCAGCCGTACACCGAGTCAGTCTGAAACAGAAAACACAAATTAATAAACTGTGTTGCAGTATTTAAAAGGAGTACATAATAACAGTTTTAAAGAAAATGACAAGCAGAAATACGCAGATTTGATAGTGGGTAGTAGGAATTAAAGAGTTGTATATAATATAAGTTTATAAAGATGTAGCAATGTCCATTCTCACATACACTCCATACAGTATATTTTATTTACATTACGTGACGTCATAGTTTAATACTAGCCGCCTAATACAATTTTTAGTGTCATATAGGTTAATTTAGAAACGAAAATGTGTTTTAAAACATTTTACTGATCAAGAAAAACGTCATAACTCTCTCTACAAAGCGAAATTAAAATTTATTGTATTTCGTAGGAAACTGCCAGTCCGCCATTTTGAATTTCATTTTTGGGGGTGTTCCCTGGGTCCAATTTTGTCGGATTTTGGATATGTTATTCTGCAATGGTTCCTGAGCTGGAAACAGTTTAGAAAGCTTCTGAAGCAATTTTGCCCAGGTTGAAGCTATTTTTGCTCTAGATTGCCTGGACTATACTGGATCTCCTGATATTGATAAAATTTTGTGGATACCTATTATTCAAAATGCTACTGGTGAACAAATGTCTGAAGTACATTCAAGCTCCTTACAGATTGGCAGGTCACAGGAAAAGTGAGAGGTATGTCATTTGACACGACGGCCTCAAATACAGGTATTAACAAAGGAACTTGCATTTATATAGAAAGAAATCTGAATAGACCATTATTATATTTAGCATGCCGTCACCACATTGGCGAACTTATTGTAAAATCTGTTTGGCAATGCATCTTTGGAAAAAGCACTGGTCCCGATTATCCCATATTTGAAGAATTTTCGAAAAGCCGGTCCAAAATAACATTATCCCAAACTAAAGAAATAAATATAACTGAGCCTTTGTTGATGGATATTAAAGAAAGTGCAAATATAATTTATAATTCTTTATTAAAGAACAAAAATTATTTCAGAGATGATTACTTAGAATATTTAGAATTAAACTGTTTATTGTTGAGGCACAGGCCTTCAAAGATACATCTTCGTAAACCAGGAGCATGCCATCGAACTAGATTCATGGCACCTCAGCTGTATTCAAATAAACTTGTCTTATTTAGAGATCAGCTTAACTGTGAACTAGAAGTAAAAGAATCATTTGGAAGATTTGTCAAGTTTACATCTTTAGTTTATGGCCCTTATTGGCTAAAGACCCCATTAGCTGCTGAAGCACCACTCAATGACCTGCGATTTTATAAGCAATTAGTTAATGTCTGGCAGGAAGTGGATCCAGAAGTTTCTATTGTTGCAGTAGATGCATTCTAAAGACACAAGTGGTATTTAAGTCAAGAACTTGTAGTTTTATCTCTTTTTAGTAAAACTCTAGATGAGAATACAAAAGCAAGTATCGCAGCTTGTTTATTAGGAACTGAAGTTCCAGATGAAATTATTATAGGAAAGCCAGAAGTTCCAGAACTACACCCAGATATACATCTGGTGGATTCGATAGGACCTAATTCATGGAAAATCTTTAAAATCATGAATTTAGAAAATTGTTGGTTGTCAAAGCCAGTGGGAGAATGGTGCTCAGATCCAAACTATAATGAAATGGAAGAGTTTGTGAGTAATTTGAAGGTTGTCAATGATTGTGCTGAAAGGGCTATTAAGCTTATAACTGATCTGGCTCCTACAGTTAAAGATGAAGCTCAGCTTCAAGCTAAAATTCAAACCACAGAACTTCATAGAAAAAATTTAAAAGAAATCAAGACAAAGAATCTTCGTAATTACTAGGTAAATTATTAGATTTTAAGGGGGATTAATGCAATTTTTTATTAAAAAAGGGGATTTATGCAATTTTTAATAAAAAATATAAAAAAAACAAACAATTAAAAATACAAAAAAGTAAAAAAAAAATTTAAAAACCTAAAGAAAAAAAATAGAAAAAACTATAAAATACTATAAAAAAACTCCAGAGATTCTAATCGACCTTGACGTGGTTCTGGGGCTTCCTACTAACAGATTGAAAACAATGTGTATGTAATTTCTAGCTTTAATGGGTCTTTTAAAGGTCAAAATGCCAATTTTTTGGTCTGAATCGGGGGTGTAAAATGTAAACCCCTGGGGAAGCATGATTTTTTTAGATAGGACTTTAAAAACTTGATTGGGCATTCTTAGTAGCCACTTCACGATATTATATCGGTTAATGCTGTACCCGACCAACTTTGGGTTTAACGGGACACTCTATTCCCCATTTACTTTTAACGTGAATGACAAATGATTTTAACGAGTTCTGAAAAGAATTATAAAAGACCAAATGACAGACTTGAAACGCGCATCCATTGACTACAAGACGTTGCAATTATACCTTCTTAAGACGTTTGAACTGTTAAGTTCAATTCAATTTGAAAAATGTACACTATTTTTATTAAAAACAAAAGATGCAAAAGTTCCTAATTCGTAAACTTTTGGCTTTAAAAGCTATTTATTTCTGACGAACCTTTTTCCGCAATTGTACAATGGTGATTAAAATTCTTAAAAACTAGCATACTTTTTGGGAAAAAATAAATCTTTAACTAGTCTAAAAGGATGTAAATGCACACAAATGGAATTGCGCAGGTAGTTTGCTTGGACCTTTTCCAGTTGGTGCTACTGTAGTATGCGGTCTACCTACGATTCGGTGGTCTACCTTTTAATTATAGCTTCTTATCTTGTTTACTAATTGTTTGTTTACATCCCATTGTCAATCGCCCTTGACGATTGGTTAGGTTTAGTCATGATATTTTCGTTAGTTTTAACGAAAATATTATGATTAAACCTAACCAATCGTAGGTAGACCGCATACTACAGTAGCACCTTCCAGTTTGTGTACCGTTTTTCATATAATTTATTTTTGAGAATATTTTTTTAAAACTAACGAAAATATCACGACTTAACCTAACCAATTATCAAGGGCGTACAGTTGATCTATTATTAACTATAACATTGTTTGTTTCTGGAATAGTATTTACTATTTACTAATAGATCAACTGTACGCTCTTGATAATTGGTTAGGTTAAGTCGTGATATTTTCGTTAGTTTTAACAAAAATATTCTCAAAAATAAATTATATGAAAAACGGTACACAAACTGGAAAAGGTCCGTTTGCTTTAGCGATAATAAATTCCAAAACATTTATAAGCTTCTTACAATGGAGTCCAATAGGTAGTGAAAAAATGTGGAATATTTAATTATCACAAAAATAAATGAAAAGAAATCATTCTAAATATTGCAATCTAATAAATACTTTCCGTCGATGTTCAGGATTTAATACAGGGTTTAAGCTAGATTCAGTTTCTTCAATTCGTCTCTGAAATCTTATTCTGTCATTTGGAAGATTTGTCAAGTTTACATCTTTAGTTTATGGCCCTTATTGGCTAAAGACCCCATTAGCTGCTGAAGCACCACTCAATGACCTGCGATTTTATAAGCAATTAGTTAATGTCTGGCAGGAAGTGGATCCAGAAGTTTCTATTGTTGCAGTAGATGCATTCTAAAGACACAAGTGGTATTTAAGTCAAGAACTTGTAGTTTTATCTCTTTTTAGTAAAACTCTAGATGAGAATACAAAAGCAAGTATCGCAGCTTGTTTATTAGGAACTGAAGTTCCAGATGAAATTATTATAGGAAAGCCAGAAGTTCCAGAACTACACCCAGATATACATCTGGTGGATTCGATAGGACCTAATTCATGGAAAATCTTTAAAATCATGAATTTAGAAAATTGTTGGTTGTCAAAGCCAGTGGGAGAATGGTGCTCAGATCCAAACTATAATGAAATGGAAGAGTTTGTGAGTAATTTGAAGGTTGTCAATGATTGTGCTGAAAGGGCTATTAAGCTTATAACTGATCTGGCTCCTACAGTTAAAGATGAAGCTCAGCTTCAAGCTAAAATTCAAACCACAGAACTTCATAGAAAAAATTTAAAAGAAATCAAGACAAAGAATCTTCGTAATTACTAGGTAAATTATTAGATTTTAAGGGGGATTAATGCAATTTTTTATTAAAAAAGGGGATTTATGCAATTTTTAATAAAAAATATAAAAAAAACAAACAATTAAAAATACAAAAAAGTAAAAAAAAATTTAAAAACCTAAAGAAAAAAAATAGAAAAAACTATAAAATACTATAAAAAAACTCCAGAGATTCTAATCGACCTTGACGTGGTTCTGGGGCTTCCTACTAACAGATTGAAAACAATGTGTATGTAATTTCTAGCTTTAATGGGTCTTTTAAAGGTCAAAATGCCAATTTTTTGGTCTGAATCGGGGGTGTAAAATGTAAACCCCTGGGGAAGCATGATTTTTTTAGATAGGACTTTAAAAACTTGATTGGGCATTCTTAGTAGCCACTTCACGATATTATATCGGTTAATGCTGTACCCGACCAACTTTGGGTTTAACGGGACACCCTATTCCCCATTTACTTTTAACGTGAATGACAAATGATTTTAACGAGTTCTGAAAAGAATTATAAAAGACCAAATGACAGACTTGAAACGCGCATCCATTGACTACAAGACGTTGCAATTATACCTTCTTAAGACGTTTGAACTGTTAAGTTCAATTCAATTTGAAAAATGTACACTATTTTTATTAAAAACAAAAGATGCAAAAGTTCCTAATTCGTAAACTTTTGGCTTTAAAAGCTATTTATTTCTGACGAACCTTTTTCCGCAATTGTACAATGGTGATTAAAATTCTTAAAAACTAGCATACTTTTTGGGAAAAAATAAATCTTTAACTAGTCTAAAAGGATGTAAATGCACACAAATGGAATTGCGCAGGTAGTTTGCTTGGACCTTTTCCAGTTGGTGCTACTGTAGTATGCGGTCTACCTACGATTCGGTGGTCTACCTTTTAATTATAGCTTCTTATCTTGTTTACTAATTGTTTGTTTACATCCCATTGTCAATCGCCCTTGACGATTGGTTAGGTTTAGTCATGATATTTTCGTTAGTTTTAACGAAAATATTATGATTAAACCTAACCAATCGTAGGTAGACCGCATACTACAGTAGCACCTTCCAGTTTGTGTACCGTTTTTCATATAATTTATTTTTGAGAATATTTTTTTTAAAACTAACGAAAATATCACGACTTAACCTAACCAATTATCAAGGGCGTACAGTTGATCTATTATTAACTATAACATTGTTTGTTTCTGGAATAGTATTTACTATTTACTAATAGATCAACTGTACGCTCTTGATAATTGGTTAGGTTAAGTCGTGATATTTTCGTTAGTTTTAACAAAAATATTCTCAAAAATAAATTATATGAAAAACGGTACACAAACTGGAAAAGGTCCGTTTGCTTTAGCGATAATAAATTCCAAAACATTTATAAGCTTCTTACAATGGAGTCCAATAGGTAGTGAAAAAATGTGGAATATTTAATTATCACAAAAATAAATGAAAAGAAATCATTCTAAATATTGCAATCTAATAAATACTTTCCGTCGATGTTCAGGATTTAATACAGGGTTTAAGCTAGATTCAGTTTCTTCAATTCGTCTCTGAAATCTTATTCTGTCCCGAGCGCACTCTTCCCAAGGACCCCTTCTACAGCAATCAACAACGGGATAAGTTCGAACATTATCACAGAATTTAACTTTTGGTGTACTTACAACCCAATCTTTTTCAATTTTATCATTCCACCTTTGGTTCACGATTTTTAACTCTTCAGTTTTGTCAACGCTATTTCTATTATCACTTCCAAAGTCACTTTCATCATTGCAAACAATGTTATGATTACTCTCAGAATTTTTGAGACAGCTTTTTCCTTGTGCTGATAATGAACTGGATTTAACTGATGAAGGTACATTACACTGTTCTGAAACATCTGAATTATTCATATTTGACGGATATACGAGAGATTATACAACTATCAGATAAATCGGTACATGAAGCATTTGACGTTAAATCTGGTTGGTTCATAGGAAGAAGGTTATCAGTAGAGTTTTCTTGCAATATCTTTGTATTAGATTTAAATTGCTGCCAGTTTTTAAAAATAAGGGTGCTAGTATCTGTGATAAGAATAATTATACCCGTGATTTATTAATAACATTATGAGGTAAGTATGGTTGGTTGATTTTAAGAGGTTCATTAATAAACTGACCAGTAACCAATTTATCTTCACTTTTAGTCTTCAGAGAACTCCCTTCGTCATTTATGAAACCAAATTCCGATTGAGAATTAACGGGAGCTCTCTCGCTCGTAGTATTTGCATCCATTGTACAGTGCTTATTTTCATCCAGTATATCTTGCGACTTAGGTTTCAAATTCAGCTGAGTCTAAAATCGTTTTCGGAATGTATTCCCCACCTTCCGGGTTTAATTTGTGTGGTTTCTTTTGAGGACTAGAGTTAGGTTGTTTGTTGCAATAAAAATTAAATGGATCAACATAGAGGCAATAGGAACGTTCACCTAGCCCAAAGTTATAACGAAGTGTAGGATTATGCCAACGCTCCCGATAAAGAGGTCATGGAGATCGTGAATGTAGGTAATACGTATATAATAAAGTACAACATTACCGAATTGGCCACAGACACATCACGTGTTACCTGTAACCAGCTTCACAACGGCATACGCACGCATCAAACTTTGTGGTGTATTGCATTCTCTTGGGGGGAGGGTTCTGTACGCCAACACAGATAGTGTGATATTCACAGCGAGGGAGGGTGAATACATGCCGCCTATTGGTGAATTCCTCGGAGAGTTGACTAATGAGATCAAGGATGAGTATGAAGACATCGCATACACCGATTCTTTTGTCTCAACAGGTCCAAAAACTTATAGGGTACAGGTGAGGGTTGGGGAGGATAGGAAATATATCGTGAAAGCTAAGGGTATCATACTTAACCAGGCGAACCGACGGGTCGTTAACTTTGACTCGTTGAAAAATCTAGTGTGCTTGGAAGATGAGGGCGACCAGCAGCCCCAACTGACTGTAGGGACCCACAATTTTCGTGCGCAGAAGCTGTGGGGCGTGAAGGAACTTAGGGTAAGAAGGTGTGCCGTAACACCTATAGGAAACGTTACCAGGTGCCTGGTACCTATGATACCGTACCCTTTGGATACCATAATCCTTGATTGCTATATATATACACCGTCTGCCAAAAAAAAGGGTTCACTCTAAAAACAAGCAATGAAATCAACATTTATTAACCAATCATAATGAAACTCATACAGAGCAAAACTTTGGAAACAGTATACAGGGTGTTTCAGGAGGAAAGGTCAATACTTCGGGAGGTGATAGTATCGGTCATTGTGAGAAAAAAAATTCATATGAACATGTGTCTAATTCTGAATGGTTACGGAGATAGAGCTGTTTGAATCTGATGCGCGCACAGCTCTTCCTCCCCCTTCCCTCCCCAATAACAATTAACCATGTAAGCCATAATGTAAGCATGTCACATAAGCCAATCGACAGCTGACTGTTGTGAGTGACATTGTTTGGTGTTTGAAGCAGTGTTAAAAATGCCACACACCTTCACACATGCCGAATATGCAGATATGGTGTACGTCTACGGTTTTTGCGATGGAAGTGCAAAAGCTGCTGTTGCAGAATACTGTCGACGGTTTCCGAACCGCAGAATTCCGGATCGAAGAGTGCTTACCAGGGTTTTCAACACATTGCGTGAAATTGGTACACTTCCCAGCGCTCATGTTTCATCTGAACGTGAAGGTCAACAAGATGTGGATGAAGTGGAAAACATTCTTCAGTTGGTAGAGCGTAGTCCTACTACTAGCTCACGAAGAATTTCTACACGTCTCGGTGTACCACACACAAGAGTATGGCGAACATTACGTGCATCCATATCATGTACAGCGTGTACAACACCTTCAACCAGGAGACGCTGCCATGCGACTGGAATTTTGTCATTGGGTAAATGCTAATCGCCGATTGCTTCGATTAATACTGTTCACCGATGAAGCTACTTTCACCCGTGACGGTATCAACAACACTCGTAACTCTCATCGGTGGTCAGACGAAAATCCAAATGCCACTGTGGAAACAAATTTTCAACATCGCTTCTCTGCTAATGTGTGGTGTGGTATCATCGATGATCAGCTGATTGGCCCTGTAACTTTAGAGAATCGTCTTACAGGACAAAGTTACCTAGAATTTCTGCAAAATTAATTGCCAGGACTATTGGAGGATGTTCCCTTAGCTAAAGGCGCTGATATGTACTTTCAGCATGACGGAGTTCCTCCACATTCTACCCGTCTGGTGATGCAATACCT
Organism: Bathynomus jamesi; assembly: GCA_023014485.1. Lineage (NCBI taxonomy): Eukaryota > Metazoa > Arthropoda > Malacostraca > Isopoda > Cirolanidae > Bathynomus > Bathynomus jamesi. The sequence goes on along the minus strand of JAJOZX010004765.1, from coordinate 239,881 downwards.
AAATCAAACTTTCCCTGGTCGATGGATCGGCCGCGGTAGTCCCATTCAATGGCCACCAAGGTCTCTAGACCTCTCTCCGTTAGATTATTGTTTGTGGGGGTGGATGAAAAGTCAAGTTTACAAAAGAAAGGTACCTACACGACACGAATTGCTCGCGCGCATTTTGGATGCTGCTGCCCGCATAAAGGAACGTCAAGATCAACTCAGACGAACAACACGCGATCTTCGCACACGAGTTGCAAAGTGCATTGAGGTTGACGGTGAGATTTTCGAAAACGTATTGTAAACTGTAACAAATTTGTTATTTCTGTATCTGATACCATTCAAAATGCCAATGTTTAAACATTAAATGTTAAAAACAGTAATTGGTTTCTCTTTCTTGATTACCATTAACAATGCTTTTGTATTTGTAGATTCAAACAGCTCTATCTCCGTAACCATTCAGAATTAGACACATGTTCAGATGAATTTTTTTTCTCACAATGACCGACACTATCACCTCCCGAAGTATTGACCTTTCCTCCTGAAACACCCTGTATATGTGCACCAATTTTCAGATTATTATACTCAAACTTAATGATTTAATGAGGATTGTTTATGTTCAACAAATTTTGTTGGTGAACATCGCTCCAGTTTTAAATTCTGGGAGTCCACAAAGGCGGTAAAACTTTGGTAATAAAATTTTTATTCTCATTTTAGTTATAAAATACATCATAAGATTTATAAAATATAGGAAATGCCTCCATTAAAAAACCATGAAAATAAGAAAAGGATTTTGAATTTCGAAACAACTTAAATCCTAAGTTTACAAAAGAAATCAAATTAACATTTTACTCTTTATAATTCCTATTAAATAAATGTTCAGTATGTTTCCCTTCTGCTTCAACAATTTTCTTCAAACTCGGACGAAATTCATCAATGGTTCGATCGATCTGCTGCTGTGGTATATCTTCCCACTTCTCCATAAGAAGCTGACATTTCTCACCCTGCTCCTGTAAACTCTCTGTGCCAAATTTTCCCAGATTTCATAGTCAACAGGGTTCAAGTCAGGACTGTTAGGTGGCCAATTTTGGGGTTAAAGTAATTCTGGGACATTATTTTTTAAGTATTCCACAGTTACTATTGCTATATGGGACGTTGCTCCGTCTTGCTGAAAAAGATACTAACCACCGTTGGCCAGATTTTGCATTTCGGGAAGCATGTTTCGCAGCAGAGTATTTCGATAGTTCTCGGCATTGACTTTTACACCAGACTCAATAAAATGAATGGATGTTTTTCCTAACTTTGATATGACACTTGACACCATGACACTAGCTGAGAAATGACTTCTGGTTGCAAAAAGTCTGCTATCAGGTATTTCATTCTTACATTGGACGTGCGAGTAAATTCTGTCATTTTGACTGTTCTGAGGTGGCTCCACAGTGGCTCTTTTCATCAGTGAAAAAAGCCTTTGAAAGTTTATCACATGTTACTCTCCGTAAGATTTGTTTTGATCTTTGAACTCGTTTCAGCTCGTCAGTTCAAGTAATCTTTTGCCGTGCACTCTTTTGAAATGTTTTAGTTGAAGATCTTCTTTAATTGTGTGTCTCACACTAGTTTCTGATAATTGTAACTCTTTTGATATGCGAGCTGGTGTCATATGGGTTCCTGGCTGGTTTTCCTGACTTAATATATGTTCTTCGATGTCGTCAATATTGTCTCGTATGCGAACAGTTTTTGGTCGCCCACTTCCCTCTCTTCTTTTGATATCCCCAGTCTCGTCAATTTTCTTTAGAAGCTTTCACAAACCACCAAGAGTCCATCTTTTGTTGGGGAATTCGAAGAGTACTTTCGTTCATCCATATCCATTTTCTAGTCTATAATGCTTAATTATAACCTTATCTTCCTCTGAAAATGGCATATTCACTATATTTTATAACCCTGGAAAAAAAATCGTATATTAGAATTTACAAAAGTGAAAATGGAAATAAAGGATTCTTGATTAGTTTGTCGAGCATCACTTGTAGTATTATTAGAGAAATAGTTAATAAATCGTTATTTTTGAAAGCTTCGAACTGATGTAGATGTTTTATGTATCTTTCACGTGTATAAGTTTCATAATGATTGTTTGAAAAATGTTGATTCCATGGATGTTTTTAAAGTGAACCCTTTTTTTTTGGCAGACGGTATATATATGTGTCTATTTACTTGTTAACGATATGTTTATTTTATTTATTACACGCATTCGTATATATATATATATATATATATATATATATATATACCTTGAATAATTCGATATGTTTATTAAATAAAGTGTGTTTCAATTAGCGTTTCATTTTGTCTTTTGTGTGTGTGGTGTGTGTGTGTAGAGGAAAAGTCCTTTGTGTGTGTGTGTATGCGCGTATGTAGAGGAAAAGTCCTAAGCTCTGCCCCCCTGTATGATCGATCAATGGTCACGTGACTCCTGCTACTACCTGGGCATATCTCTACCCCTGCGTGCTCAGCTGACCGCTGCAAGCACTGAATATCAGACGTGTATTTGGAGAAATCTCACATAGAAGAAAAATAGTGATGGCTACCTTTACTATTGCATGCTCGAGTTTTATGAAGTGGTATTCGATAAAGTGTGAAGATGTGGTGAACTCTCAAAGATTTCTTATTCCACCCTCCTTTGAGACTCTTAAGGCTACATTGAACCGTGCGAAGCTTGAGCAACAAGAGGTTCAAATACTCTACGACTATTCTGGCGAGAGCATTGCATTTTTTCTTGGTACAAAAGATGTCATGGACTATGTTGTAGGATTAAACTGTATAAAAGCTTACATATACCGTGAAGTGGAAGAAACAACACGTGCAGAAGAGAAGCAACGGCTATGGTTAGTGAGTTTTGTTAATGAGTGGTTTGACAAGCGGTATTATGTCAAGCTGCATCATACCGAGTACTCGTACCCTGCGGCTGAGAATGTAAATCTTGTCATAATGAATAGTCTCAAATACTTTTACAACCACATTAATATATATTATGACGAGGTTTGCAGTGAGGTTGTGACTAAAGGCCTGATTAGGTTTTTAATAGAATTTAGAGACGAGTATCGCTTGCTAAGCAAAAAGGAAAAATATGGGCACACGTTTCTCTCAAATAGTGCTCCGGAGTGTGAATAAAATGTGTTTAGTTCGTGAAAATCCCCCTGAACGAAATTGTCTTGTGCGCATTCTCGGGAGTGGGAGTGATAAAACATTAAAACCACTATTACTTCATGTGCCGGAAAATTCTCTAAACGATTGCCCGGTATAATGGGATACAGGTATTCACATGATTTTTTCATGCTGGAATAAAACCGTACACGATTCATCAACTTATGGTGTGACTCACTCCTCCACACCTCCCGTCGAACCGATCCGCCCACCTGTGGCTCATAGTCATCTCAGAGCTTGAACCGACTGGATGTGCACTCCTCACAGTAGAATACTGTACGATGGAACTTCCTTTGAGCAGCATTCTCAATGCCGTGTACGATGTGTCCGTGACGAAGTCATTGCGCGTGTTCAGGCGTAAAACCAGTGCCATTAACTATGTACTTGAAACACCTTGTAGACAAACAAACTCTGGTAAACTGAATGTTGTTTATTTAAGTGTTGAGTAGAAGGAAAGAGTCTTCGTGGTAGTTGAGAAGTGGAGCGAGGATCGTTATAAAATATCTGCAGATGTAGGTACAAGAAGAGAACAGATTAGTGATACCCCCCTCATATACCATTGTTTGTACGTTGTATATAAATAGCGATCAGCTATGCATTGATATACGCATGATGTGGAAGAATGCGTCTGATAATAACGTTCTTGTCCTTATGCGAAATTGATTCATCCTCGGCAGAATGTTTGAAATCGTCGGTTTCCGCAAGCTGAAGCCTATATTAGACGCGCGTGTTACGGATATGCTTTGTTTTGATACGATTCTTGAATACGCATACACAGCTCTGCTCGACAGGTTTACCGAATGTAGGACTGAACAAGGCAAGAACGGTCTGGAACTGGATGCTTATTTAAAAGGTTTAGACTCTTCGAAATATCATGAACTTTGGCACAAAGAACTTGAGCGGTACAGGGCTGAGCTCACCTACACCGTTCACACTGAAGAATTGTTTCTTTATATAATGAGCAGCTGTCGTTACGACTTAGAAGATTATTTCAACTGCCGCGATGCACTGTGAAGAAGAGTTCACGATTTAAAAGCTCGGATAGGTGAGAAAAAAACCCTCGATTGGGAAGGATTGTTTATAAACTTGAATTTAATAATGATGTTGTAGCTAACGATGCCCTCTTTGTGCGTGCTTTTCATTGTATTCTGTCCGTGTTTAAAGATAACTTGCCAACCGAATGTAAAATGGGCACAAAAATAGTATTGAACGAATTGAAGGCCCTTTACATCGACTATAGGCCTCCCTATAACTTGAGCGGTGAAATAATGTTAAATCGTATTTATTGCATAGTGCAAAGCAACAATGATGTGACTAGACCCGATCACGTTGCAACATTGGTCAACATTGCATTTGCAACATTGGAATTGCACTGTACCCTTTTGCGCCCATACTACGTCTTAATAGTTTTTACCTGATCTTCTAACTTTATTGATTCAATATTTTTTTTTCGTTTTTTTTTTTTTACAAACAAAAACTGACAGACTAACAGAATTTTACAATATTTTTCAATATTTTTCTGTAGAATTTAGATATTTGATATGGCACTTGTGTATATTCATAATATTCTAATCTGAATATGCCATTGGAAGCATGAAAACGTTTTCGGCGAAAGTAATGGGATTCAGTTTATTTATTGCATAAGAGAAGTGAAAATGACAAGTTCAACCAGAAAAAAATCGGAAAAAAATATATGAAAAATTAGTGACAATTTTGAGAACCCAGAAAAAAATAATCATTGGCTCACAAATAGTGTTATTCTACGCCTTCGTAAATTATGGCTGAGTACAGAATACATCAATCTTCGAAAACGCCCTTTTCCTTAAAAAAGAAAAAGTATTGCCTACTTACCCATTAGGAGGAAATTGTAGAAACCAATGTAGTGTGAAAGATGCATGCATGTGTATTGAGGAATAGAGAGAGAAGTTTGAGTTTGAAATCATGCTGGACTGCTCACAGGGTAGATGAGACCTGTAAAATATCATCTGAGGACGACAGTGACAGAGGAAACACGAGTTCCAGTACTTACTGTCTCTTGCCTAACGTCCCCCCCACACCCCTGCGAATTACTTCCCTGGTCGATTAATTATATATTATGTTTTTAAATTTTGTGGCTAAATAAAAATTAAATGTGGTTAAATATTTTTCCTAATTATATATTATTTGTTTTTAAATTTTGTGGCTAAATAAAAATTAAATACTTTTTTAATTTTTGTCCTAATTATATTTTAATGTTTTTAAATAGTGTTGCTAAACCCTATATTAAATTCTTGTTGTTAAAAAATTCTTATTAATTTTATTCATTTTACGGTGAACTTACCTTGCGGTGAAATTACTTCGTGGTAAACTTACCTCGCGGTGAAATTACCTCGCGGTGAACTTACCTCGCGGTGAATTGATGGCGGTGAACTTTCCCGCGGTGAATTGATGGCGGTGAACTTACCGCACATGTACGTAAACAACGGGCTAAATTGCTTTCGTATTCCCAAACTTGAATCTTTCGAGTTTTACACCCTCTGACTGCGGCTTCCATCCACATCTCTAAGAAAATACATCTGCGCTATCTACCTTTTTCCTAATTGTACTGACTATCCAAAACTCTTTGACTACCTCATTTCCAAAGTGGAACACATTCTAGCCCACTTTCCTTTCGATGGAATCTCCATTTTAGGTGATTTCAATGTTTACTATTACTTTCCTACTATTTCACTGACATCCCTGGTGAACTAGCTTACAACTTTTCTATCCTCAATGACTTAAAGCAGATTGTACAGCACCCTACTCGTATCCCCGATCGCCTTCGTGACAGGCCCAACATTCAGGATTTATTTCTCACCATTCATCCTTCCCCTTTCTCTGTCAAACTTTTCTCTCTGTTTGGCTCCTCCGACCACAATCTGATATCTTTTACCTGTCCTATGCTCCCGTTTGGCCTTTGGATCCTCCCAAAATGAGACCCCTTTCGCGTTTTGGGACCGCTGATTGGGAGGCATTTAGGCAGTGCTTCTGTGATTTCACTGGAATAATTACTGCTTTCGTGGCCGGTGCCCCTCCAAGTGCGCTGAGCTCATCATGGAGGTAATTCTCTCGGATATGGAAGAGGCGTACATTTCATATCCTTTTCTTACTACTAATGCAAAAATACATTGATTTAACTTTGCTTGTCTTTATGCTATCTGCAACATAGAGGAAGCTTTCAGAAGGTACAGTCAGCATCCAACTCTTGACTCTCACTCTGACCCAAAATTCCTTCATCAGACAAAAATGTGAAAACCTATTTAATTCTAATTTTTCTCGCTCTTTCTGGCACCTAGCCAAGAACCTCTCAAATAAATTTACATCTTCTTTCCCTCCTCTTCTCCATTCTGATAGCTCAGTTGCAGTCTCGTCTCCGAATAAAGCTGAACACTTCACTCAATTTTTCTCCTTCAATTCAATCCTGATCGTTTCCAGTGCTCTTCCTCCATCTCCTCCCCCCTCTGACTTAATTATGGTTGAAATTAGAATCTATACCAAAGATGTTTTTTCTGCCGTATCTGGACTCAACTCCAGGAAGGCGTACGGTCCTGATGGTGTCCCCTCATGTTGTTCGCAAGAACTGTGCTTCTGTGCTGACAACCTGCCGAGGCACATTCTTCTGTTTTTGTCTTTCATATTGTACTTTTCCTTTCTGCTGGAAGTTTGCTATCTCTAAGCCTGTCCCAAAGAAATGTGACCGCTCTCAACCCTCCAACTATCATTTAACTGCCTTCACTTCTTGTCTTTTTTAAGTTTTTGAATCTATCCTTAATAGGAAGATTCTTAAACACCTCTCTTCTCACAATCATCTTTCGGACGCTCTGCTGGCGATCTTCTTTTATATCTCTCTGCCTCTTCGTCTCTCTCCTTTACGGATTTCAGTGAAACCTTCGCTATTACACTAAACATATTGAAAGTTACTGATAGAGTTTGGCATAAATCCTTAATTTCTAAACTGCTCTCTTTCGGGTTCTATCCTTCTGTCTTTGCCTTTATATCTGATTTCCTTTCTGGCCAATTTGTAGCTGCAGTTGTAAAGGACCCCTATTCTTCTCTTAAAGGTATTAATAGTGGTGTTCCTCAGGGTTCTGTCCTCTCACCTACTCTCTTCCTTTTACTTATCAATGATCTTTTAAGTCGCACATCAAGTCATATCCACTCTAATACCGATGATTCTACCCTTCACTTCTCCATCTGTTTCACAAAGCTTCCCTCTCAACAGTCACTCCATTCTTGGCGTGAGACGGCTATGGCGCACCTGAACTCTGGTCTTTCTACTATCTCTGAATGATTCATAGAAAACTTTGTGGTTTCCAATGTCTTAAAGTCAGTTCCTTAATCTGTCTACACGTCACACTCTTCCACAAGAGTATCTTCTTATCTTCAACAGTACTCAGCTTAATCTTTCCTCTTCTCTTAACATTCTTGGTTTCCTTTTCTCGTGATCTTTCCTCGAAAGATCACATATAGTTTCTTTCTAAAACAGCTTCTAAGAGGTTATGTTCGTTGTACCGGCTTCACAGTTTCTTCACTCTCACTCAGTTGCTTTCTCTGTACAGGGGTCTTGTCAGCCTTGAACGGAGTACGCTTCTTATATGTGGAGTGGCACTACTTGACCGGATGGAATCGAAGGTTTTCGTCTCACCAATTCCCCTCCCCGCCTCTTACTGAGTACCTCCAGTCCCTCTCTCTCGCAGTAATGTTGCCTCACTCTCCCTTTACTATCGCTATTGTAATTCACACTGCTCTTGTGAACTCTTTAACTGTATGCCTCCTTCTTTAAGGAGAGCACGCAGTACTAGACTTTCGACACAGTCTCATTCCTTTTCTCACCAACACACTAATGCAAGGATTAACTGGGATTTTCAATCTTTCATCTACTCAACCGGTCAACTCTTGAACAACCTTCCTCAGTCCATCTTTCCCAATGTCTCTGGCGTCCAATTTTTTAAACGCAGAGTGTCCAGACATTTTAAAATCTTTAGACCTTGATTCTAGCTCTCTTCTCCTTCTGTTGGGGCTGGGCACTTTTGCGGTGTTTAACCTTGGTCTTTCCTTCCAGCATAAATAATATACAGGGTGTCCCATAAGTCCGGCATCATAGGAGAAATTCATATTTTTCTATTTCTAAAAAACATAATTCATATTTTTCTCTTTCTACAGGCCATAATGTCTGTGAGCAAGGAAGAACGAATCCAGATAATTCTACTCATAGGAAATCGGAGTCAAAGAGAGGCCGCTGCTGAATTTCACAGACTGCATCCAGACCGCGAGCCAATAACATAGAGTTGTGTTAGCAGACTTGTTGCAAAGTTTAAGGAAACAGGATCCATAGAAGATAAACCATGCAGTGGACCTTCAAGGAGGTCCACTGACGATGATACAGCGACTGCTATCCTGGCTCATTTTAACAGAAGTCCCAATAAGTCTCTTCGGCGATTGTCCGCCGAGACAGGAGTGTCGAAAAGTAGCATCCATCGCATTCTTCAGGCTCACAAATGGCATCCATATAAACTTCAGATCCTACAGAAATTAAGCGAAGATGATCCCGACCGGCAGATGGAATTTTGTGAATGGGCTACGGAACAATATGCTCGGGATGCCAATTTCCCGTCCACCATTCTGTTCAGTGACGAGGCTGTTTGTTATGGAAATGGTGAGGTAAATCGACAGAACACCCGCTACTGGTCTCAAAACAACCCTCACTGGTACACCTCTTCAAAGGAACAAGGTGCATCTCGGGTGATGGTATGGTGTGGCATTTGGAAGGATCGGATCATAGGCCCCATCTTTTTCGATAAACATGTCACTGGAGGCACCTACCTACGTATGCTCAAGGAAGAAGCATTTCCCAGTGTCTTGAACGAAGAAGGAAATTTCCCAACATGGTTCCAGCAAGACGGCGCTCCTGCACATTACAGCACCCAAGTAAGGGAATACCTGTACTAACAATTCCCTGGTCATTGGATAGGACGTCGATGGCCTGTGGAATGGCCAGCTAGAAGCCCGGATCTCACGCCACAAGATTTTTATCTCTGGGGCCACTTGAAAGCGCTGGTATACGCAGAGAAAATTAGGAGTGTTGAACATTTGCGGCAGCGCATTATTGGGGCATGTAACACCATTACTCCTGACATCATTCACCGTGTGCTTGCTGACTGGGTATCACGTCTGAATTTGTGTACTGAAAACAATGGTGGACATATTGAACACGTTCTCTAAATAAAAGCTTTTGTTTTGCCTTTTTTTATTATTTTTCCTATGATGCCGGACTTATGGGACACCCTATATATATATATATATATATATATATATATATATATATATATATATATATATATATATATATATATATAATAATAAACATTCAGAGGATCAGAAACTGGCACAGTTCCCAAGCGAACTAACGCAGCCCATTGCTCTAATTTCTGTACTAATATTACCAGCATCATCTAGGTTCGAATCCCCGACATCAGTTTCTTCACTTCTCTTATTCGGAAGTGGTGTTGCCCACTGAGATAAAAACGCTTGCATACCTTGTTACCTTGTTGCTGTTCCGTGCGTTGGTCTTTCTTCACACAAAGGTCAAGCTGGTGGCCCTGCCTCTAGGTCTGGCTTGGTGGAGGAGCGAGTTGCTTTCTTGCGATCTCCACCGTACATTGCCAGGTACACCCGGCTCATGTAGTAACGTCCTAAGCCAGGCATCTAGTCTTCTCTTGAAGACTTTAACTTTGACCCCTGTAACGTTTCTGAGGTCCTTTGGAAGCTGCTTAAAAAGTCTTGGCTCCCTCTCAACCAAGTTATTTTCCTTCAGTGTTGAGGAGGTCCCTTGTCGGGCCTTTAATTTGAGAACACTAAACAGTCTGCCTTTCCTATTTTCCGTTGTTGTTTGAATGGTAATTGGGTTCAGTTTTAGGTTTGGTACCAGGTTTTCGATCATTTTTCATATGTAGATTATGGTGTACCTCTCTCTTCTTCTTTCCAGGGAGTACAGATTTAGTTTACATAGTCTTTTCCAGTAGTTGAGTTCTTTGCAGGCATCAGTCTTGGGTGTGAAATGTCTCTGCGTATATATATATATATATATATATATATATATATATATACTGTGTGTGTGTATATATATATATATATATATATATATATATATAATTTTTATGAAATAAAAATAATGTTGAAACGAAAGAACAGTTGTCAAATAAAGTATGCGAAATAAATGTGACACATGTTGAGAATAGGAGTCTGTAAAATAAAAATATCTCAAATAAGTATCAGAAAGTGGGAATGTAAAATCGATTAAAGGTGAATGTTGGGACAATTGGTGAGTTTGGGAAATACAAACTGTGAAAATAATATTAATTTTGCCATATGTACAGTATACTGTACAGAGTTTACAGAAAAAAATAAATACTTTCGTTTCCATAATTTTTGAATTGGTAATAAAAGTCAACAAATCATAACAGATTTATTGAATGAATATATTTAGAATCGTGTTGCTTCCCCCTTTCCATTATGTAAAGGTGACACACGTTTGACAGTACCTTGATGAGCTTTGTCATTTGTTCTTGAGGCCAATCATCTTGGTGTCTACTTACTTTTGACTACATGCATAAAATTAATGTTATTGAAAAAAATAAGTGTTAAAAGGGAAAATATACTACCTGCCCTTGTAGACGGGGCAAGATCATAGATAAAATCCCGTGAAATATAAAAAATATCTATTATATGATATTCATGACACTCTCCAATTCCCGCTGCGAACATGATTGTTTAGAGTTTGGATTTTTATTGTGCCAAGTTTGTCAGCTGCTGAACTGATGGATCTAAAATTTGATGTACAATTTGGGGAAAAAGTTTGCTTAGAAACCTAACACATCTAAAAATCTTAATAAATGGTTTTATTCTCTTTTTCTATAGGTATTATACAACTCTGGACCAAAAAAATAGAATACTGTCTCTAATGGGGTCATGACCTTCCTAATACCTTTAAATTATACACTTTAAGGAAGAATATCGAGTATGTGTGACGTCATTATGATAAAAAGACCCATCTTTGTGCCAGTTTTGAGAAAATTTAATATAGCAAAAAATATAGCAAATTTAAAATATAGAAAAAATAGTGAAAAGTTAATGTATAGCGACATACCAAAATATGAGAATATCTTGTCAGGTTTACGAAAAAAATAGAATAAATTTATTATGTTTATTGAGTACTGTCAGAATATTAAACCTTTATCAAAGACTTTTTAACTATGCGTCTTAGTACAGTATTTAGTTAGTCCATCCTTAGCCCTGATTACGGCCTCCAATCGACGTGGCACCGAGTCGACAAGTCTCTTTCATTCTTCTGTAAATCTGTAGTTATCGATTTTTAGGGTGTCATCAGACACCTCTTTAGTTCACTAAGTGTTCCTGGTTTACGCTTCTGGACCTCCTACTTAGCAATATTCCAAAGATTTTCTATCGGATTAATATCGCCAGAATTCAGTTATTGGCTTCGGCATGAGCACAATCAGTCTCTCTGCATGTCTCAACTGTCAGCTGCATTACGAAAGATATTTACTAGCATCTGTGTAATTATTTTTCTCTCTGCTCCCCTTTTTCTTTGCAGAGGCTACAGTGACAGGACTAGTTTATCTTGACATGCTTCAGCAATTCTCAGAGTTCCAACTTTTCTCAGATGGGATTCTCAACACGGTTGTGTTTCAACAAGATGGGGCGCCTTGTCACTAAGCAAACATCGTTCGAACTTACCTCAGTGAACGTTTTCCAAAATCCTGGATTGGGTGTGGTGGAAACAGGGCGTGGGTGGCAAGATCTCCGGATTTGACGTCTCTAGATTTCTTTGCATGAGATTTTATAAAGCCTGAGGTGTACAAAACAAGAGTGGCAGACCCGCAAGATTTGCGAAACCACATTGCTGCCGCAGCGGGGAAAATAACTCCACAAATACTGGTCTTCCATAATACAGCTGACAGATTTGAGTCATGCAGGAGACATTGATGGTGCTCATGCCGAAGCTAATACCTGAATTTGATATATATAAGGGGTTCCAAAAAACCTTAGCCCCCCCCCATTTGCCTACCGTTATAGGCAAATGACGCAACACACTGAAACTGTTTTAGCAAATTTGTGTAACGATCAAGATCTATTCACGTCACTTTTGGCAAGCTACCCAAAGCGAATTCAGGCTGTCTTGGAAGCCAATGGCGGGAACACCAAGTTTTAATTGTTTCTCATTAAATGCAGGATTAAATTCTCTTTTGTAAGGTATGTTTAGTTTTACTGTACCTCTAATGGTTTAGGCCATGGGCGGGGGGGCTAAGGTTTATTGGAGCCACGTATATATATATATATATATATATATATATATATATATATATATATATATATACACATTTAACTGCAAACACGCAGTATAATTAACGTAAAGAATGACGCTTGTATAGGAGATATTCCGCGCAAGATGAGAGAGAGAGAACACATATTTGGTTATGTTTTTTTTCTTAAAATATTATTACTGCAAACCAGATAGGGACTTTTGGAAACCCTCTATATATATATATATATATATATATATATATATTCAATTGTAAGAAAATTTTGGGAGTCGACTTATTTATTACGTTTACTCGCAATCCAAGATGAACTGAAATCGCTAAAAGCATCGAAGCTTATCAAAGACCAGAACATAGGCCAGATATTGTTGCAAGGGTTTTTCATATGAAATTAAAAGAACTGTTTCATGATTTAACAATAATACATACTCAAGAAGCGAAATGCATTCTTGTATGTAGTTCATGCACCTTCAAATTTCAGCTAGCGGCAGCCGCCAAAAAAAAAAGATGGGGTGAAGTTTCCCACTTCATTTTACACAAAAGTAGTTTAGTTGTTCCTTGTAACAAACTGACCTTATTTACAATAGCTGCCGCCTTATTCGTGACTTAAATTTCAGATGGCGAGGGAGGGACAACTATTTGTGTTCGCTCTGCATCCACTGCTGATCTTCCTGGTCGATGGTTAGCTTTTCGTTCATTTACGATGATGTCATGAATTGTCTCATTTGCAAGAATTTGAGAGGTTTGTCTCTTACTTTGACCGCAGTCACAAAGCCAAGAAACAAATAGGGATATACCACGTTCCCCAGTATAAGGCATATAAAGTATCTGTATAAGGCATCTGTATGAGGCATCTGTTATGATCTACGAACTTGGTGCACGACACGTTCTCTTTTGTTTAGTTTTCCACCTAAACCCGGGCCTTGCATGTAAAATGGGTTGTTTGTTCCAATAACTTTTCTGTCCTGATATATTTTCTGGTAAGCCTCTGTATAAGTAGGCTAAGTGAGGGGTGTAGAACAAAAGGAAATTAGTTTTTGCAGAGCCATCCTCTCCTGTTTACCAAATATTAATAGATTTTTACGTATGAAATTTACAAACACCTTCCGTACATAAAACGAACCCCATTCTTATGAGTTTGGTTTCTTCTTGTTAATATATAAGGAGCTTTTTGCCACGATTTAAGCGATTGAGTGAGGTGGAAACATGAAGCAAAGTAAAATCTATAATAATGCAAAAATAACCATGTAAATTAGCTTCTCCTTTAGTTAAAAATTATTTGCTGGCAGTGAATTGCAGTGAATGAAATGGCATTTTTCTTACTTAAAAGGATTTATTTAAAACGTAATAACACTGCTCTACAAATTTTTAAAACGTTTGTGCTTCGGAGATAAAATATGTTTCCTGTTATGGATTTTGGGGTGCTGAAAACGAATATGACCATAAAAACAGTCGATTGGCTACAGTTTCCAAGAAAATTTAAGTTACACATTTTGCGTATATGTATACCATATATTAGTAGCATACTTGTATAATGCAGTCACTTATATTGATTCAAACCGTCGCTTCTTTGCTTGTCTCTTGTATTCAACTTCTGGAGCATCTCTTGTTATTGTCCAGCAGTAGTCTGCTAACAATGATGGACTCCATTTCCCCTTGTAGCGTTTCTCCATCGCTGAGATATCCCGGTGGAAACGTCCACCATGTTCATCGCTGACTGCTCCGCAGTTGGCCGGAAAAAATTCCAGGTGCGAATGGAGGAAATGTGTCTTTAAAGACATATTGCAGCCCATTTTTTGATAGGACAACAGCAGGTTTTCCACCATCTCCCTGTAATTGTCAGCTTTGGTATTTCCTACAAAATTGGTTGCTACTAACCGGAAAGCATTCCACGCTGTCTTCTCCTCACCACCTAGGATACGGTCGAACTCCTCATCTCTAAGAAGCTCGCGGATCTGTGGACCAACAAATACACCTTCCTTGATTTTTGTTTCACTGAGCTTTGGGAATTTACCACCGAGATACTTAAAAGCTGCCCCCGTTTTATCCATAGCCTTAACAAAATTTTTCATGACGCCCAGTTTGATGTGTAAAGGTGGTAACAAAATCTTGCTCGATTCTACAAGTGGAGGATACTGAACATTTTTTGTTCCAGGTTCCAATGAGTGTCGGAGTGGCCAATCCTTCTTGATGTAATGAGAAGTCCTAGCCCGACTATCCCACTCACACAGAAAACAGCAATACTTAGTGTAGCCCGGCTGCAGTCCAAGCACGATAGCAACAACTTTCAAGTCACCACAAACCTGCCACTGATGTTTGTCATAGTTTATGCAGTTCAAAAGTTGCTTATGTTTCCTTCATGTGGACTGCATGACCAACTGGAATTGATGGCAATACGTTGCCAACATGCAACAAAACAGCTTTTAGACTCAACTTCGATGAATCAATGAACAGCTAAAACGAATCAAGATTGTATTTTATATCACCGCTTTGTAATTCATAATTTCTCCCTTCTTTTTTTCTCTTTGATATCTTTAATATTTTATTTTTTTTGTTTAATATAGGTTAGGTTCTTTTATACACCCGGTAGGTCTCTATCATGTTACGTTAAGATGTATTCACTTTGTCCGTTTTGAAGCAATAGAGTCTTTAGCGCTTATAATATCACGTTGTGCTGCAGCTCGGCATAGTATTACCCGAGCTGCAAGAGGAGGGGGCATTTTTGTCCTTGAACTTTCTCGCGGGCTGAGTTGCCAGATACAGCTATTTATTCGCGCGTGTGTTCCGCTTCCCGTCTCCGTAAAAATCGATAGTTGCCAGATGTTGCCAGCGGTTGTTCACACTAACGGGGTTATATTCTCTCCCTCGCATAACGACGTCACTATATTTAACCCGCATTGCAGTGAAAGTCTCGCCTTACTCAATAAGTTAATCATAGGTCATCAATTCAAATAAATCTACGGGAATGAATTATACATTATCAAAATTTTGAATATATGAAAGATAAGTTTGCATAGTATAATAAGTTGTAGAACAATATAGCGCTATTTACCATGAAAAAGACATCTGAAAAATATAAGAAAAGTTACAATAAGATATATAAATTAGAAAAATTAATGATTCTCAAATATAATCTTAATCCTAATATTTCACTGATTGGCCAATCCTTCTTGATGGAATGAAAAGTCCTGGCCCGACTATCCCATTCACACAGAAAACAGCAACACTTAGTGTAGCCCGGCTGCAGTCCAAGCACGATAGCAACAACTTTCAAGTCACCACAAACCTGCCACTGATGTTTGTCATAGTTTATGCAGTTCAAAAAGTTGCAGTCTCATGTTGTCATATGTTTCCTTCATGTAGACTGCATGACCAACTGGAATTGATGGCAATACGTTGCCAACATGCAACAAAATAGCTTTTAGACTCAACTTCGATGAAGCAATGAACACTCTCCAGCTACAAGGTCACCTTCCATGATGAAGAATGGGACAAAATCTTTTTGACGGTCACGAAACTTACACACTCTAACATTTTCAGCGAGGAGATTCCACTGCTGCAATCTGGAGCCCAACAGCTCTGCCTTACTCTTTGGCAGTTCTAAATCTCTGATAAGGTCGTTTATTCATTCTGAGTTATCATGTGCAGTTTAGAAGATGTCAATATAAACAAATTCAGGGTCTTGTGAAGTTGAAGGCTCACAAGTTTCGCAGGTTCCTTCATTCTCCTCGTCTTCTGACTCCAGGGAGAATGAGTGTGGGGGCTCAGGAACGGGTAGTCCTTCGTCGTGAGGTACCAGCCGTATATCGGAGGGTATATTCGGATATTGTAAAATCCACTTTTTCGTCTTGCAAATACCTTTCTTGACTGGAGGCACCATGCAGAAGTAACAATTGCTGGCATGATCTGTTGGTTCCCTCCACACTATTGACACTGCAAAAGGCATAGATTTCCTTTTCCGATTCAACCACTGGCGAAGGTTTGTTGCACAAGTATTGCATCATATGTGTGGGGCCCAGCTCTTGTCCTGATCTCCAATCTTACAGCCAAAATAAAGGTGATAGGCTTTCCTAATCACGGCGGTTATAGCACGCATTTGTGATGCAAAAGTCAATTCTCCACAAACAAAACAGAAGTTATCCACACTGTTCACGCAATTACGAGGCATCTTTGTTCAAATTAGGCTGAAAAAAATTCAGTTTCAAAAGCAAACACTAAAAAGAGTTTGACAAGGGTGAACTGTATGACTTCCGCGAATGAACTGTTGCTGTGGCGTAATATGTAGACGCCTGTGACACATCGACGCCTTGACTCTGCTGCGCATGCGCGTAGTTATATTTTTTTATTTTAATAAATTAATGTAATTGCATTGCATTTTTGATAATTTTAAATTAGGTAAGGTTAAGTTAGGTTAGTATTCCATTTATATTAATATCAAAAACATTATGGCAAGCAATATGTTAAAATTATCCAATCTATTTTTTAATAAATAATTTAAAATACATAATGTAATAGATAAATTTAAAATTACATTTTATTGTATTATATATGTATATATTTACATTAATTTATTAAAATAAAAAAATATAACTACGCGCATGCGCAGTAGAGTCAATGCGTCGATGTGTCACAGGCGTCTACATATTACGCGACAGATGCAGTCCAGTTAGTAGGGTGCAGGGTTGCCTGATATCTTTATAAATAGAGCCAATTGACAATTTTAGGCATCATTTTCGTATTCAGTGACCCAAAATTAGTAAAGATTGACTACTTTTATTTCCGAAGCATTTTGGCTGTAGACCAGCGTAATTAACATTTACAAGGAAAATAATGAAATAGATGTTAGGAAGGTTTGGTTTAACATTACTGATAGACTATTATATTATTAAAGTTTACAATAAACACGCATGTTTGAAAGAAAAAATTATTTATGTGTGTATATATATATATATATATATATATATATATATTCAGAGAAGCACGAAAGCGGTAGACTTGGGGGTAATAATGACCGATGATGCCAAATTCGAGACACAAAATCAGATAGCAATAAACAAAGCAAAATAAGTCGCGGGACAGGTACTAAGAACGTTCAAAAGGAGGGACAAGACAATAATGATTCCCCTGCTGAGAACAATGATCATACCAAAACTTGAATACTGCTTAGTTTTGACGTCCCCATATAAAAAGGAAGAAATTAATAAACTAGAAGAAACGCAAAGACATTTCACAGCCAAGATTGATGGCTGCAAAGAACTCAACTACTGGGAAAGACTACGTAAACTAAATCTGTACTCCTTGGAAAGAAGAAGAGAGAGGTACAGCATCATCTACAGTACATATGGAAAATGAACGAAAAACTGGTACCAAACCTCGAACTAAACCTAATTACCATCCAAACAACGCTGGAAAATAGGAAAGGCAGAATGTGTAGTGTTCCCAAATTAAAGACTTCCTCAACACTGAAGAAAAATAGCTTGGTTGTCAGGGGACCAAGACTTTTTAACCAGCTTCCAAAGAACCTCATAAACGTTACAGGGGTTAAAGTTGAAGTCTTCAAGAGAAGACTAGATGCCTGGCTTAGGACGGTACCAGATGAGCTGGGTGTACCTGACTATGTGCTGTGGAGAGCGTAAGAGAGCAACTCGCTCCTCCATCAAGCCAAGCCTAGAAGCGGGGCCACCAGCTTGACCTTCGTGTGAGGAGAGACCAACACACGGAACCTAAACGAGGTTAACAAGGTATGAGGCTATTAACTTGACAAAAGAGACGATTTGGTAGAATATCTGTCCACAGAGGAATTTTTGTAGGAACGTTGCTGACAATCTATTTAGTTCATCGAAAACCCTTAAAACACAATTGAGAATTATTTCAGAAGAATTAATAATTACTTCAATACAATATGTTGATACATTAGTACCCGAGATATTCCATTATTTGTGGGTAACTAACTTATTTTAGTATATTATTTTTTTATATAATTAAAAAAGTTTTTCAGTTTAAGAAAATGTTTTAAATTTTTTATTTTATTTTTTAAAATTTTTATGCAGGAAGGAGGGGGCCAAGGGCAAATGCCCGCAAAAGGACCCTCCCTCATAGAAGAAAAGAGCCAAAATCAAGGTTCAGGGTTTTCGAGATGCCTAGACACACTGCGTTTGAAAGATTGAAGTTCATAGACAAGGGGAAAGATGGAATGAGAAAGATTGTTCCAGAATTCACCGGTGGAGTAGATGAATGATTGAAAATACAGATTAACTCTTGCATTAGAGAGTTGGACAGAAAAGGAATGAAAAAATATAGAAAGTCTGGTGCTGCTTGCTCTCTTTAAAGGAGGAGGCATGCAGTTAGAGTTCAGAAGAGCAGTCTCTGTTATAATAGCGATCGTAAAGAGAGAGTGAGGCAACATTGCGGTGAAGAGAGAGGAATTGAAGACAATGAGTAAGAGGCCGGAAATTGATGAGATGAAAAGCCTTTAATTCTACCCGGTCAAGTACGGCCGTGTGAGTTGAGCCACATGAGAAGCATGCTCCATACAGGGGCGGACAAGAACCCTGTACGGAGACAACAACTGAGGGGGTGAAGAAACTGCGAAGCCGGTACAGCATACCTAACTTCTCAGAAACTGTTTTGAAATGAGAGTATATGTGATGTTTCCAGGAAAGATCACAAGAAAAGTAAACGCCAAGAATGTTAAGAGAAGAGGAAGGGTTGAGTTTTGTGTTGTTGGAGATAAGGGGATAGTCGTGTGGAAGATTGTGACGAGTAGACAAATGGAGGAGCTGAGTTTTTGAGGCATTGAAAGCCACAAGGTTTTCTCTGCCTCAATCAGATACAGCAGAAAGATCAGAGGTCAGATGCCCCATACCCGTCCTACGCGAATCATCGTCTGACTGTTGAGAGGGAAGCTTTGGGAAGCGGGTGGAGAATTGAAGAGTGAAATCATCGGCATAGGATTTTATAGGACAGGAAGTGCGAATTAAAAGATCATTAATAAATAAAAGGAAGAGAGTGCGTGACAGGACAGAACCCTGAGGAACACCACTGTTGATAGCTTTAGGAGAAGAACAGTGGCCATCTACAACCGCAGCTATAGATCGACTAGAAAGGAAATTAGAGATGAAGGCACAGCGAGAAGGATAGAAACCGAAGGAGTGCCGTTTCGATATTAAAGATTTGTGCCAGACTATCAAAAGCTTTCAATATATCCAGCACAATAGCAAAAGTTTCACCGAAATCCAGAAAGGAGGATGACCAAGAGTCAGAGATGTGCAAAAAGATCGCCAGTAAAGCGTCGCTTCTGGAACCCATACTGATGGTCTGAAAAAAGAGCGTGAGAAGAAAGGTATTTAAGAATCTTCCTATTAAGGATAGATTCAAAAACTTTAGAAAGACAAGAAATCAAAGGAATTGGATGATAGTTAAAGGGTTGAGAGCGGTCATTCTTCTTTGGGACAGCCTAAATAAAAGTGAACTTACAGCAAGAAGGAAAAGTACCAGATGAGAGACAAAGAAAAAAGAGTTTGCCTCGGCAGGTTGTCAGCAGTCATAGGCGGATCTAAAGGGGGCATCGGCAACGTAGGGATCGGCGACGTCTGGACTCCCTCTTAATTTCTTGCAAGTACCATTTTTTTCAAGTGCAAGTTCCCTATTTGAATGATATGTGTGCCTCTGAAAACAATTTTTTTTTGTAAATAGATCATGGTTATTTTATTTTATTAAAATTTTATTTTGAGTCTTTATCCTTATTCATTGTACTTCCAAATTTGTAGTTGTAATGGGTTTCATAGGTGCCCTTCTTACTGGTGCAGCCATATCACTATTTTTATCTTTATCTTATTCTGATAGTTCTTTTAATTGGCAAGTCATTTGTAATTGTTTGAAAAATTTTCTGTGATAACTGTTGTACCCAAATTAGATTTTTATTTTGAGTCACATCTGAATGAGGCTGATCTAATAAAACATTACAATTGATTTTACACTCGCTCATTGTGGTCTTTTTTAAGGAAACATTTTTAGTACTGTGCCCTTTTTGATTTCAGCGGGTGCCCTTTTTTCTTTGGACTCCCTCTTACTGAAATGTCTAAATCTGCCCTTGAGCAGTGTTACTGTTTGTCTGCCTAGCTGCTCTTTTTCCTTGATCTTTTCGGTTCGAACTGCAACATGGTGTTTATAACACTATTTTCTAATCTACACTCTTAGGTCCATTAAAAGAAACATGAAATAAGTCAAATATGTTAACACTATCATATAATCTAAACTTCAATTAACACCGAAACCAGGCACTTAGCTTAATAGAAATATATACAACCACTAGGTCCTGTTCCTACTTAAATAAAGTAAACTATCACCGCTTCATTTTGGCTAGTTCCAGTTGCAATGGTGTTCAAAACCTTTGTAAGTATCTTAGATGGGCAGGAAAGGGTAGGCTTTGCTTCCAATTCTGCCTTTGACTTCCAAATTTATTGGTACAAAGCACTTGATCGGTACAGGGCTGAGCTCACCTACACCGTTCACCCTGAAGAACTATTTCTTTATATAACCAGCAGCTGTCGTAACGACTTAGAAGATTATTTCAACTGTCGCTATGCAGTGTGAAGAAGAGTTCACGATTGAAAAGCTCGGGTCGCTAGAAATAAACCCTCGATTGGAAAGGCGTGTTTATAAACTTGTATTTGACGCTGTGGCTAACGATGAACTCTTTGTGCGTGCTTTTGATTGTATTCTAGACGTATTTAAAGATAACTTACCAACCGGTTATAAAGTGGGCACAAAAATAGTACTGAACGATATGAAGGCCCTTTATATAGAGTATAGGTATCCCTATACCTTAAGCGGTGAAATATTATTAAACCGCGTATACTGCGTAATGCAGAGCAATAACGATATAATTGTAGACTCGATTAAATGCGAGTTTAGTGTTTTGAAAAAAAAGCGAAATGTATTTATATATTTAACATAATTGTGTGTATATATATATTTCGCCTGCACTGCTATATTGATGGCTATACGTTTTGTATTTCTTATTTTTATTTTGTGCGGTAGAAGATAAAGTGTTTGTATTTATTTATTTAACATAATTGTGTGTGTGTGTGTATGTGTGTGTGTGTGTGTATGTGTGTGTGTGTGTGTGTATTTCTGCTGTATTGATGGTTATTTTGTCTTATTTTTTATTTTTTTTGTTTTTTGATCGTTCCAATGTGTATTTCTTTTCTATATATTTACAATATTTAATAAACAGAATGATTTAATGTTGTTTTATTTAATTCTTTTGGTTGTAAACAATTATACCAAATGGCTGGTTTCGCCTTCTAAACCTACAGACGGATTTCTAAGCCAACTGCTAAGAATTAATTAAAGAAATGGTACAATCTGGCAACTCAATCTAATAATGTATACCTGAACAATTAAAAACACTATCTGGCAACTCGTGTGAAATAAAATAAATGGTGGTATCTAGCAACTCACCCTAATAATGTATACCTGAACAATTAAAATAAAAAGTGGTATCTGACAACTCAACCTGTACAAGCTATTTACGCCTTCTAAGCCAACTGGCTGATTAGGGCCCTATAAGAGGACGGCAGGTCGGCTGAAGTGTTAATATGCACTTGGCTCCTGCCAGGTGAACACCTCTCTCCCTTTCTCTCCTTCTCCTCTCTTTCTCTTGGGGGATAACGCCGCCTCCAAGTTTGACCCCTTGTTGCACCTGCAGCATTCCTCCACCCCCTTTCACTGCATACCCCCTTCCCCCCTTCATTGCATACCCCACCCCCCTTCATTGCATACCCCACAAAACGTTCTGACCATTCACGTTCAGCTCCAGTAGACGAAACAATTTCAATTAAACCGGTAATTCGGTTCCGTTCCAGATTCCAAATTTTAAACCTATTGAAACAATTATAGACAAACGTCACTTACACAAATTTGGAATCACAAGTCAAAAAATCACAGCAGTTAAATAAACTCGGACAAATGCACGTACAATTCGATATTTCACACGTTCTTGCTTTAAAACAATTTTAACTATACCTTACCTCGTATAGAGGCTTCAACACTTGCGCTATAGGCAATGATCAAAAGATAACACCGTACCCTGTACCCTGTACAGGGTGTTCGAAAAGTCCCGTCACCCCCCTACAAAATGTACGTATTGTAATACCAATTTTATTTTTGTGTCATTAATTGAGTTTACATGTGATTCATTGATATATTTTTCTTTTTCAGGTATCATATTAGAATTGTGTGAACAATGGCAGACCAGTCTACTTACACTCTGCAGGAAAGGATAGTGATGAGCACATGGGCTCATAAAAGGTTACATACTGGCAAAACGATGCATGATATCCAGAATGATTTCAACACAAGATTCAATAAGGCTGCACCACCAAACAAGACGGTATTATGCTGGGAGAAAAAACTGTTTGAAACTGGCTCCATCAAGGACAGACTACAGTCGAGAAGATCAACAATGCGAGCAGAACAATGTGACGGTGTGATTGCATCGGTGGCTCGTTCACCGAAAAAAATCCCCATGTCCACAATGAGAGATCACATGACACAAAGATTTCGGCATGAAACCATACCGTCCGTCATTTGTTAATGAATTAAGCGATACAGACATACAGAAACGATACGAAGCCTGTGATCAGTTTTAGACCGTTTTTACAACAATTCCTTCACGTGGAGCAGTGCACACTTCTTTCAGGGACACACTTCTTTCAGAGACTGGAACACCATCCACCGCACGTGAAGATATGGGCTGCAGTGTCTGCCAGGAACTTGTTCGGTCCATATTTTTTTGAGGGTCTTGTCAACCAAACTGCCTCCCTCAACATGTTATGGGACTGGTTTGTGCCTAAGCTTGAACGTTTAGGGCTACTTGGTCGGGTGTTGTTTCAACAAGACGGGGCTCCGGCTCATTTTGCTATTAATGTGAGGGAATTCCTCAACGAAGTGTTCAGAGATAAATGGATCGGCCGCCCCGAAGTCCAGATCTGTCTTCATGTGACAATGCGTTATGGGGTTTCGTCAAGCAGAACGTATCCCGGGTGCGTTACCGCACAAGAGAGGAACTGAAACACGCTGTTCGAGATGCATTTGGTGCAATCACTCCTGCAATGTTGCGTCGATTCTCACACCGCACATAGAGGCGCATAATCCTTTGTTACGAAAATGATGGTGACACAGATATTCTTGATTAGTAACTGTATTTGCTGTAATTAAAGTAATTGTTGCTAGTGACTTGTTTCTTAACCCTATATGGTCTACTGTTACAAATTTCTAACCTTTCATATACACTCATTTATAACTTAACCCTACAGAAAATTCTGTCCATATAGGGTTAAATTACACCCACCACATAAAAATACAATTAATCAGAAAAATAAAATTGGTATTACAATATGTACATTAGGGTGGAGCGAAAAATACTTTTTTTCTAGTATGAAGTTCTAATAGTGATTAAAAGTTGCATTTAGTGGACGAAATATGCCTGCCAAAAATGAGTTCATTGTTTAAAATTTTCAGCTGCCACCAGGTGCCTAAATTTAACACAATTTTGTGTAAAAAAGGAAAAAAATGCTTCTATTTTAGGTTTGTCAAACTATTATAAAATTTTATGGTAGAATTATCTAATAGGTTGATTAAGATTCTTAAATGATAGGAATTCGTTCTCAAAAGGCCTTTTCATATGCTTAATATCTTCAGCTGCCACAAGAGAGCTGAAGTTAAACAATTTAGAGTAACTGAGTCATGTTGAGACTACACTGAATGCTGTGGGGAGGGTTTGGGGAGGGTTGTGGGGGAGGGTTTTGTGGAAGGAATTTCTTTCTGTGAGAATTAGAACAGTGTGTTAACACTTGTCTTCTTAGGTAGTAGGCCTAGTCGCTCAGTGATCGGAGAGTTTTTAATATGATCGGAATATTATAAAACTTTATAAGTGATATTAGAGATGTTTATATTGATATTGATTATTATAAAATGCTTATTATAATGTATTATATAATTTTAGTTTATTTATATAATATATTATATATTTATATAATATATTATATATACTTATAAAATATATTATATATATTAATTATATAATGTTTGATGTTACAGGATATTTGTGATTGTGAATTTTTCTTAAAAATATTATGGCATCAAATACTAAATATAAACATTTCACTAGAGAACATATGAAGTGTGCCATATTTGAAGTACCTTGTGAGATGAGTGATATGCAACTACCAACTTATAACTGCATTATGAAAGATTACCTGTTCACAAAACATTTAGTGAAGGAGCAGATGAATAACAAGGAGCCTTCATTTTCTGAAACAGCAGAGGCAGTTTCCAAAAAGGTAGAAAATATTGGAAGAAGGCCTCTTTGCCAATAGTTTCACATACACGCGTTTTACAGATGATGCGAGTGTACCATGATAAATACAGGTCCTTATTAAAGCCATACAAGTCACGCAAGGATCAGTCTAAGTACAAAAATCAGCTTGAAGAATTTGAAAACTCTTCAAAATGCACTTTGTTTGACATCTGCACCTGCAAATGTAAGGAGTTTAGGAGATGCTCATGTGGAAAGAGTAAGAAAGTCCCTCCAAAAGAGCAGGATTTTTTAAATGACCAACGAACACGCAGAATAATGGTGATAGGAAGCATTGACATAGCACACACAAGACGATTACAAGCAAGAGAACATCGAAAGGAAATGGAAAAAGCACGTCTGGAATCCTCACAAACAACTAGTGCTGCTATAACCAATACGTCCAACTTACAAATCGAAACAGAGACAAGTGAACTTCAACAACTAGAAGAGATATCTGAAGATAATGAGGAAGATACAACCTCGACTCAATATGTAATATCAGAACAACAGATGCGTGAGCCACTGCCTTCATTAGCAATTACTTGTGATAGATTTAAAATGTCGGACAGAGCTGGGGCTGCTATTGCTTCTGCAGTATTGGCAGATCTTAAAATTGTTACTCCCGAAGACAAAGGGAATATTATAGACAGAAGTAAGCTAAGACGTGAAAGACAAAAACAGAGAAAGGAACTACAACAGATAGGAGAGCCAAAAACCATGCGGGGATTATACTTTGATGGCAGAAAGGATAAAACAATGATTCAAGTCCAGGAGAGTGATGGCTCTAACCACCAAAGAACCAAACGCGAAGAGCATATCAGCATAATATCTGAACCACACTCTCTGTACTTTGCACATGTGACACCTTCCAGTGGCAAAGCTAAATACATTTGCACAGCGCTAGTGAATTGCTTGAAAGAAAGGAATGTTGATATAGGGAACATCGTTGCAGTTGGCTGTGATTCGACAGTGGTTAACACTGGTAGTATTGGAGGCACAATAAGATTACTGGAAGAAGCCTTTAATAAGCCATTGCAGTGGCTGATATGCCTTTTACACCTTAATGAACTTCCATTGCGCCATCTGTTTCATCACTTGGATGGTACCACTACTGGACCAAGAGCATTTTCAGGAGAAATTGGCCGAGCACTTTCAGACTGTGAAAAGCTTCCCATAGTTAACTTCAAACCCATTGAAATTCAAGAGGACATGTGTGAAGTTGATGTAGATGACATAAGTACTGACCAGAAATACCTTCTTGAAATTCACAAGGCTATATCAAGTGGAACATTCTCAAAGAGTCTTAGTCATAAGAGTCCAGGCAATATATCACATTCAAGGTGGCTCACCACAGCAAACAGGACTCTGCGGTTATATGCAAGCACAGAGAATCCTTCAGGCAATTTACAAGAATTAGCTACTTTCATTGTTAGGGTATACGCACCAATGTGGTTTCAGATAAAGCGTAAACCATTATGCCAATATGGTGCTAAACATATGTGGCATATGATGATTGCAAGAAGCGGTATCTCCGTGAAGAGCTTAGGGGAGTACATGACTCAGTCATTCAGCAAACATTCTTGCATATTAGCAAATCAAGAAAACATTCTCATTGCAATGATAGCTGATGAAAGGGAGCATGTGCGTCAGTTGGGATTTAGGCGTATCATAAAAGCAAGGGCATGCATTCAAGAAACAGATGTTATCAGGTATTTTAAGATGCCAGAAATAAATTTTTATGCCAAAGACTATACAGATCTCATTATGTGGCAAGATTTTCAGATAGCAGAACCACCGATAACCAAAGGAGTTTCTCTTGATGATATTGAATCATGCATCAAACATGGTACTACTCTTCATTCAGAATTATTTCAGTTTCCATGTCATACACAAGCCGTAGAGAGATGCGTCAAGCTCGTTACAGACGCTGCTGGATCAGTCTGCGGACCTACAAACAGAAACGGTTGGATTCGTGCTACATTAGAATCAAGGAAAAAACAGCCAAAATTTGACACAAAAGCAAATTACTAAATAGTCTTCAGCAAGAACCCTTTCTAGAGGGAGGTTCGTTGGGGAAAGGGTGGTAACTCCGCTAAGGCACGAAATAAGGTTTCTCTTTTCAAGTAAATACAGAATCATACTTAATTGTCATTTTTAAGTTAACTTCAGCCCTCTTGTGGCAGCTGAAGATATTAAGCATATGAAAAGGTATTTTTACAAAACGAATTCTTATCATTTAAGAATCTTAATCAAACTATTAGATAATTCTAAGATAAAATTTTATAATAGTTTGATAAACCTAAAATAAAAGCATTTTTTACCCAAAATTGTGTTAAATTTAGCCCCCTGGTGGCAGCTGAAAATATTAAACAAATGAACTCATATTTTGGCAGGTATATATCGTCCACGAAATGCAACTTTTAATCTCTATTAGAACTTCATACTAGAAAAAAAGTATTTTTCGCTCCACCCTAATGTACATTTTGTAGGGGGTGACGGGACTTTTCGAACACCCTGTACAATAATCACATTTATAAATTATTTTCAAAATTACGTCTTACATTAAAGGAAAACCAATCTAAATGGTAATCACAATTCAACGTAATCTATGGAATTTAACAGTAAACAATTAAATTATTCAAACACTAATGAAATATATATATATATTAACATGGAAATACATAAAAATTACCTGAAGTGACCACAGATCTAATGCCGACAAACTCAGAAACTTGTAAATATTCAACTTTTCAACTTTCTTGCAAATTTGTAATCTCCTGCTTCCAATCCTTATTGCCGAGAAACAAGTACGAATCATCCCCAAAATTCCATTACTATCTTCCACCTCGTTTACTTTCAAATCATTCACACCAAGCTCTAGTCTCACACTCCACCAATTGCTCACACTCTATTTTCACAATGATCCTACCATACCAGAATCTCACTCTTACAGCAGTGAAGCACAGTTCTTAACAACAGGACAACCCTTCCTAGAGTTGAGTCCATATAGGGCAGAAAAAACATGTTTAGAAGAGATTCTACAGTAATTTCAGACATAATAAAGACAGAGGGAAGAGGAGATGGAGGAACAACATCGGAATCGTCCATTGTTGAGTTGGAAGCGAAAGTTTGAGCGAAGAGTTCAGATTTGTCAGGAGAAGAAACGGCAACTGAGCCGTCGAAATGGAAAAGAGGAGAGAAAGAAGAGGAAGTAAAGTTGTTGAAGAGGTTCTTAGCTAGATGCCAGAAAGAACGAGAAGAATTAGAATTTACAGGTTTTCACAGTTTTGTCGGATGAAAGAATTTTTGGCGAGTCGAAGAACAGATTTTGCACGATTCCGGGCAGAAATATAAGCTTGAGTGAGAGTCAGGAGTTGGGTGGCGACAGTACCTTCTGAAAGACTCCTCTTTGTTGCGGATAACATGAGAACAATTAAAGTTAAACCAAGGATTTTTGCATCAGTAGTATGAATAGAATATGGAATGTACGCCTCCATACGAGAGAGAATCACCTCCGTGATGCGCTCAGAAAACTTGGAAGGGCCCCGGCAACAGAAGCAGTAATCATTCCATGTGAAATCACAGAAGTACTGCCTCAGGGCCTCCCAATCAGCGACGCCGACGTGGCAAAGGCTCCTCTTCTTGGGAGAATCCAAAGGCCGAATTGGAGCGATAGGACAGGAAACATAAAATTGTAGTCGGAGGAGCCCAACGGAGAAAAGGTTTGACAGAGTAAGAAGGATGAGAAGTAAGAAATAAATCCAGAATGTTGGGTCTATCTCCAAGGCGATCGGGGATACGAGTAGGGTGCTGTGCAATCTGCTCTTGATCACTTAGGATAGAAAATTGTAAGCTTGTTCACCAAGGATGTTAGTGAAATCGGAGGAAAACCAAAGGTGGTGATGAACATTGATCTTGTTCACCAAGGATGTTAGTGAAATCGGAGGAAAACCAAAGGTGGTGATGAACATTGATCTTGTTCACCAAGGATGTTAGTGAAATCGGAGGAAAACCAAAGGTGGTGATGAACATTGATCTTGTTCACCAAGGATGTTAGTGAAATCGGAGGAAAACCAAAGGTGGTGATGAACATTGAAATCTTCTAAAATAGAGATTTCAGCAAAGAGGAGATCGAGATAGAATATATTCCACTTTGGAAATGAGGTAGTCAAAGAATTTTGGATAGTCAGTAGAATTAGTAGGAAGGTAAACAGCGCAGATGTATTTAGTTTGTGGTTGGCATGTAAGCCGTAGCCATATGTATAGAATTTTGAAGATTCGAGTTTGGGAATAGAGAAAAAGTTAGGTCATTGCGTGCATATTCGCAACATCCACCTTTGGAGTGAAACTGAGTAAACAGAAAATAAGAGGGTACAGAAAAGGGGTTGCTGTCAGTCATCCCAGACACCTAAGTTTCAGTGAGGAAAGGAAGATGAGGTTTAGAGGAGGAGAGGTGGTGTTCAACAGATTGAAAATTTTAGGAAAGGCCACGAATGTTGCAGAATTTAATGAAAAGTGAATGAGCCAGATGCCCAGAATATCTCGAATGGGCCGTACAGATCCATCCCCGGTACCCGGGTCTGCATTCGCGGTATCGGCGGCAGCGGGGATGCCATAAGTGGAGACATTTATGGTCCCATCCCCAGGGAACTCCAAAGCTGTTGAAGTTGGTGCCATTTTTTTTAAATTTTGAAAAGTTTATGCATATGTAAGATGCACATATATGTAATAAGGAATAGGGAGAAAAAATTACAAATTATTATTTTCAACATTATATAATATATATAATATATACACTATATATAATATATATATTATATAATATATATATTATTTTCAACATTATATAATATATATATACAGGGTGTCCGAGAATTATCTGTACACTTTTTGGCTGTTATTAAAAGTCAACCATGAAGTGTAGAAATTCCAGTTTGTCCCATTTTACAGAGAATCTCATTAAGTTTTTTCTGATACCACGTTTTGACAATTTTTTAGAAATGTACGCGGGTGACAGACATTGATGATTTAAAAGCAAGAATCACAGCTGCTATTGAGCGAATTGATGTGGATATGCTGCAGCGTACATGGCAACATTTGGAGTATCGATTGGATGTTTTGCGAATCACTAATGGTGCACATATCGAATGTTTGTAACAACGTTACTTTAATAAAAGAAACTTTTGAAAATACAGATTCTAAATAATCTTGTTTAAGAATTTTACGTGTGTTATCAAGAATTTTATTAAAAGATGAAATTGTACAGATAATGTTCGGACACACTGGAATTTTTAAAAAACTTGTCAAAACTTGGTATCAGAAAAAACTTAATGAGATTCTCTGTAAAATCGGACAACACTGGAATTTCTACACTTCATGGTTGACTTTTAATAACAGCCAAAAACTGTACAGATAATTCTCGGACACCCTGTATATTATATAAACTCCAGCGAGCAAGATGCATTGTAATTCTGGAAGCCACAGTTTTGAGTCTTCTTTGGTGGTGTAATGGTTTAAATTCCCTGAAAACTGTAGACTCCCTTCGTAATATGACCGATAAATAAAAATGTATTTTTCGTTAATAATAATAAATAATTTTCTCGTGCGGAAGAAAATATTACACTGGTATGCATCAAATTTGCTGTCAAGGGTTTTGTAAGTGATTCTTATAGAGTTTTTCCTGCTGATTTCGAATCCGCAATCCGGTTTTCTCAATCAGCTCAGGTTATCCAGCAATGGCCTCATAAGTAAAATATAATTTTTCGTGATTTTGTCAAAGCGGAATTGGAACAGTAACATCTATCATCACTTGTTTCACTTGTATAATATCTTTTTTTACTTTTCAGGCATATAGATAAAATATTTCATAATGAATAGAGCGTGTAAAAATGATCCCAATAGATTCTGCTACATATGTGGGACGGTTACCATGCCAAATAACCAGTCCTAAATCACTAAATTTGTGAAGACAATGTATAGAGCATACTTTGGAATTAAGCTAGGGGACCAGGACAAAAATCGCCCCTCATATGTGCTGCAAGACGTGCATTGAAAATTTGAGAAGATGGAGCAAAGGCAGAGCGAAATCTTTGCCTTTTGGAATTCCCATGATTTGGAGAGAAGGAAAGGATCACGTGACAGATTGCTATTTCTGCATGACAAACCTCCAAGGTGGGCTTATAAATTTATTTTTTTTAAATATTTTGAAATCCTCGTATGAAACTTGACATAATATTCACCATAATGTAATATTCACCATATATAGCATAATATTCACCATAATGGTAATCATACATTTACATATACATATTGTTATAGAAAATACATTTACACATACATATTGTTATACAAGTTACATTTACATATACAATGATTGTATATTTTCTTTCTTTTTCATTCATATTGTCCCGGAAGGGACAATATGAATGAAAAAGAAAGAAAATATACAGACTCCATCGACCTATTTCATATCTTACAGACCGCAGCCTTCCCTCACGAGCCGCCACTGTCTGAATGCTTCTTCTATTTCATATGCAAGTTTTATATCCATGTTTCTGTGTTTCTATTTTCAGGAGTTAACAAGACGAATAAACACATTGTTGTATACCCTGACATTCCTTCTGCTATGAGACCTGTACCCCATGGTCCTGGAATTCCAATACCCGACCCACCTCAAACCCTGGACTTCGATGATTCTGATGATGAATCAATGACCAATGCCAATGACCAGTCCTGGTCGTATATACCTCAAAATACCGCTTCAAATGAGCCGAGGCCTCTCAACCAGGCCAAACTTAATGATCTTACCAGGGATTTAGGACTTTCCAAATTAGCTGCCGAGATCTTGGGCTCACGACTTCGAGAGGACAACTTGCTGGCTCCGGGAACAACATTCTCCTGGTATAGGAAACGAGAGGAAGAATTCCGCAAGTTTTTTGCAGTGCACGAAAATACCTCTTCCTTAGTGTACTGC
This sequence comes from Bathynomus jamesi, assembly GCA_023014485.1. Lineage (NCBI taxonomy): Eukaryota > Metazoa > Arthropoda > Malacostraca > Isopoda > Cirolanidae > Bathynomus > Bathynomus jamesi. The sequence continues at coordinate 208,011 of JAJOZX010004765.1, read as the reverse complement.
TGCAATGTTGAGGGGCTAATCGAATCCTTGGGCCTGCCATATAACGCATCAGAATGGAGGCTATTTATAGACTCGTCTAAACGAAGTTTGAAAGCAGTACTTCTCAACATTGGGAATAGGGTTGCATCAGTCCCTGTAGCACATTCCGTACAACTTACTGAGAGCTACGATAACATGAAAATTTTACTGGATGCTCTCGTATACGACCAACATAACTGGAGGATCTGTGGAGATTTGAAGGTAATACTAATATCATAAGTAAACTATTGCTATTGACTATGTTGTTTTTCCAAAGGTTAGTTGAGAGCGTATAAGAACACTTAACTTCCCCACAGAAGTGATACAGTCCAATGCATAGATTTTTTTATCTGATAGAACAAATTCTCTAAATTCTTTAAATATTTTCATTTTTTTTCAGATTGTGGCATTTGTATTGGGAATGCAAGGGGGATACGCGAAATACCCATGTTTCCTCTGCAAATGGGATAGCCGAGCGGATGAGAAGCACTATGCACAGCGTGAATGGGCATCCAGAGAGAATTTTGAACCTGGGTCGCATAATGTCGTTTCAGTGCCCCTTTTACCACCAACAAAAATTTTGCTCCCACCACTTCATATTAAGCTGGGCTTGATGAAAAATTTCATCAAATCAATGAATAAGGAGGGCTCAGCATTCCGATATCTCGAGAGTAAATTTCCTCATATATCTGATGCTAAACTAAATGCTGGGGTTTTTGATGGTCCTCAAATTCGAACTTTGATCAAGGATACTCAGTTCGAAAACGCAATGACTCCAACTGAGAAGAATGCCTGGCAGGCATTCAAATCAGTTGTCACTGATTTTCTTGGCAAGCGTAGAAGTCCAGAATACGAGTCCGTTGTCGAAAACTTGATGGAAGCTTTCAAAGCTCATGGGTCGCGCATGTCCATAAAAATGCACTTTTTGTGGTCCCACTTGGACTATTTTCCTGAAAATTGCGGGGATTATAGTGAGGAACAGGGTGAACGATTTCACCAAGCTATCAAAATAATGGAAGAGAGGTACCAGAGAAACTGGGATGTCAATATGCTGGCGGACTATTGCTGGTGTTTGAAGCGAGACGTGCCCGAAGAAAAACACAGACGGAAAGCCAAAAAAACTTCATTCCTTCCTCAATAAACTTTTTTCCATATTCATTGTATGAATAAAAGTATTTATTCACACAATGTTTTCATTTTTCACGAGTGTTCTTATAATATTACTCGTATCTACAGTGTTTAAGCTAAAAAAATCAATAAATTTGGGGATAAAATTGGACTTATAATAAATGGCCAATAGAGAAAAAACCTGACCTGATTGAGGAAAACCAATGTCATTTTCGAATTCAGCATGGTCGAATTATATAATATGAGTTGAAAACACCCTCACAGCAGACAAAAAAATTTCATATGCATACCAGTGTTATTATCCTTCAGTATTTTGGGAAACGATTCATATTATTTTTATTATAAGTGGTTAACGATTTTCTTAACTTAAAATTGATAACTTGTACGCATCGTTTCTTTAAAAAGTGCCTGAAAATTTTTCCACAAACAAGTCACAAAATAAATTAGTCTTTTTCTTTTGCCTAAGCTTACACTCTATATATATATATATATACAGGGCGTCCCAAAAAAATGTATACACACTTTAAATAATTATAAAGGCAGTGTTTATTAAAATACATTTCATTTTCAAAATGTAATAGAATCTACAGACATTATTTAATTGTTTTGTCAACGCCTGTTTTCAAACTGACGTCCGTTCTGGTCCAGGCACTGCTGATAACGCGAAGCAATGGAATCGCAAACATCACGAAACATTTCGTTTGGTATTTGTGTGCATTCTCGTTCAATGGCTGCTCTCAATTCAGCGACTGTTGCAGGTTTTATAGCGTAGACTTTGTCTTTTAAGTATCCCATAAAAAAAAGTCTAGTGGTGTGAGGTCTGGTGAACGCGGACGGTATTCTACGAAACCCCTTCGTCCAATCCACATCCACATCGTGCCAAGTACCACTCGCAATACTCCACTCTTCGGTCCGGATCATCTTCATTAATAGCATGGACTAATCTTGGAATGTAACTTTTCCATTGACAGCGCTTCAAAATGCGTTGGACAGACGATTCTGAAATTCCTACCTCACGATTCGCTTGCCGCACAGATTTTCTTGGACTTTGGTGATACGTTTCCAGTACTCTTTCTTGCTTTGTGGGGCTTGTCGATGTCCGTGGTCTTCCGGAACGCTTCTTGTGGACATTCTGAACAGTTCCATCGGCTTCAAACTTATCTCTAATTCGAGTGATGGTAAGTCGCGTTGGTGGATCTGTTTGAAACTCCCTCCTAAACTGTCTTTGCACTTCAACTGCGTTTTCACACTTCCAGTAGCATTTTAGAATGAATATCCTTTGTTCAAAGCTTAGTCTGACTGCCATTATTAATTCTAATGGGTTTAACTTGGAAAGAAAGAAACATCAATTGAGCTATCAGCTGTTAAAGTGTGTATACATTTTTTTGGGACGCCCTGTATATATATATATATATATATATATATGTTCGTTTAGCAATCGACTGTATGTATCCTTTGTCTTACACTCACACTCTACTTAAAATGAGCAACATACTCTATGTTAATTTTCTTTTAATCTGTCTTAAACGCAGATATAAAATTGTTTGTCATTAGCCGTTGTAAAAATGGCACAATCTTAGGCACTCAAAAAAAATGGGGTATGTATATAAATGGAAGAGACCATTACGACCGGCTATTATATTTAATTTCCAACTTAATTCCAGTCACTAAGTTCATCGCGAGCAATCAGTTAATTAAATTGCCTTCAAGAAAGTATTTGAACCATTGTTCCAGAGATTGAAGCGAGTAGAAAGTTATCAAAATGTAAAAAATGTACCTAATAAAATAGATTTTTGAGCTTTATTGTAATTTTTTAACTTTACATTTGTAATTTACGTAAAATGTAAAATTATTTATGACCACATTAATTAATTAATGTTATGAATGTATCGTATAAATACAGTTCTTAATATCTCAGAGAAATAATAAATTAAACGAAAGTAGCGCAGAATAAACACGTGTGACAGAATAAACGTTTTCAAATCTGAATGCTATATAAGTGATATTAGAGGTAATAACGACTTAACTTTTCTAAAATTTTGAATAATAATGTTGACGTTAAAAAGTTAAAATAAATTCGCGCAGCTTTTCTGTTTTAGTGTTGAAAAAATTGCGTGTTATCTATCGGTACACGACAACCAAATGGACTACGTCGTGGCCGTGTTGCTGGACCGCTTCCCATAGATCGGTGAAGTTAAGCGACATTGGATCTGTTCAGTAGTTGGACGGTGACCCTCTTCCGCGTCCAGATGATGTTACGACCAATGGTTCGGATCCCACGAAGAGTTGTAGGTCCCCGCCGTCGCATGACCTTTGTCGTTACGAATGAAGTTAAACAACCCCCAAAACACGCATGCAGAACAACCAAATATGGTTAAGCGTGGGATGATTACACTAAACACTTATGTTTGGTGACAAATTAAATGGTTATTGCAATCCTAATAGTATGGTTGGATTACTCATTTGATTTGGTGGCAAATAGTTAATAATAATAATTTAATGGGTCGTCATAACTATTTTCTGCAAGTAATGTGGAACCAGCACTACGTACGATTTCTATGAATTTTAAAAATTAAATTTCTGAATATAATAACATTGACTAAGTACAAAATATTTGAAAATGTACAGTTTCGGAAAAAAATTCGACTAGAAACACAATTTCTAGGAAGCATACAAATCACTAATTGTCACGAAAATGTCTAAAGAAAAAAAGAATATTACTAGTTAGTAAGTTTTTATGTTTTTTCGACATTTTATGTTTGTAGTCAAACCTTTTTTCTGAAACTGTACGCAACCATTCTCGAGAGGCCGTAGTTTTTTTTCTGAGGCGGTAACATTTGCTCTAAATTGAACATTTCTCAAAAGAACATCATAAGATGTTATTTGCATATTTTACAATGCACACGTATCTTATGACGGTACTAACACTGTTTTAGTAAAACGAATAAACGTAATGTGAAGTAAAATTACGCATAGGAACAATTGTAGATGTGTCAGTTACAGAATGTAAGCTCAGAATGAATGCATTACGAAAGCTGATGAGACTGCTACTACAGTTTATGAATTTAATTTAGAAAGATTATGACTCAGTTTTCCGTTACGCGTATCTCACAGAAATCGGGTTCAAAGAGTTCTTCTCTCACTGATTTGGTCCATTTTGTCCAAATATTAAAGAAGAAACATATTTTGCATCAGTGAAAAACCCGAGACCCTAATTTAGACTACTATAGACGAAATATTTGCAACATTTCAGTAAATATTTATACATAAAATAGCAACAAAAGAAGGGTAACGGAACAGAGATTTCCTTTTGCGATAAAGTAAATGGTGAATGCAAAAAACGTTGCCAAATTTTGTGAATTATAGAGTGAAAGTGCTTTCGAGAGAGAGAGAGAGAGAGAGAGAGAGAGAGAGAGAAGAGAGAGAGAGAGAGAGAGAGAGAGAGAGAGAGATTTAGTTGGTTGGATAACTGAAATGCAATGTCGTAGCGGATACGCAATATAAGACGGGTCGGCAAATTAGAGGATATACTCTCACACGAAATAACTAAATGGAATTTGAATTTATAGTTTCAAACTATTTCAGAATGAAATGATTTGAATATGGATTAAAATGCAAAAATTAAAGGTTAATTTTTTGTAATAAAATACATTTTAAATTCATCGAGAAGAAGAATTTAAGATTCAAATTGTCATCCACTTTGTCTATTTTGTCTTCTACTTAATCAAACTAATTAATAGCGTAGCGGGTAACTTTGTAGTGGGAAGCCTAGAGCAGTGGTTACCAACCTTTTTACTATGGTGGCCCAGTTTTGATGGTCATAAATGTTGGTGGCCCATATATATATATATATATATATAAGGATATAAGGATATTTGTTGTAGTATATCTGACTTATTTTGAAGCATTACAAAAACTAGTTATGGCCCACTAGAAAATCCACAATGTCCCACCGGTTGGGAACAGTAGTCTGCCCACAAAATGGACGAGTGCAAATGCAATTGCAAATGTTGCAATCCCCCACCCACCCTTGGTGACAACCCCCACCCCAGTGTTGCAAGGCACACCATAGTGCCAGCCTCCCTTTGTTGAGAGGAACCCCCAAAATGGGAGAGGGGTAATGTTGCAAGAGCAACAAGGGTTATGCAACTTGGAGGCGGAGTTATCCCACAAGAGAAAGAGAGAGGAGAAGGAGAGAAAGGAAGAGGAGAGATGTTCACCCGGCTATTGCCAGGTGCATATGAGGACTTCAGCCAAGCGGCCGTTGTTTTATAGGACCCCTAATCAGCCAGCTGGCTTAATCAGACAGAGCCTGCGGGCGCCACCAGCCAGTTGGCTCAGAAGGCTGATTTGCCAGATTGCGCTGTTTATTTAATTAAAGCATATATTAAGGCTTAATCAGCCAGTTGGCTTAGAAGGCAGAGTTGCCAGTTTGCGCTTATTTATTTAATTAAGTACATATTCTGACTTAATCAGGCAGGTGGTTTAGAAGGCTGAGTTGCCAGTTTGCGCTAAAGATTTAATTAAAGCATATATTCTGTCTTATTCAGCCAGGTGGCTTAGAAGACTTCTTAGAAGGCATAAATTAAAAGCGTACATACACTCACCGACTGTACGCCCATAAAGCTCCTATTATCACACACACACACAAAAAAAAAGCATCACCAACAATCGTATAGACTTTTAGGAGCTCGTCCCATCAACAGCACATGGTCAAATGAGGGCTACGACTTTTAGGAGCTCACCCATCAACAGGCGATGAGGGCTACGACTTTTTAGGAGCTCACCCCATTAACACCACCTGTCCGATATGAGGGCTACGACTTTTTAGGAGCTCACCCCATTAACACCACCTGTCCGATATGAGGGCTACAACCAAGCGTCCAAACGATTGGTGGTGAAACCCACCATCAGCCAACTCCTGGTAGACCGTCACTAAATACGATCAATAGACAGACCTATTAAACAAATAGGATTATTGCAGCACTCGATCATGTTGTTTATTTCCTTCTCTCAGTTGCCGTATCTGGTTGAGTTGCCAGGTTGCACTATTTATTTAATTAAAATATGTATTCCGACTTTAAGCCCCATTTGGCTTAGAAGGCCGAGTTGCCAGATAACGATATTTATTTAACATACATTCGGCCTTTAAAATCCGCTTTAGAAACCAATCAAATGATATAATTAAATACCGTGTACAAACAAAAAGGAATAAATAAAACGCCAATACATCATTCTGTTTATGTAGACGAATTAATCGAAATAAATATACAATGGGGTGTGTGTATGTACAGTACTGGCCAAATTATTAGGAATTTTTTTAAAATTTCATTTTTTGGTATAAAATGTTAAATTAAACCAATTTTAAACGTTGAAAAGTTATTTATTTCTACACAAGAATACATGGTCATTATTTAGCAATAGTTTAGTACTTAGTTTGACCAACCTTAGCTGCCATAATGGCTGCGACACGCTTCGGCATGCCATGAATCAATTTTTTGCACAATTCTTTAGTCGAACGAAGCGTGTTTGTTCGTCAGTTGTCGTTTGGTTGTCGTGCGATGCGGGTGTGTTTCTCTTTCTTTTACGTGTCATTGTAACTACCGTTTAATTTAAATAGTGTATTTACCCAATTTCGGCAATTATTTGTTACAGTTTTTAAGTGAATTTGAAAATGGGGCGAAAGAATGACTTGAGTCCACGGAAAATTGGGCAAATACAGGTTTTATTAACTTCTTCTACATTTAAACAAAAGGAAATCGCTGCCAAACTCCATGTTTCACCACAGTCAGTACTTCGTATTAAGAAAAAAATGGTATTTGGAGAAAATGTAGGCCCCAAAAGGGTTGGAAGATGCGGCAGAAAAAGGGTAACGACTCCAAGAACTGATAGACAGATTGCAATTTTGTCTCTTAGAAATAGAAGAGCTACTTGCAAAAACATTTCCAGTAGTCTAGCGGCTGATGGCATCAATATTAGTCGTAGAACAGTCAACAGGAGGCTTCTAACTGCCGGCTTCAAAGCCTACCGCCCAAGGAAGAAGCCCAGGCTCACTGAGGCTATGAAGAAGGCACGTTTTGCATGGGCAAAGGAACACATTAACTGGACTAGTGAGGATTGGGAACAGGTAAGAATAATATTTAACATTAAATAGAATGTTAATACAGTAAATACAGTATGCATAGTGTATTTACAGTACGTGATAAAACTGCAGTAAAAATATCTGTAAAGCAGCAAGTCATACTGTACTTCGTTTTAGCTGTACTTCATACGCTATGCACTGACTCTTTCACAGGGCTTTCTTTGATTGCAGGTGGTGTTCTCCGATGAGTCAACGATTGCCGTGCTTGACGATCGTGTTCAAAGTGTAAGAAGGAGGCCTGGAGAAGAATTTTTGCCTGAGTGTCTGATGAAAACGGTGAAATTTCCACAAAAGATCATGGTTTGGGGAGCAATTTCTGTGCATGGAACTAGTCGTTTGAGCATTGTTGAGGGGAATATGAACCAAGTCAAGTATATAGAAGTACTAAGAAGACGTCTACTGCCTCAAATAAGGGAATGGTATGGTAATAGACGTTGGATTTTTCAACAAGACTCAGCTCCATGCCACACGGCAAAGTCGGTTAAAAAATGGTGTCATGAAAATAGTATTCGGTTGCTCCCATGGGCTGGAAATTCTCCAGACATGAACCCAATCGAAAGTTTATTGTGTATTTTAAAGGACGTAATCCATGAAACGCCGATAACAACAAAACACCAACTCATAGAGCGACTTATTCAAGTCTGGTTTCACTCTACACGTATTAAGGAATTATGCAAAAAATTGATTCATGGCATGCCGAAGCGTGTCGCAGCCCTTAAGGCAGCTAAGGGGGGTCAAACTAAGTACTAAACTATTGCTAAATAATGACCATGTATTCTTGTGTAGAAATAAATAACTTTTCAACGTTTAAAATTGGTTTAATTTAACATTTTATACCAAAAAATGAAATTTTTAAAAAATTCCTAATAATTTGGCCAGTACTGTATATGGTCAAAAATAATAATAGCATCATGAACGGAAAATATATAATCAGAAATATACAAAACGTTGTATTATCTAAATATTAGTACAGGAAAAATATAGTAATATTAAATACATTGAAAATATACGAAACGTATAATCAGTTGCATATTAGTACAGGAAATATATATACAGTTATATTAAATATATTGAAAATATACGAAACGTATAATCAAAATGCATATTAGTAGAGGAAATATATATATATACACACAAATTAAATATATATCCTCTATGTTATACGGTGCAAAACGCTAAACTCACAATTAATAGAGTCTACATCCACATCGTTATTACTATGTACGACATGGTAAAACCGTCCAAGCATCAATTCACCGTTTAACTGATACGGAGGTCTATACTCGACATAAATGGCTTTCATATTGTTCAACATTATTTTTGTACCCACTTTACACCCGGCTGGCAAGTTATCTTTAAACACGACTAGAATAAAATAAAAAGCACGGACAAAGCAAAGAGGTCATCGTTAACCACAACATCACTATTAAATACAAGTTTATAAACACGCCTTTCCAATCGGGGGTTTTTACTTACCGTCCCGAGATTTTCAATCGTGAACTCTTCGTCACTCTGCATAGCGGCAGTTGAATTAATCTTCCAAGTCGTAACGGCAGCTATTCATTATATAGAGGTACAGCTCTTCAGGGTGAACAGTGTAAGTGAGCTCAGCCCTGTACCGCTCAAGTGCTTTGCACCAAAGTTCAGGATATTTCGAAGAATCTAAACCTTTTAAATATGCATCCAGCTCTAGACCATTCTCACCCTGTTCATTCCTACATTTGATAAATCCGTCGAGCAGAGCGGTGTATGCGTATTCAAGAACCGTGTCAAAATAAATCATATCCGTAACACGGGTGTCTAATATAGGCTTCAGCTTGCGGAATCCGACGATTTTAAACATTCTGTCGAGGATGAAACGGTTTCGTGTAGGGACAAGAACGTTATTATCAGATGCATTCTTCCACATCAGGCGTATATCAACGCATGGCTCTTCGTTATTTATACACAACGTGCAAACAACGGCGTATGAGGGGGCATCACTAATCTGCTCTCTTGTTGTGCCTACACCTGCAGGTATTTTATAACGGTCCTCCCCCCACTTCTCAACTATCACGAAGACTCTATTCACCTCCTCAACACGTAAATAAATAACATTACGTTTGCTTGCTTGCCTGCAAACCGTTTCAAGTACATAGTTAATGGTGCCGGTTTCACGCCTGAACACGCGCAATGACTTCGTCACGGAGGCATCGTACGAGGCGTTGAGAATGCTTCTCAAAGGAAGTTCCATCGTGTTCGCACGTCCACTCGGTTCAAGCTCTGAGATGACTATGAGCCACAGGTGGCCGGATCGGCTCGACGGGGAGGGATGAGTCAAGCTGATGAAACGTGTATGGGTTTCTTCGAACTCGTATGTTTCGTGAGGTACACGGGTGGGCGGCACGGGAACGCGTCGCACTGCTAAAGCGTGTACAGGCTTGTTCGAACACTCTTCGACAAACAGAATTTTCCGAAACGAATTTAATGTTTTATCACTCACCACACGTTCATTTCCATAAACTAAACATCTTCACATACCGGCGTGCTATTAGAGAGAAACATATGTTCATATTTGGCCTTTTTGTTTAACAAGCGATACTCGTCTCTAAAGTCTGTTAAAAACTCATACAGCCCATTAGCCACACCCTCACTACAAACCTCATCATGATATATATTAATATAGTGGTAAAAATACTTAAAATTCTCCATGATGACAAGATTTACATTCTCAACCGTAGGGTACGAGTAGTCGGTATGGTGTAACATGATATATTACCGCTTGTCACACCACTCATCCACAAGGCTCACCACCCATAACCGCTGTTTATCTTCTGAACGTGTTGCTTCTTCTACTACGCGGTATATGTGAGCCTTTATAAAGCTTAGGTCTATAACATACTTCAATATATCGTCTGTACTGCGAAATCCTACAACCCCCATCGCCAGAATACCCGTAGAGTATATGAACATCTTGGTCCTTCGCACGGCTCAATGCAGCCTTAAAAGATGCAAAGGAGAGGGAAATAGGGAGTTTTTCAGTATCCACCACATCTATGCACTTTATAGAATACCACTTCATAAATGTTGAACACGCAATATTAAAGGTAGCCATTACTATTTTTCTTCTACGGGAGAGAATACACGTCTGAGCTCAAGGGTATACAAAGGTCAATTGAGCACGGAGGGATAGAGGCATGCTCAGGTTGCGGCATGACTCACGTTGCTGGTGTTACAGTGGGCGGGGCTTAGCTTTTTACTGTACACGCACGCACGCAAAGGAGAAATTGAAACACTAGTTGAAACACGATTTATTTAATAAACGAAATATTCAAGGTATATATATTTACAAATACGTGTAATAAATAAGATATCAAAGGACATATCAAAGATTATGGTATCCAAAGGGCACGGTATCATAGGTACCAGGCACCTGGTAACGTTTTCTATAGGTGTTACGGCACACCTTTGTACCCCTAAGTTCCTTCACGCCCCCCAGCTTCTGTGCCCGAAAATTGTGGGTACCTACAGTCAGTTGGGGAGGGCGGTCACCCTCATCATCTTCCAAGCACAATAACTCCTTCAACAAATCAAAGTTAACGACCCGCCTATTCGCATGGATAAGCGTGATACCCTTAGCCTTTACGATATACTTCGTAGCATCCCCTATCCGCACCCGTACCCCATAGGTTTTTGGCCCTGTTCACACAAACGAGTCTGAGTATGCGATGTCTCCATACTCATCCTTGATCTCGTCAGTTAGCTATCCGAGGAACTCCCCAATAGCGGGCATGTATTTACCCCTCCTCGCTGTGAATATCACGCTATCTGTATCGGCATACAAAACCCTCCGCCCAAGAGAGTGCAATAGACCCCAAAGTTTGATGCGTGCTTAGGCTGTTGTGAAGCTGGCTACACGAATGTTTGTAACCCGTGAGGTATCTGTGGCCAATTCGGTATTGTTGTATTTTATTATGTAAGTATTACCTACATTCACAATCTCCATGACCTTTTTATCGTGTACGTTGGGGAAACATGAGCTTGTGATCTATAACGACGGGTAAGATCGGCATCCATAAATCGCGAGGGGGGAGCACATTTACGAAAGAGAGTCCAAAGTAGCACTCATTCAAGTTGGCCGAAAACTCCTCGATGGCCAATTCGGTATTGTTGTATTTTATTATGTAAGTATTACCTACATTCACAATCTCCATGACCTTTTTATCGTGTGCGTTGGCGTAATCCCAGACTTCACTATAACTTTGTGCCAAATGAACGTTCCCTTTGCCGGTATTCTGTGCAAATTTTCCCCAAAGACTGTTTAGGCACAACTTTGCACTAAAGCGCTTGCCAGGGTTCTTTACAATTTGGGTACGATCAAGCTGTATACCTTCACGGTCACGGTAACGCTGAATAGAAGACGTTTTTTCATCTTCGGTATCAACCCCAGCGGGATATCCTGAAGCCTCAAACTTATCCTTCAAAAATACGTTTATATATGGTGTGAAAAGGTTGGGTAGCTTCTGAAACCTCCACGCCTCATGTATCTTCATTATTCTATACCCATGGCGAACGGCTAGATCTAGTTCAGGGCTTGTGTATACACCTCTGATCTTACGCTGGTGGGGCGTATGGTCATAATCACCATTGTTCTCTTCTACGCAGTTCACGCACAGGGGAAACATGAGCTTGTGATCTATAACGACGGGTAAGATCGGCATCCATAAATCGCGAGGGGGGAGCACATTTACGAAAGAGAGTCCAAAGTAGCACTCATTCAAGTTGGCCGAAAACTCCTCGATGGTTGGTATAGCGGGACCCACCATTTTTTCAGGTGCGCCTACGGGGTACAGGTTGTTCTTCATCAGGTAGGGGTATAAAGAACAGAAGTCGTAGTAATGGAGCTTCACACCCTCCGTAGGCGGAAAGTATAGCTTGAAGGGATTTGTACGCCCTCCGAACAAGCTATCACCGCATTTGAGAGGATCCTGCACCATTGAACGTTTGATCGTGTTTATTTCTTCACGAGACTGTCCATCTGCCTCCATCCCTGCATCATACTCATGCTCCCACAAAATTTTGTGAGTGAACTGGGAGCCTATAAGTTGATCGCGAGTGCGGGTCCACGCAAGACAGTCGGCTGGCGATATACCGTGGATATCTCCTACGATACCACACTCCGGACGGGGGCACATGTGCCACCAGCAGCCGTTAAAGGAGTACACAGTGGTACGGTTTTCACTTAGCCCATCAACCCAAAAAACACGACCATTAACCTAAATGGGTACTTCGCTCGTGTTGCGAGCATGCTTTATGTATACACCTGTCTGCTGTTGTAGGTGTATGAGTCAGTAAATAGGCTTGTGACCATAAGTGCGGAGGTTGTTCCTGTGGATAATGGCTAAGGTGTCTTTAGGCATGAAGTTGTTCTTGAACACCGTAAAACATAATGAGGTGATGGTGGTTGCGACTTGCAAAGGATCGCATTTGAATCGGCCTATGTACACCCTTCTAAAGGCTTGGAAACTTACTCTAAGCACGCGCACATCATTCACGCGATAACGCTCACATTCATCAGCTATATTATAAGATTACATTCATTAAAACTGTTGTAGTATCGGTCAAAATCTTCACGTTCATCTGTACTCATACATTAATAGTTAAAGTAATGTTTGGATGGAGGTAGTTCTACATAATTTAAAGTTTTGTTAGTGAGGAACGTGTAAGGGAAATATCCTTTTGAAACTTCAGCGGCTACGCCCATCACCTTGGGTAGCTTTGCTAATTTACAAGGTGTGAATAATAAAGTGTCTTTAAACTGTACATTACCTCTTATTTGCATCTGTATTAGTTTGTTGCCTCTTTTCAAGGGATCACCTGTAAATATCTCAGATGACTCGTGCTCAAGCAACTCCTTATAAAGGAACTGTGTGTCAAATTTTGCCCGTTTGGGCGAGAATATACACAGTCATTTTTTTGAACTTGTCCGCTAACTTGACAATATAGGACACAAAGAGTTTCACAGGGCTATCGTGGGCATTCGTTTTAAAAACGTTTGTCCGTTTACCACATTTGTGACACTCATCACACTCGATCTCCATACACTCATCACAGATAGTCTGGCTACAAGTAAATGTGGAATAACCTCTTTGGTTTCAGCGTTCGTGTATGTTTCTATATCGTAGTACACAGTTATACAAGGGTTGTTTTTAGGCTTGGCGTCTTTCATATAACATACATTTACTCCAACCGCCTTATATTTCTCATGGCATGTAGAACAGTGAATTTCATCACATTTATGCTTGAATTTTCCCCAATTATCCATCATGAAACATACCACATTCACAGATTCTCATTTTCCTGCACGTGCCAATTGATTTATGGAGCTCAAAACAGTTATTATTGAAAAATGTGCGTCTACACACATCACAATCCCTCTTCTCAGCTTCAACTACACGGCTTTCACATTTGGCTTTTACACTGCTCACATACCATGCAATCTTTACAATGTTTCACTATATCATCCGCAAACTCGATACACCCCTTACACAAATCATGATGTCGTCCATATTTTCGACTTTTATCATAACTCGCGTAAAGGTCCCTTATATTACGGATGGGGAGATACGTTGCCCTGACAGTCCTAAAATAAGGGGTCTTGTACGATCTCTCACACAGCTTTTAAAAACATACACAGTTCTACGACGATCATCCAGTCCAAATACAACTATACGAACATTCATTTCCTGTTCTACCCTTCTCAGCTCTTCAGGACCCATATTACAGTCTCAAGTTTACAGTCTACAGCTAGTTTACGGGCACGCTCCACTACCGTAGGCACCAAATTTTTTGCCGTGTATTTAGTACAGTAAACATACGAGCTAAGACTACTGCTATAAAGCCGCAACCACGATCGACGTTTATATGCCGTCTAAAATAGCCTGAGAATTGAAGTTAAGAGTATAAGGTGTGGCACTATGACCCGCAACACGGAATACACGGTCAATATTTACCGTGAAGTTGTCCATATTGAAGGCTATACTACTTTGAGAGGCCTGCATTATACGGCCTAATATATACTCTATATCTTCAGCTGCCAAACGTCTGAACGGTATTACTACCCAAAAATCATCTAATCTCCGTCATCTGACCCGAATCCGAAGGACACCTCGTCCTGACTTCACGTTCGTCGCGGTTCTGAAGGGCAAACTCTACAATACGTTCAACTATGCGCCGTAGTCCGTGTTCAACACCATTGCTATACATGGACCTAGGTCAACCCTGACTATATACCGATTTCTAGTCAAGGCCGGGGTGGGGGTTGCGGTGCGCACCAACTCGATGTTATACCATCCTCAACAGAACGGGAAGCTGTTGTGAGGATGTACCCGGAATTGAATAAGGGGGTATATTTGATGAAGGTACTATTGTGGGTTGTGCGTAAGAAGTTGAGGGCTGGGGATCTATTACTGGGGTCTAACAACCGGGCAATCCTGGCGCGTTTATACCTGACGTGGAGGTTCTTCATCACGCCCGCTTTGAACTGGCGCATGCTACAGGTGTCGCTGGTGAGGGCTCGTCGGCGGGAGGACTCTGTAGCTGTACGGTCAACGGGTCGTCTGTGATCGATGATGGGGTGCTGTACATCGTCGTCATTCACGGTTCTGTGGAAGAAGAAAACAAAATATAAGGAGCAGCACTCAAAATTTGTAATATTTTGTAAATGCCCACTTAGGAGTGTGACGTGTTAGAAATGGATTCTGTAGAAAAATTCAGGTTCACGAGCCCATCCACATGTATTATATCTGGCCCTACAGGATGTGGTAAAACTGTGTTTATGCTTAAAATCATTAAAGAAAAGGGGAGATGTTCTCAAAATTTGTGCATAAAGTTATATGGTGCTATTCGACGTATCAATCAGTGTTCAACGAGTACCAAGGATATTTTGTTCCACAAGGGGTCTATGACGTTAATTCGTTAAAGGGAAATGAACATACAGTCATTGTAATTGACGATCTCATGTTGGAGATGGAAAACGTTTGCCGAGACATTTACAGTTCTCCCACCATCTTAACATAAGCGTATTCTTCATCAATCAGAATCTATTTTTCAAAAATAGATACATGCGCGATGTGTCGCTAAATACACAATATCTAGTCTTATTCGCGCAACGTAGAGATGTGTCACAAATTGGGGTATTAGCCAATCAAATGTTCCCGAATCAGCGTAAGGAGTTTTTGGAGGTTTATAAAGAGGCCACAAACCAGCGTTATGGATATTTGCTTTGTGACCTTCACCCGCGAAACACGTTTAGGGTGCTTCTAAGAACGAATATATTCCCAAGCGAACCTGAAACGGTGTATATTCCAGAATGACAAATAGGCTAAAGAAATACCGTGAATTAATAAAAATCTATCAACGATTGCCGGACGCTGCAACAGATGTTTGTTAAAAATATCGACTCTGACTTTTTAAAATGCATCTGTGAAATCTGTCTTAATGTTATAAAATGTAATGTACCAATGAAACCCTCTCAGAAGACTCGCTTACGTCGTTACAAGAACATAATACGAGCGCTCGCTCATAAAAGTCAAACTGTGGGTAAGAAAAAGCGCATTATTGTACAAAGAGGAGGATCATTCCTGCCCATCTTATTTTCAGTTTTGGGCCTTTACTGACTAGATTAATATAATGAAGAAGGTGGTTGTGATTCCGCACGAGGTGTATGCTTCATTGCAAAGTTCAAAGACTCCAGACACGGTTCTAGAACCCCGTAAAAGTAGGCTTAAAAGAATGGAAAACGAGTTGCTAGCCCTATTAAACGAAAAGTCACCTGATGAGAAAAGGATCTTGTACCAAGAGGCTTTGCAGAAATTTCTTCATGAGTACGAAGATTATAAGCACCTACAGAGCTCCCCGTGGTTATTAGGCACAGCGCGAGTAGTGCTGAGCATAGCGACACAGGACCTGGCGATGACCAACCAAAGAACAACGGAACACAACACATCGAACATGTGCTAAAAAACAGCCTCCCACATACATTGAGGAATAAAGGGTTAAGTCTTTATAATCTATTGAGTGAGGACCCATCATACAGTGGACCGATACAGGCGAGGTCATTGTTGAAGGAACAAGGGTACAAGGATCCAATATCGTTGATATTGTTCATGATCTGGTGAGAAAGTGGGACAGACCCTCGAACAGGATGGAAGCATATTAAAGCAAGACTACAACAAATAAATGTCCCCAAAACATTGATAGGTAATCTGAATAGGTTAAAAGACTTGGATCAAGTCTCGCATGTGTCACAACTGAGTACACCATCGCCCCAGCAGTAGCAGTCTCTGAAGAGGAGAAAGAAGAGAACAAACGGCCAGCCTTATCCACGTGCCTCTAAAATACGCAAATGGCTAACATATTAAGTAAACGCTATTATGACATTTCTCCCGCCTCCTATGGTGGCGTTAATAGACTGTACAGAGGTGTTTACGGTGTAAGGAAAAAAGATGTTGAGAGATTTTTGCGGGACAGGATGCTTATACACTTCATAAACCGGTGAGAAAAAGGTTTAAAACGGCCAAGACAACAGCTGCCTCGATTGACTCTATTTGGCAGCTGATTTAACAGACATGCAAAGATATTCAGTGTATAACGACGGTTACCGCTACATCCTATTCATAATAGACGTATTCTCTAGATATCTGTGGCTAATTCCCTGAAAAATAAATCGCCTGAAACAGTTGCTAAAGCGACCAAAACGTTGATGTTGAAAGAAAACAGGATTCCTGGCTATTTTTGTACGGATATGGGGAAAGAATTTATAGGACGCGCTTTTCAGAACATGCTGGCAGAGTTTAATATCAGCTATTACACTACCAATTCTATACATAAGGCTCTTTAGCTGAAAGAGTTCAACGTACCATAAAGGAACGCATGCATCGCTATTTTACACATAAAAACACATACAGATATATAAACGTTCTCGGTCATTGGCTTCATCTACAACCGTTCACACCATCGCACGATTCGGCACAACACCTAACGGTTTTAGAAAGAGGTACGCGTCCAGAGGTGAGAAGAGATGGACGCCACCACCACACTCTGCGCGTTTCAAAATCAATGATTATGTAAGGCTATCACGTTCGGGAATAAATTCGCGAAGGGATTTGAGCAAGGATGGACACGTGAGATTTTTAAAGTTAGGGCTATGAGACCTAAAGGTGAGATAATGATGTATTACGTTGAAGATTTGAATGGGGAAGAAATCGCAGGAGGCTTTTACCGCGAGGAGTTGCAGAAAGTGGCATTTAATTTAGGAAAAAGTGTTTAAAATTGAGAAAATTATAGGAAGCAAAGGTTCAGGAAAGAGAAAAATGTACCTGGTGAAATGGCTAGGGTACCCAGAAAGCTTCAACACCTATATAAAAGCTGATGCAATAATGAAGCTTAAATAGTATCAGCATGGCTCCTAACCATTTCTACGTCACACTCCCGTCCTCCTCATCCCTGTCTGTACATCCTAACAACACCCAACTTTGTGACAGAACTCCATGGCCCATTGAATTGGAGCGTGATTCGTATGAGGTGGGGTTATGTGAACTTCCAGTTAGCCACCAAATTTTTAACTCTTGAAAATGAACAAATCATATTTCTGATCCTTAGAAGATCGATGAATGCAAAAAATTAGGCGGTGAGGGCGGTACTATAGCATAAATGTATCGCTAGGAATCGGGCATTATGATACAGCCATGGACATTGTGACGGGTTTAAACAAGAGTTGAAAAGTCGTACTTGACAAACGATTTACTTTTTGAAGTCGTAAACATAGACACGCCTGCACACTGAAGTTAAAGTCAACGCTTAGTAGAAATATTAAAGATAAAGAGCTGTTCACAATTGTGGCTGAGGACCGATATAGCGCAGCTTCCAAAGAGATACCTTTCACGAGGCACAGCATGACTTGTCCAGCTTAATGTATCAATTGAAGATGGAGAAATTGGGTGAAAGCTCTCCCCCAGACATGTGCTATATTTACAGCAATATTGTAGAGCACCAATTTGTTGGGGACACCCAGGCACGTCTGCTGCGCATTGCACACATCCCCAACCATAGAGGGAAAAGTTTGAGCATTACATATGACAAGCCCCATTATGTGAATGTTGCGACTAATCTATTAACCAACATCTCGATATATATAAGGACGATTGAGGGAAAAAATTTCCCATTCGGTGATGGGAGCTTAACAGTGAAACTACACTTTCGTCGTTTATAATGACTCGAAGACCGTTCACAGTATCCGAGGAGTGAGGTACCAGCGTGGAGTGGACTTGGTCCATTTTTTCATCCATACTACGCACCGCTGTCCCACTGTTGAAGGGGGGGCCAGGTACCTAGGGCGGAAGGCGTTACAAACAGGTTTTAACGCGGCAGAAGACAAATGGGGAGCACTAACCTAAAGAAGCTCTAAAAAACATTAAAACGTACAGGGATGAAATCATCAAAGATGCAAAGAAAAATGCTGGTGGCGGAAAGAAGAGATCTGCAGGAAGAAGGGGTTACCAACACGTGGCGGAAAGAAGAGATCTGCCAGGAAGAAGGGGTTACCATCACGTGGCGTTAAACGTAAAAGGAAATCAAAAAAGAAGTGCTCTAAGCGTATGAAACCTATGGCTGATCATTTTTTTAACTGATATAAGCTGAGGACGCTACTCTCACGAATCATAGGTTGACTAATACTCGTCGAGGGAGGTGGCACTATTTCTGACTCGTCATGGCACGTTTCATCCATCCGTGTAGTTCACAATGCTGTAAATCGGAACTGTCCTCTTTGATATGCCCCCCACCAGGTCTCTATTGAGCATAGTGACTTTATTACAATTAACCCTTAAACACAATTAGTTCACCCAGTGCCCCTATAGAATTCGTGATACCAGCTCAGGCCCTTACTTTTTTGACCCGAGCTGCATGCACATGTATGCTAAACTGCGTAGCCCATTCTGATGGAACGGACTGCGATGATAGTTATCTGCCTACCCTGAAACCAACTTTTTACACTCCATATTCAGCCAGTGTGAAGTGTATTTAATCAGGTTAACATCTCGGCAGGTACGGGTACTACCACCTACGAGCCTATCTGGAAAATGTCCTCAACTTTTCAAAAGAAGCGAAGGACACCTTTTTAACCGCCGAGGGGTATTACCACACTAAAGATGAAAATGGAATAAAGGATAAATTTAAAAATTCTAAAAAAATATATATGAATGTTTTGGGCGCCTGCATACAGACTTCACATTCCAGGAGAAGTTGCTTATGAACGGG
The DNA here is from genome assembly GCA_023014485.1 of Bathynomus jamesi. Lineage (NCBI taxonomy): Eukaryota > Metazoa > Arthropoda > Malacostraca > Isopoda > Cirolanidae > Bathynomus > Bathynomus jamesi. Next base: position 188,426 of record JAJOZX010004765.1, on the reverse strand, counting down.
GTGGATATGAAGTTGAAGCTTACCGCACGATTCCTGAGATCTGCATAAATCTGGGGACTGATCAAGAAGAAGGCGCGAAACCCGTTGTGATACACATCATGGAAACGTATTTGCGTATACGCCGAGTGAAATTAAGCTCCCCAAAACAATAGAAATTGAGAAAGACTTAATACACGCCACAGTAAAATATCAATTAACAGGGTACAGATCAAACTGTATACGTCCCGCAGGGCTGGCATCGAAGCACTAGAAAACGTGCTCTTGGAGCCCTACCTAAAAGGATATTAATTGGAATGCAGACCACGCCTCGACGAATGGAAAATATAAAAAGAGTGCCTTTAAATTCGAGAATTTCGGCTTAAAAATATTACTCTATACGTAAATGGCATCGCTCTGGGTGGAGCATGAATACGGACTACTCGTCAGACGCTGTGTTCCCGCTCTGCGCGAGAGCATATAGTAGTCTGGCTCATAATACAGGCGCCTGATGGACTTGGTTTTGGTGTAACGCAGAAAGAATTTGTCGAAGAATTTAACATTTATTCATTTGATATTACGCCTGACTTTCTGCAGGCACAGATACCCATTTAACCCACAACAAAGTGGGAACATCTCAGTCAGGTTGGAGTTTGCCAAACCTATAGACGCGCCTATATGTGCACTCGTGTATCTCGAGTCACAGGCGCTAATAGAGATTGATCGTTTCAGGAACGTCGTCACTGATTTTTAAAATGGATGCGAATACAATTCGGAGAGTGTTCAAAAGTGGCCGTTTCACACGTTCAAAATTTATCGGTGTGTTTGCGAAGAATGAAATATTGAAGCTGCCGGCCGAGTAGGAGAAACTGGTACGGGATTATCGTTAACACCGACATTGTCGGGGGTGAGGGGATTCATTGGTTTGCAATCTATTTTAAGAATAGGGAAAGATGTACTATTTTGACTCAATCGGATTTCCGCCACAGAATGATTCGATAATTGCGAAGTTTATCGCGCAAGTACATGTGCCTGATATAGTAAACACCTTTTATTATTTTACTTTCTTCATTATTTACTCTTCTATCGGCTCTTTATTTCATTTATCACTTGCTTTCTCTACTCATTTCAACACTACTTTACAATTATATTCATGGTAGCCACGCCGAGACTCTGAAAGTCGTTACAAAACAAAGGGGGAGTTTATTAACACTCTTTTAACACTTTTTATTATTTATTTAACTCCGAAAATGGTTTAAGTAATTTAGGGGGGTGCGAGTACGGAATTTTACGATAACATTTTACGTCGGAGAGGAACACAAACAATTAATTAAACTTTACGTTACATGACGCCAACCTTACGCGTAACGCGTTGCCTAGAAGACTCCCTTGTGGGGGTAGTCTGCTCTGTGGGCCTCTGTTCAGGATTGCCAACTCTACCCATTTTAAACAATTTAAATCTAACAAACATACTTTTTCGTAATTCGATAATTATTAGTAAATGATTTACATTGAACATTATCTTAATTAAACAAAAATTCATATTCTTAACTAGGCATTACTACACTCGCATCACCCCCTTGAAAATAAGTTTTTCATTAGGAAAACTTATTAATATCGTTTAACAATTTTAATAAATTTATTCAACAAATTTATATATTTTGCAATTTTTTTTTTTTTTTTTTTCTTTAACAATTTCAAAGTTGATAGACAAGAAATAATTAGAATGACAAATTCCACACATATTTTGTATCATATTAAAACCGAAACCTTTATAATTTTCACATTTGCATAAAATAACATTTCACACTAATAATTAAATTACAACCTGTAACTAATCTATACATGCCAAAAAAAATAACGGAAACTTTTCTTACAGTGGCCACACAAATCTCAAGTTCACAATCTATTCCAGCGATTTCTCATCAAAGATCGCTTTACATTTGAAACAATTATTGTATAGTTATACAGTTACTATCAGGGCGACATAGAAAAAATAAGAAAAAGTTTACATAAAATACTGACCAAGAGCGTACATACTATTTCACGAAAAATACAACAAATATGGGCAATAATCGCACCCTTTCACTCATAATTTCATTACATAATAATCAGTACATTAATTTGCTGGACGTTGTTTAGATGACCATCCGCACGCTGACAACGGACTTCTTCAATTTTCAATCGCAGCTCTCCTGCTCACTTCGCTAGAATGCAAGGGATTGCATCAATCAACATGCAACAGGGCAGCACGCTATATGGTTCCGCTCTCTCTCCAAATGGCGAAAAAAAAAAAAACAAGAGACGTCCAATTCTAAAAGGATCAGGGGGGGAGATATCTGAAAGCGGGACCACGCGCTGGAATTGGACGGACTTTTGCAATTCTAGAAGTCGATGAAGAAACTCGCCTTGTCTCATCTCCACTTTTGTCGGTGAACACTGCTCTTCCTACGTCCGGCTGAAAGACTCTTCTACTGGCAACAATCAAACGATGACTCCGCCGTAGGCCGTTTCCCAACGAACCTACTGTATGTCTGTATGGACAGTACAGTCGTAAACACCCGTTCAAGCTCACGTGGCTTGTCTACCGCGTGCTACGACACATATTTAGCGAAGCATTCGAGCAGCGTGACCAGCTACTGCCCGAAAAATACCAGTAGACCATCTTCGATCGAAACTTTCGTGTGCCAAGACCCTGCACACGAAGTTTCTTTTCTCTTCCGAAACTGTCCTGCGCCAACTGCATGCGCATTCGGTTCCTCTCTTCTATCTCTTCTCTTCCGAAACCATCCTGCGCCAAGTCCCTGCGCAGTCTGGGTTTATCTTCTCTCTCTCTCTCTCATTGGTGATCGATCACCTATCCGGTCGACTAAACTCAATTGATGGAACTCGGATTCAACTTGGTTGACTCCAAACCGAGCCTCTCGAAATTTTGAAAAAAAAGTTTATTCGCAACGTGTTTCTGTACTGCTTATCATTTCATATTTAATTTCTTGAATTTTCTCGACAGTTCACTTCGAAACACTAACTACACATTTGCTCTGGCCAAATTCACGGAAAAAAAAAATGACAAATCTGAAAATTTCGCAAAAATTTAATCACATCTAGCTACCAATAAGGTCACTTATGGCAGTTACAGCGGAGAAGATAAAAAAGGTCATAAAACGTACGAAACAAAATTATACAGTATAAATATAAAAGTGGCCATACATAGTAACTGTTAGTATAATTTAAGAAATATTATTGTTCAAACTACCGTCAGAAATCACATCAATACTTAAATACAAAAGACAAAAATGAACCCCAGAAACTTCATGTCATCCATTCTCTGACAATCATGAACCCTCTTGCCCTTTGAGGAGGAGCACACAAAGACGCCACAAAAACGTTACTGGCTATCTAGAAGGCTCCATTTCCGAGTGTACACTTGAGCCAATGTTTCAAATGCATTAGTTAACTCCGACTGAAGGTTTAAACAATAATAATTTTCCAAAACAGTTATTAAAAAGTAAAAAAAATTTAAATATTACTACCAAAAATTATTTTAATACAGTAATTCCAACTTGAAACGTCAAATTTCATATGAATTGAACTCGCAATTCGCAAATTACATCTCAGAGACAACTATCTCCTTCAACAGAAACCCCAGTATGGTTTGCAAATCACAGAAATCCCAGTAATTTATCGTTTCCAAGTGAAACTAAAAATTTGCATAGTTATACTAAATAAGAATAGATAATATGCACTCAAAAATACACGTAACCTACTGTAAACAAACAAAACATTGCCTAATTGAGAGCGGTCGCTTTGTTTGTAAGCGAACCTCTTTACAAATATCCCTACGTAACCGAATGAAACTGCATTATATCCTGACATAATTTTGTAATTTTTTTCTATGCAAACGCTCGAACTAAAAAAAAGGACATTTTTCATTTCTAATACCCAAATTAAAATATCAAATCAAAACATCCTTTTTAGAATACACTCTAAATTCCCAATTAAAAATTTTACCATTTTCATTGAAATGGAAAGAAAAATAAAAATCGGCCTACCTATAAAAATAACATTGAATGCATTTATAAAACGTAAATATAGGCTATGAAAAGAAATTTCTGCACAAATTTTTGTAATTCTTAAAAAATTATAATAATATCCAAATTTCGTAATGCATAACATTTGTGCTTATAAAAAAATCCTATGATTATTTATGTTAAACCAATTAAAATTTTGTTAAATAACTAAGAATTTACTACTCAATAGACATATACCGTAGTAACGGTTAATCTCCGAACAATATTTAACGATAGGCCAACAAGAAATCCTTCAGTACAATACAATAGCCATTTTACCAAATATGTCGGAATTGTCGTGAAATGAACGAAAGGAATGGAGAGGAAAAAAACTAGATAATCAGCCTACCTACCAAATTTTATGAGTATATAAATATATATAATTATATATATAACTAATATATACGTATAAGTTAATAAGTAAGTATATAATTAATGAGTATATAAAAAAAATCCAAAAAAAAACAAAATTTCACAACACAATTTCTCTATTTTAGTTAAACGAATTCTGCTTATTTTGAAATTTAACACAATCCTATACGGCCAAATCTGACAAATTTAATATGTTTAAGATTATTTTTCGATTGTCCCTTAAAATGTAACTTAATCCTATATAGCGCGAAGCGAAGCAAAGCAAAAAGCCCGTAAATCTATATAAACAATTATTTAAAATAAGCCTATCATTATAATTTATGTACAACCAATCGAAATATAATCAAAAATCTGCTAATGAAACCCAGAAAATTTTTCATGTTCATGAAATGTTTTATTTACAATCGGTAAAAATTTTCGCTGAAACATTTTGACAGGACCGTATAAAATTTATTTATTAATCATTATTCTGATCACAATTATCACTAATTCCAAAAGTTTAAACACAAAAAGTAAACAAAGGTAAGCTGAACAGGCATAACAGTGGAAGAGACGAAAAAAAGAAAAATTGAGTCCTCAGGCAGCACGATAAATTTTCAAAACTATGTCCTCTCCGACCTAATGAACGAAATTTAACGTAATAATGACTCGCAATATTGAGTCGGACAAGTTTTTCTACCGACTCTGTAACGACTAAAATAAGTTTTGAGTCTAGACTCGATCTCAAACAACAAATTTTGACGCGCAAAAATTTTGAAGCGACGTGACTCAGAATAATTTGGAAAACAATGGGCGCCATTTTGAAATTACATTTATAATGAATTTTAAAGAATGAAAATCGAAATTTGCCTGCAAACGGGGTTAACTTTGCATTTACATATTTCAATAATCGAAATAAAATATTCATTAACGCTATTGGCTATTTTAGCGGGTCGGCAGAATTTTAATCGAAATAATAGCACGTGGGTAAGCCTCATACAAAATATGATGTAAGACCGCCGCTAGCCACCAAATATAGTGAACGCCTTTTATTAATTACTTTCTTCTTTATTTATTCTCTATCGGCTCTTTATTTCATTTATCACTTGCTTTCTCTACTCATTTCAACACTACTTTACAATTATATTCATGGTAGCCACGCCGAGACTCTGAAAGTCGTTACAAAACAAAGGGGGAGTTTATTAACACTCTTTTAACACTTTTTATTATTTATTTAACTCCGAAAATGGTTTAAGTAATTTAGGGGGGTGCGAGTACGGAATTTTACGATAACATTTTACTTCGGAGAGGAACACAAACAATTAATTAAACTTTACATTACATGACGCCAACCTTACACGTAACGCGTTGCCTAGAAGACTCCCTTGTGGGGGTAGTCTGCTCTGTGGGCCTCTGTTCAGGATTGCCAACTCTACCCATTTTAAACAATTTAAATCTAACAAACATACTTTTTCGTAATTCCATAATTATTAGTAAATGATTTACATTAAACATTATCTTAATTAAACAAAAACTCATATTCTTAACTAGGCATTACTACACTGACATTATTTGGTCCCCATATCGTTTCCAAGGATATTATACTGAAACATGCGGGTTGTATTGCATTTTATTTCTCATGCACATATCACGTGGGAAGAGTTTTCTGAATTTTTTAAAATAATTCGATATGTGCGAAACAAATATGAACGATAAAAGTGGATGCAAACAGATAAAAAAAGGTTCCTATATGTTAGCACACCCTGTAATGTGTAAAGCTATATATACATTTGTAACTGTAGTCATTAAGACATGTATCGGATAATGACCTCTTTTTGTACATGTTTTCTGCTATTTCATAAATGAAAATATATTGCGTTTTGTTCTTAACCTCAAAAATACTTACATTATCTCCTCTATGACCTGGCACTCGCTGGCCGGAATGTGTGCCAACACCTCGACTTCTGCATTCATGTCACTGGTTTGGCTGGGCGGAGAAGCAACCCTTTCATTTATCCGCCTTTCAACAAACGTAGCCATAATACGGCCTAGCTCGGTTTCCGTACGATTTGTTTTACACCCACCTTAGACCTACGGGGTTCATTATGGCACCCTGGGTAACGAAGCCCGGGCCGGGGCTCGAACCCGCCACCGTTTAACGCGGTCGCGCGACGCACATGTACACAGTGTCAACTGATGCTGGAGGCACTGGCTGATGATGCCCGGAGGCACTGGCTGATGTGCGAACTGGCTGATTACGCCAACTCGCTGATGCCCGGAGGCACTGGCTGATTAAGCCAACTGGCTGATGCCCGGAGGCACTTGCTCATTAAACCACCTGGCTGATTAGGGGCCCTATAAGAGAGCGGCAGCACTGCTGAAGACCTCATATGCCCTTGGCAGTAGCCGAGCGAACACCTCCTCCTTTCTCCCCTTCTCCTCTCTCTTTCTCTTGGGAGATAACTCCGCCTCCAAGTTGCATAACCGTTGTTGCTCTTGCAACATTCCCCCTCCCCATTTTTGGGGTGCCTTGCAACAAGGGGTGGAGGTTGGCACCAAGGGGTGTGGGGTGGCACTCTTGCAACATTTGCAATTGCATTTGCACTCGTCCATTTTGCGGCCACACTACTGGGAACCTATGGCCTAGAGCAGAGCTTTCCAAACTTTTAACGTTGGCGACAAACTATTTAAGCATAACAATTTTCACGACACATTAATTAATTTTTGTTATCAAATATCAAATATCAGATAATTTTTCAGTAGGTGGTTTATCTTGTAGCCGATTTTGTTGATAGATCTACGGCTTAACGTGGAATCCAAACCACGATTCACCAAAGAAATATGAAATTACAAAGTCCTCAACTCGGTTCGACCTCACAACACCCCATCAGCAGTCCAGCGGCTTAACCTCTATGCCAGAGCTTTCCAAACTGGTGTGTCGCGACACATTAGTGTTTTTTGTATTTTGAAAATTTTGATTTTTCTATCAACAAAATCGGCTACAAGATATATATATATTATATTATATATATATATATATATATATATATATATATATATAAAGAACGACGCTTTGTATAGGAGAATTATCCGCGCAAGATGAGAGCGAAAGAACGAAACAAATGAAAAAATGAGGTACCCACCCGGGAATCGAACCCGGGATCTTCCGATTGCCGGTCAGATATGATAACCACTACACCACAGGCCTCACCCAAACAAATGTCGTAATTCCTCTACATACGCGCAGAAACCAATGCCCCAAAGGGGCACCTCCCGCATGCTCTCATCTTGCGCTGATAATTCTCCTATACAAAGCGCCGTTCTTTACGTTAATTATACTGCGTGTTTGCAGTTATAATGTATATAATGTTACGGCATGCGGGAGGGGAATCAAATTGACACCCCGGCAGGGCGAGGGTGTAAAAATCGGTCGGAATGGCGACGGTTAAACGCTGTGTGGTATGTTGATTATGGTACTTTATTTGATAGCTGTAAGCCAATTGAGGCATTCTTGAGTGCAGTGTGACTCCTGGAATTATCATCATGACGTTCACAGTGGAGCTTTTTTCTGATTTGAACAACGGGTCAAGCCGGAACGCTCAAAGTTCTGTCTTGCCCCGTTGTTCAAATCCGGAAAAGAATGGATCACAGAGAACGCCATCCTCCAGAGGGAGGGTTCCGTTCTGCCCCGTGGTTCCGTTATACCCCATGTTCCCCTACTAATTGGTAATATTAATTTTTTTTATTTTCTTTTTTTTGGTGACTACTAAAATTTAAAAAAGAAAACTGGGTCATAATTGAATATTAATTTTTGTTTTTAAGAAATTTTGTTTTTGGCAAACTTTTTTCCCAAAACTACATAACAATTACTATAAGAAAGAGTTTTCAGTTTCTTTCTGAATAGAAAAGAAGAATGTTATGAGAGAATGTTAATATTTATTTGTATGGATTACAGTCATTCAATGTTAATGTCCACACTTACCAATAGACAAGAATTGCAATTACACATTTTAAATTCCATCAATACTATGTATATTCAAAGAAAACACCACAATGAAGAAAACTAAGTCATTTAATTAATAATCTCTTTATATTCAAGGTAACAGAATATCGGTGGGATTTTACAATGAAAATGCAGTACAAGGTTAATCAATTATTATTATTATTATCATAATTTTTATTATTATTATTATTATTATTATTATTATTTAATTTTTATTATAATTATTATTATGATTATTATTATTATTATTATCATCATTTTTATTAGAATTATTATTATTTTTATTATCATCATGTTTATTATAATAATAATAATTACTTTTATTATTATTATCAAATGTGGATATGGCTCCTGTGCAAACTATAGCATTCTTGATTGCTTTGTTACTCTTAAAAACAGCGGGAATATCAAGTTATCAAAAGAGCGTTGTTATAAAAACTAATATTTTCACTAAAAAAGTGACTGTAATTAAAAAATTGGTGGTGATGAAATTTACATAGTATTTATTAGGATGGAAAATGTGGCTGCATATTGCAGTGATGAAAATTATATCTGTTTTTTTATATTCCACTTCCCATCCCATTCACGATCCTAAAGGCCGTCGCACACCGAAAGCCACGAACACCACGCCACGCACGCCACGCACGACAGCCACGCTACGCGGTCTTCACACCAAAAGACACGTGGCCGGGCAACGCCGCCAGTATCCATCCAACCTAATCGTCGAGCCTAACGAAATTCAAAGGATAAGCGTATGTGCACCATTCTACTCACCAAAAACCTTACACGAGAAGTGCCCTTATACATATTTTTATCAACATAATCATCAGAAGTCACAAAAGGTCATCATATAACCAAGAGAGTATTCGATTAATTGGCGTAGAGAAAGGTATTAAAATGGGAATACTTACATTCACGGTATAATTTGGTATCAATTTCCTTCCAACAATTATCTTTTCTGTAAATGTCCCTGTACTCTTCTTTCTTCGTGTCATAAAAGCATGGGTACCGTCTGACTTCTTCAATCAACTCTTCCACTGCAAAATTGGTGCAAAACGGGGCGGATGGGGAATGAATGAATGAGTGCGACTGATTGAACCACTTCCGCCAGTGGGGATGGGATAAGTTTCACCTACTATGAAGACGAATTGAGCATGCGCAGCCAAAGACACATCTCGGAATATTGCTCAGGGAACGAACGCAAGCCACGTGGCGCGGCTGGCCGACGCATGGTGTAAGTAGTGTGGGCTTCGGTGTGAGTTGCTTCGTTGAAAAATCATTGGAGCGGTGCTGAGCCACGTGACAGATGTGGCATGGCTAGCGTGCGTGGCTTTCGGTGTGCGGCGGCCTTAAAGCAGGAATGTTCGAAATGGAAATTCCAGACTTGGGAAGTAATACGTTTTCTGATCTGGAAAAGCGTAAAATATATTACGGACGTAATTGCGGGACTCGGGAGTATTTTCTTTAAAAATTCAAGCCGTTTCCCTATAAGCGAAGTGACGACACTGAAGTCAGAAATCCCGATGATGCTAGTAATAATAATACAGGAGTTAGAGGTCCGCATTAGTTGCCCTAAGCGCTGTGCCAGTTTCTGACCCTCCTGAGTGATTATTAAGAAGAATCTAATTCAAAGTTTTAACTTTAGAAAAATCTAAGTTAAAGGGTATTTCTTAACCAAAGTTAATTTAACCTAACCTAACCTAACCTGGACCAAAGTGGAAAAGCCGTGGATGAGAATGAGAATCGCACGAAATGGGAACAGACCGATTTAAAAACTGCCTCCATTGAGATTCTAATTCTGGGAATTCCCACTCTTGGTCGTGAAATGAAATGTCAATGACATTGAGTAGGATGATTCTTATACTTACTTTCTTTCCTCACAAATTCCATACAAATTTATATAATTCTTCTATAAAAGGTTGATAGTGATTAATTCATACATACGTTTTATTCTTTCATCAATTTAGTCGTCTATTTATTCGCTCGTGAATTTAATAAGTTAACATTTTTAATTTTATTCTTTCATGAATTTATCATAAATATCGGTGAAATCTCTTTCGTTGCAACAATGCCTCTTGCAACATTGCAACATTGCATGCAACGTGATGAGAGTGTTTTTAACCACCCCACTCCTCCAAGGGGTTATGTAACAATACCACACCCGCAAACATAATAATTATATATACTGTATATATAATACTCTCCTCACGAGGAGAGGATGCCTCATGGGTGGGCTGCTCGTCTGTCGTTAAATAGTAAAGGTTTTTGAGTGTTTCCGCGGAAAATTTGGATATCATTATGTTCATGAACTCACAGTGATCTCGCGTATATACTTAGCATGTTATAGTGGGTACTAGTGTCGTGATAATTAATGTGAAAGGATGGTTTTGTATGGAGCTGGTGGTATCTGGAACGTGATAAGGGACAATAAGTGGGCACTCCTACCAGCACCCCTTCCCCTTCCCCTCCTCCCGCCGTACCCCCACCATCTACACTGCGAATCTTCCATTTAATAGTAAAAGTTTTTGACGGTGACCGCGGGAAATGTATATTTCATTACATTATGATCGTGCAGTGACTCGGCGTATATACTTTTATGTGTCATAGTTAGTAACAGTTACATAATTAATGTGAAAAGATGCCTGAACATCGAACCGATGGTATCTGGAGGGAGAGAAATGGGACCCCTATCGGCGTTCCCTCCATCTCCACCCCAACCACCCCCACCATCTATTCCCCACCCCGCAAGCATGCTCCTCCATCTATACAGGTGCAATGGGACCGTCTGCTGAAAATCTGTTCTTGTAGAAAAAATCCTTTGTTATGTTTTATATTTGACAAAGTAGATCATATTAGGTCAGACCTCGTATCTGTTTCTCATGATTTCTATGATTCGGAAGAAATAGAACCTGCTAGGGTACAGTTAAACAACCTGTTCAGTGCTACCATCCCAACTCGCAGAGGTAATTCTAGAAACGAGAAAATCCTAAAAAACATTTTAAATAAAGTGTCGACCCTCCGGAATAATGAGAACAATATTACTTTCTACATTACTAATTTCCATAGAATACCGGTAATCTCTATGGATGATGTAGACGTTTCGGTGCTCCTCAAAGAGTACAATGAGGTACAGAATTCGTTAGTTGAACTAAAACACCAACACGTGGTGTCAGAATCAGAAAAATGCGATTTCGCTAGAACAATTCCTGTCAGAGTTAGATGCGTTGAAAGAGATCCTCCTCCCAAAGCCCAGTTACTCGGAAGTTGTTCAGCAAGTCAGAACCCCAAGAAGCGCGTCGGGCAGCGAGGGAAACGAAATCCCCCAACTCCCCCTCTGAGTGTAGGGTGGAAACGCAGCATGCAGGGGAAGCGGTCAACCTCCCTCCCGTTTAGGGAAGGACTCCTGCTCCCGATTTCACAATGAGAAACAGGGACTGTCCGATGCCAAGAGACGAGGCATCACTGCCCTCTTCTTTACATTCCACTGCAGGGGAGAGGCGTTCGATTACTCAAACGCCTCGCTCGGCGTGCAGTTCCTCCCCCTCCCACCGAAGGAGGGGCACGTGCGTCCGTCAGGATATAAACTCCGCTAACAGACCCTCACCAAGCCACAGAGTAGGGGAGGGGCCTCCTATCCCCCGAAGGTCGTGCCACCCATCCCCAAGGCAGGCGAACCCTGCCTCAGGGAGATTGAGGGAAGAGGACGGTTGGGTCACAGTTAACAGGCTCTCTTCACAGAGGGTTCCTCAACCTGTCTTCGCGGCAAGGCCACCTGTGAGGAATCTCACCCTCTTTGTGTCGCGAATTCAGCTCTCGAACGAGACCTCTGAATTCTTCGAACGTGACCTCTGAATTTTTTGTAGAATTAAGCAACATGTGCGAGTCGGCCAAATTAAGTATAAGTGATGTAGATGTATTAGTGGTAACCAGTGGTAATTTTACATACGTTAGTGATATGAGTGGTACCACCAGGTGGATTGATCATTGTCTCACGAGTAATAATCTAAAGGATCGAATTGTTAGAGTTTATATTCTGCATGATTTCCTTGTTTCTGATCATATTAAATTTACTGAAATTTTGTTTGTTATTCCCACCAATCTTTTACCGTTAGGTGAGGCAATGTACTATCCGAATGTTTTGGCTCCTCTTGCGGGGTGAGTTAAGGCTCCTTGCTCTCCCCTTTGCTGTTTAATGAGTATATTTACAGATTAATTGCTTCACTTAATGAGGCAACAGTGGGATGTTGTATAGATAACACAAGGATAAATAACTTAGTTTATGCCGATGATATGGTGTTAATAAGTCCCTCTGTTAAAGGTCTGGATCGGCTACTAAAAGTCTGCGAAATGTATTCGCAGAAACATGATATTCATTTTAATGTTACAAAACTAAGGTTATGCAAATTCATCCTAAAAGCTATAATCTGCCAGCTGATATTAGGTTTAAAATGAAAGGTGAAGTAATTGAGGAAGTAGAAGAGTTTAAGTATTTGGGTCAAACTATCATATTACCTGCTCCTTGAGTGATGAGTCAGATACAAGAAAACACTCTCGAAGCCTTTGTGCTGAAGCGAAAATGACTATGAGGAACTTTCGGTTCTGTACAAGTGAAGTTAAAGACACTCTTTCGGACAGCAACTCTGGATGAATTATAAAAAAGGTTCTGGCAGAACACTAAATTTGCTGTACAACAGGTCGGTCTTTTAGACTCTTACATAAATCACCCCAGAGATGCTCAGCTTCGCAAATGTTTGCTACCCGCAATGTTCCGAGCTTCACGGAGGTAAGAAGACGTGCTCAATACAGTCTAATGCAAAGCATTAAAAAAATCGACCAACTCGATCATCCAAGCCATCCATGAGTCTTGCCATTTATCCTCTAAGCCATGGAATCCTTGGGACGAAAACATCTGTCTGCAGCTCCACTTAACTCTGACATTACTGTATTATTTCTAATCAACTATATATATATTTTTATCCTTAGTATGTGAACTGTCATTGTATTAATATTTGTCATATGTACTATAGTCTGCCAATAAACCTTTTCATTTTCATTTTCATTCATATATATATATATATATATGAGATGTTTATATGTGAACTCCAAGGGATATAGGGTAACGTAACCTGGCTGCTCAGGCCCACAAAAGTATATGAAATGTATGTATGTGGTGTGTGTGCATGTATAGAAAAGACGAAGTTTCTTTTATATATAAATATATATATATATATGTATATGAAGAGTGTGTGTATATATATATATATGAATAGTGTGTATATATATATATATGAATAGTGTATATATATATAATTTATATATATATAAATATATATATATATGTTAACCTCTCCGTCTATGGCCTGGGTTGGTTCGAAGTCGACGGGGGTTCTAGTTAGGTGGCAGCAACGGATGTGTGACTTGTAGTAGTTTTCTTCTATATTACTCTCCGAGTTCTTCTATAGTGGCTCGGAAGACTCTGGTAGACTTACTAAAATTCTCTTAAGATTCCGGACTCTTCTTATAGCGTATCCGGAAAGTTTAATGACTAAGTTCTTCTGAAGAGAGCAAGGCTCGAAGGATAAGATAAAGACTACCTTTTACTGTAATTTACTGCTAAAATGCACAGGTAGTGCTCAGCCTCTGAATTAGCTTCTGAATGACAATAGAAGATTTTTACTGGGGTTTATATACCCTAAAACTGCTAACATCACTATTATTAAATAGTATATATATATATATATATATATATAAATATATATATATGTTAACCTCCCCGTCTATGGCCTGGGTTGGTTCGAAGTCGACGGGGGTTCTAGTTAGGTGGCAGCAACGGATGTGTGACTTGTAGTAGTTTTCTTCTATATTACTCTCCGAGTTCTTCTATAGTGGCTCGGAAGACTCTGGTAGACTTACTAAAATTCTCTGAAGATTCCGGACTCTTCTTATAGCGTATCCGGAAAGTTTAATGACTAAGTTCTTCTGAAGAGAGCAAGGCTCGAAGGATAAGATAAAGACTATCTTTTACTGTAATTTACTGCTAAAATGCACAGGTAGTGCTCAGCCTCTGAATTAGCTTCTGAATGACAATAGAAGATTTTTACAGGGGTTTATATGCCCTAAAACTGCTAACATCACTATTATTAAATGCTAAAAAGGCTGGATTATTTTTGCCAAATATTCGAAAATAAAGTACATTTTTTAGCTGTGGTAAGGCTTGAACGATTAAACAAAATATTTGAAGATGAAACCATATTTTTATCTTAACCCGGACTTTTCAGATCTGATGTTATCATGATCTGCCAAGTTAACTAAAAGTGGAAATCGGACTATGCATCTTTACACTAAAATATGCATATGAGTAAAATTTTAAGGTTTAAGATGTACAATTTAAATGCTTAGGCAAGACATGATCTCATCTTTTATAACGAAAGAGAATGTATACAAAATATGAACATTGCAAAGCTTAAGCAGGATTCCTTATTAAGCGAAATCTAAAAAAATGATTATGAGCTTTTAAAAAAGAACAGCACCAAATATTTGGCAAAGTAGAAAGCAAATCAAAAATTTTATCCAAACTCGCGTCGGGCGATTTTGGTCCTTATGTAAAAATGAACACACACACGTACATACATATGAATATAGGCATTATATAAAGTTAAATGTATAAGAATATACAGGATTATATAAATACATGAACCATATAAACACATGAATTTTAAAATGGATACAAGAACTATATAAATGCATACAAGAATTACATGAAGAATATGATAGTATAGGAATATGGGAATTATTTATGGTTCATTTTTACAGGGCTCTTCCCTCTAGAATGATATTAATATAATAATGTGCATCCTAACTAATGCTAACTAGATGATAACTATGGGTTTTATAATACAGATTTATATATACAACATAATTCGGGTGGTTAAGTCTAGTTCACGTGGTCTGAGTACGCACTCTTGGTCGTGCATAAATAGTTTCATGTCGTTCGGTGTCTTGTTTTTCATTGTTCCCAGAACGATCTTTTCACCACAAATATACCGAGGATAATAGCACGTACAATAATGATGCTAACGGAAGATGTTTTAAGAAAATTATAACAGGTTGTAATATTTGTAAGAGGTTGTTTTGGTTATCATCCGAAATTTTAAACCGACTCAATTGATCATTCCATTTATGGGCATGTAGCTCGGGTAGGATGGTTACATGTTTTATGGAGAGATTTAAGATCTCTATGACGGGTTTAAATTTAATTTGCAACGGGAAGGGATAGGAGTTATTAATGGTAACCTTGTACTGGTTGTATATTTGGAGGGTTTTTGAAGGCAAGGAGCAACCAATTGGTAGCCAAATAACCATAGGGATTGTGATGAGGGTATAATTTGACGGACACTCGAGAGTAGCGGCAGTCCTGTTCGCGAGAGAAACCCAGATGTCGGGTCCAATTCGTAGTTGGACGGTTTTAGGGGAATGAAATTTTTTAAATGAACATACCGGGGCATGCCGGTCACGAATTAATTCGATAAAGCAAGACCTAGTAGTTGGAAGAATAACTGGTTTGAGTGGAGGGCAAACGACTTGTTTATTTGGTTGCGGGAATCTGCAATGCCGGACGTCGCTATCTGACATCATAGAATAGGCTGACAGATCTTTGGTGAGGAAAAGGTAAGGTGGTACGGTGGGTAAATATAATCGATAGACATTAGAGTTGTTTTGGTAGGGTGTTGGGAAAGGGTGAAATTTATATACGTTGTAAGTGAGGACATCGAAAAATGGTATAATTATGAGGTATGTGTAGGGGCGTGGTCCATGTACAGTCCAGGCGTATTCTAGAAATTGGGGGTAATTAGTGTGGTTGAGTGGTAATATGGGTGATAATTTTAATTGTGTCTGGGAGGTGTGAATCAAGGACTGAAGTGTTTCCCATGGTATTAGGGTGGAAAGAGTGATTTTTCCATGGGCTAGCTGGGTTGCACGCAAAACCTTGGAATGAATCGTAGTTATTCGTTGTAAGTATTTATCGATTAGGGTTACTTGTAGGTTAATTATCTCTATTCATTCTAGATATCTTTTGTGTTCTTTGTATTGAGCTAACATGGATTCAAAGTATGTGAATCTGTCCGAAAGGGAGTGGAGGAAGCGATTGTTTTCGTGTAGTGACCTAATAGTTTGTTCTAACATGTGTCCATTATACTGTCGATTTCGCGCGAAGAAATTCAATTTGAATTCGATTCTTTTAATATCTTCTTCGGCTGCTAATCCAAATAAACCTTTGAACAGTTTCCCTCCTATATCTATTAGTCCCCTTTTACTTCTTTGGTTAAAGTTTTCCAAGTTTTTAGTTTCAGTTTGTATCCATGGTAAGGCTAATATTTCTGATAGGGCGTGTGCTGTAGTTTGAATATTTTCGAGGATATTTTCTAACAGAACGCGACTAATCTGATCTTTTCCTTGGAAAGAATTCTGGACTTTACTTTCAAACGTTTTTAATTGGGTTTGTTTCTGAAGGAGATTGATTTTAATTCTAGCAGGGGGTTGCAAATTTATATAAAGGTCTGCGTGCCCTTCCAAAAATTTACCTTCTGCAAGTTTTTCTATAACAACTCCGGTAGAAATTTTAATGCTAGGGCTACAAGAGTAAATAATTTGGAAAATTATAAGGGGGACAATTTTATTCATTTCTACGCCTTAGGTTATACGGAGCTGGGGGTGGCTGTGTGGATACTTGTGTTTGTGGGCAAAGGGGTCGGCCTCGTTTTGGTGGCAATGGGGGTCGATCGTTGAGCTCGGATTCTGAGCGGGTTCGTTTCTTATGTGAAGGTTCTAGTTCACGTGGTTGAGGCATTTCTGGGCGGTATGTAGGGTCCGTGCGTCGATCATCAATCGATGAGGGTGGTGACAGAGGAGATGGTGGAGTTGGAGGAGATGGTGGAGTTCCACTGAGTGATCCTCTCAAAGGGGCTTCTCCAGGGTTGGGTCGATAGGACGCTTGGCTCTGGGGCCTCCTCTTGTTTAGAGATTGGCTCGAGTACTGGTGGTATTACGAGGCGTATGCGGACATTTCTTCGAAAACATTTCTTCGAAAACAAAACTTCGAAAACGTTTCTTCGAAATCAAAAACTTCGACATCCAATAACTTCGACAAAAAATTACTTCGAAAATAAAACTTCGAATCAAAAACTGCGGACATTTCTTCGAAAACATAAAAAGATAATTATAAAATATTACACGAATCTTTTATTATTAAAAACCTCTTTTATTATAAAAACCTCTATGCCATCCCTCAATCGCATTGTTGGTTTTCGGTAAATCGTTTTCAACTCTTTCATAGCATGACCACATGTCAATTTTAAATTTGGCAGCACGACGTCTTCCCCGTCTGTCAGGACGGCCGATCCACGTATCTTCTAAGTAATCAACAACAGGTTCTGCTTCATGTGGAAGAATGTTTTGTTCAATTAGCATATTAAATCCCTCGACAACTTTGTTAAGTGGCACGAAGGCAAGAGCTGTAAGCATTCGAATATTTAGAGCGAATTGGGCATCAGTGTCGTATCGTGCTTTGAGTCCATATTCACAGACTTTCCTATATAAGCATTGGCCAAAATGGAAAAAGCAACCATAGTTTGCAACTGATTGAAATTCCGAAGTTAATGCATTAATCATTCCTGTTTCAAAATCAGTTAAAATTGAATCAATGTTTAAGTTAGGAGCGAGGGCTTTTACTTGTCTCAAAATGTTTGTTTTCGAAGAAATGTCCGCAGTTATTGATTCGAAGTTTTATTTTCGAAGTAATTTTTTGTCGAAGTTATTGGATGTCGAGGTTTTTGATTTCGAAGAAATGTTTTCGAAGTTTTGTTTTCGAAGAAATGTTTTCGAAGTTTTGTTTTCGAAGAAATGTTTTCGAAGAAATGTCCGTAAATCATTACGAGGTACCAATCTTTGTCATGGGTAGCGGTTCCCGCGGTCACCACTTCAGTTTTTTGATTCTTGCTCGATTTGTTAATACCTTGACCTTTTAAAGGATAGGCGGCTCGAACGCCTGGCAGCTGTTTTTTGGGAAGGTGTTGTTCGGAAGCTATCATCAAATTGTCAGCGTGAATGGTCTTTAGTTTGGAATGATCCCGGAGGTCGAGGATTTCATAACGATTTTTTCCGAGGTTTTTCATAATCCTATATGGGCCATCCCATTTTGGGTATAATTTGCGATGAGCACCTGGCTGTTTCACGCTCTTCAGATAACATCGCATACCGACGATTATAGTCCGTTGACGGGGATGACGCCTAGGTTGCTCTTGCTCCATCTGTTGGTTTCGTTGGTCAAGGGCATAGCGGATTATATCAAAAATCTTGAAAGATCGTTCAGCTAGTTGCTGATTTGCTTCTGCCATTTCGGAAGATGTTAGAACTGCCGGGTAGGTTTGGTCGGGCAAATCAAAAGGTAGACGCTTGTCGTAGTGATAGAGGACGAAATGAGGGGTGTCCCCAATGGACACTTTATAGCCATTGTTGATGGCTTTTTGTACCATGGGAAGGGAATCATCCCATGTACGGGAGGATGCATCGACAACGTGGCGCAGGGCTTCTAAGATCTTTCGATTGTGCCTTTCCACTAAGCAGTTTGCTTGAGGATGGTATGCCACAATGTGTGTATTTTTAATTTTACACATGTTACAGAGTGACTCGAACAGTTTGGAAGTGAAACTAAGGGCGTTATCCGAGATTAGGATGGAAGGAGTGGTATGATTTTGGATGACGCTTTCCACAAGGGCTCTTGCCACAGTTTCCGAGGTCTGGTCTGGAAAGGCGACTACTTCGCTCTAACGCGAGAAGTGGTCCGTAAACACAATGATGTACTGATTTCCCTTTGATGTTTTGGGAAATGGTCCCAGTACATCCATTCTAGTTCTTTGCCAGGGCCTTTAGCATACTGGATATCGATGCATAGGAGCTGTGGATGGTACGTTGCCTTTGTGTTTTAAACATGATAAACATTCGGTGATATATTCGTGTACCTTTCTGTTTATTTCGGGAAAATGGTATCGCTCCAAAAGACTCTTGATGGTGCGATCCTGCCCCATGTGGCCATACAAAGGTGAGTCGTGACCAAGTCCAATGGCTATATCGAAGAGATCCTTTGGTATCTCCACGAGGTCGTTTCCATCTTCGTTCCTGAAATGTACGAGCCCATCTTTGAGGTTGTACTGTTCTTTTGCCTTCGATGGTTCCTTTTGTTCCAGGCGCGCCCGAAGGTTTTGGGTGTGTTGGTCCTGTTGTTGGGAGTATTGCAGACACTCGTAGTCGAACACAGGAAGAATTCCTATTTTACTCACTTGGGCGTCGGGTTTGAGTCTCGACAATCCGTCTGGAATAACTTGAAGTTTTCCCGGTTTGTATACGATTTCTGCCGCAAAGTCCTGAATCAACAGAGCCCATCTACTCAATCATCCTTCAAGTAGCTTGTCCTTGAAGAGGTACGTGAGTGGCTTATGATCAGTCTTGATGGTTACATCGTAGCCATAGACGATATTTCAGAATTTTTTCAAAGCCCAATATACCGCTAGGGCTCTCGGTCCGTAGTGGAATAATTCCGTTGAGGTGCAGAGAGAAGTTCACTGGCATAAGCAATAGGTAATTCCACACCATCTACGTCCTGTAATAGGACGGCTCCTGGTCCATAGGAGGAAGCATCGGTGGCTATGACGAAGGGTCTTGAGTAATCAGGATATTGTAAGATGGGATGACAGGTTAGTTTATTAATTAAAGTTTCAAAAGCATGTTGGTGTTCGGATTCCCAGTTAAATTTCGAATTTTTCTGGAACAAATTAGTAATGGGTTTAGCAATATTTGAAAATTGGGGGATAAAATTCCGATATAATCCGACAAAACCAATAAATACACGGGCGTCGTCGATGGTTTTGGGTACAGGGTACCTTTCCATGGCTTCGAGTTTGGCTGGATTAGGTTTAATTCCTGTGGACGAGAGTAGGAATCTTAGGTGTACCAGGGACTCTTGTAAAAAATTGCACTTTGCAAGCTTCAGTTTAAGATGTGCTTTTCTCAAGCGTGATAGCACATTCTGAAGGCGTTGAAAGTGTTTTTATGTCCAAACTGTAGACGATAATATCGTCAAGATAAACGAGAGCTTCGACACCTAATAGGTCGGAAAGGACTATATTCATCAACATTGGCGGCTCGTGACTAAAAATTCTAGGGGTGCTGTCTCTAAGAATGGGTTGAAATAATTACTGAAATAAAAGGATGAGCATTGAGCAATGAATAAAAGTTTCAAAAGTTATTGAAAAAGTTATTCAGTGAGCTCATCCTTATATTGTTCTTGATTATTTAAATTGTAAATAAAAAATTTAGGAGTACTGCAGTTCCGCAGTGCCTACCGACGAGCCGCCACTGTTCATCAACCTAGAGAAATTAGCAGGCCCATTTCGGACTCCCAAAGGTAAAACCTGGAATTGTAATGGCCTCGGTTAGTGGAGAAAGCAGTCAATGCCCGAGATTCGGGACTGAACTCCATTTGCCAATAACCCGATGCTAAATCGAGGGATGAAAAAAAGTTTGATTTCAATATGTTCAAAATTGTTTCCTGCATGTTTGGAATCGGGAAACGGTCTGGGATGGTAATGTTGTTGAGGCGTCTAAAATCTATACAAGGGGGAGATTTTCCGTCCTTTTTGGAGACGAGAATCATAGGAGCGGACCAGGGACTAGCTGAAGGCTGAATGACATCCTGCTCCAACATGTCCGTGAAGTGTTCCTCAAAAGTGACTAATTGGGAATGTGGAACCCGATAGGGAGGAATGAAAATGGGTTTGGAGTTGGGTTCCAGCTTGACTTCAAAAGGGACCAAATTAGTTCGGCCCAGAGGATTTCCTTTTAGGGAAATCACATCTCTATTTCTTATCAGGAAATCGAGAAGTGATTCCATTAGTTTGGGATCCTATAAAGCTGGTGACTCCTGAAGGGAGTGCTCCAGACATTTCTTATATTCTTCTTTTAATACTGAAGGATTTAACCCTAAGGAAATGGAAACACGATTTATCATACTGATGGGGAAATCTGAATCTACTCCTACTGTGGAAACAGTTCCTATTTTCTGATTTGAAGTTAATTCTATAGGACTTTTTCCTTTGTTTAAACAAACAACAGGGATAGCTGAATTCTGACTCTGACTAAGGACTAGGGCAATAACAACATCTCTTTTGAAATTAATTTTCTCTGTAATCAGAGTACGCTCTGACTAATAATTTTCCTTGACTGTCGACTACTTTTGCTAGGAAACAAATCTCATAAGGTGCTGTTATATGCTCGGTAGGGCATATGAAAAATTGTGAATCTGACTCTGGTTCGGCGACTAAAATTTGTCTTATTGGCTGAACTGAAGCTGGCTGAACTGAAGCTGGGCGAACTGAAGCTGGCTGACTGGAAACTGACTGACTGGAAACTGACTGACTGGAAACTGACTGTGTTGATCCAACTGGATTCAACAACTGGAACTGATTACCATGGGGTCTGATTTCTGGAGCGGTTGTCCCTCTGGATGCAACCGACTGACTTCAACTGCTATCAAGTGGAGTGGGTTTCCTATTTCTTTCGGAAATCTAAACTGAACTAATTCTATTAGCATTAATTTGTCTGTCATTCTCACGGAGATGGTGTGTCCTATTTCGACATTTTACTAATTTTCCGGCTGGGTAAATCTCCCATTGATTCCAATTAAAAAAATCCATACCTAGTAGGATGTCTGTCTGAAAGGTGCCCGTAACTCCTCTGACTTGACAGGAGGGTGCCTTAATTTCATATTTGTAATTCTTACTCTCTAGTAATTCATCTACACATTGTTTCTTAATTAACGTCGCGTTAATTAAGAGAGCAGTTAAATCTTGGTTATCAGTGCTACAATTTATTATTAAATCTAGGAGGTCCGCACCTATTATCCTGATGGGGAGTTTGTGTGCGTATCTGAGTTCATTACTGTAATTTAGGAGGGAGGGGTTTCAACTGCCGCCTCCAATGTAGGGTCTAAAAAGGGCTCAAATTGTCTTCTATGGGGGGAACTTGGTCATATTCTACCGGATTACCATACGCTGGAGGGTGTTCTTGAAAACTGTACTCTGGGGAAAATGATTCCTCCACGGGTACTTCTACGTACCGAACTAGCTGACCTTGCTGGTTGTACTGGGGTTTGCACATGGGGTAAGAGTGTGGTGGACCCTGTGGTCGTAATCTATTGAGTAGGTGGTTCGACTGAGGCTGGGAATGGACTTGTTTCTGTGGATTGGGTGAATTTTGGGATACGTTTTGGGAACGTGGGTGGTTTGGTTTCTGAAAGTGGGGTCTATACCCTGCAGGGGCTTTATCAGCACACTTTTGGCGATCGCCACGGCGATGACCATGTTCGTGACAGTGGAGCAATAAGAGGGATAATTGCACTGACTTATCATGCGCCCAAAGCTATCGCAGTTAAAACACTGGAGGAGGGCGTGTATTCTGGGTTTGGGGGGGCTTGTTTCTGGTGTGGTGTTCCCTGCATTGACCTCGATTTATAGGGTTGTTGTTGTTGCTGTTGGTGTTGTGGTTGCCTCTGCTGAATGTAATGTACAGGGGTTTCTCTACTCTTTCGGTAGTTCTGGTTTGCTAAATCGGGGTAATGTTCCCGTGTTTTGTTTATGACTACACTTACAGGTTTGTCAACATTTATAAACTGAAACTTTTTTTAGGTGCTCCGGGTAGGTTTTGGTAAATAGTTGTTGCTACTATTAGATTTCTTTGTTTAGAAGTAAAAGTAATGCCACACGCATTTTCAGCGGCACAGAGGGCTTCTCCTACAAGTTTATATGTTCGTGTAATAAAATTGTTTAAATCTTCATGTTCCTCTTTCTTCCATTTAGCTTGGAAGACTGCTTCTAACGTGGCTAATGGTTGTGCAAGTGTTATTTCTTTAAAAAATTCTAATAAATATTGTTTAAAATCGTCCCATGTTGTAGCTTCGCTAATTGATGGGACGTAGGTGACTGTCATGAGCATTTCCTTCTTTAGGGTCGATAAATCTTTTTGCTTCCCTAATTTTTATATCATCATCGGTGATGTTTTCGCGTAAGAAATGTTGCTCCAAAGATTCAATCCAAGGTCTTACGCGTGGTTCAACAAAGCGATTATCTATGGTCCCCTTAATAATTAGAACAGTATGGGGAAGGTTTACTAGTCTGCCTAAGTTAGTGTATGCTGGGGCGGGGGTTTGAGACTGAGACATATTGGCTTGTTCTGGATCTGAAGTTTGTGTGTTTGGGAGTGTGTATGAAGGGCGCGGGGTAGGTGGAAAAATGGGTGTAGGGAAATTTTCGATGTCAGAAAGCGCACCTTCGGAATCGTTCGTACGTGAAGGTGCTATTAATGTTTTAATTAGGTCTGCTTGACCGATCTTAATTTATGGAATGATCACTTAAGACTATCTAAAAAAAATACATATTAAATAAATGCACAATAATTTGCCAAATTAGGGGAGAATTTGAAAAGATTGCAAACAAAATAAAAATGTACACAAGATTTCACTTGAATGTACGTGAAGGTATGGTAATACTATGTTTGGTACATTAAATAAAATTATACTATACTAACTAGTATCGTAAAAATAACTGAAAATAACTCTGAAAATAACTCTGTGACAATAACTCTGTGAATTTTAACTCTGTGACATTAACTCTGTGATATTTAGTTCTGTGACACTAACTCTATGACAATTAACTTCTGTGACAATTATTGTTTCAATAAAAAAAAATGTGTCACTGATGTCTGAAATGTTCGCTGTTTTTTGTTAATTCTGGCTCAATACTAAATATTAACTGTTAATAACACTGACTTTTCAAATGTTTAGGGATTATTTAAAAAAGAGTATTGTACTGAACAAGATTCCTATGGCGAAGTCCTTAGAGACGTGTCCTGAAGACGTGTCTTGCTGGCCACTTGTTCTTGGATGAAAACTAGGCGTGGAGAACTTGGAGTCATGACGCACCACTTCAAGGGTGGATGTGACGAACTAGAATGCATGACACGCCGGTCAACTGGGTGTTGGTTCTAGTTCCAGGGTCTGGAACACTGGAAGAATCCTGGATGCAGAAGTTGTCAGTCGTGAAGATCCTGGTTAAATTGTCGCCAGTTGTTAACCCCTCTGTCTATGGCCTGGGTTGGTTCGAAGTCGACGGGGTTTCTAGTTAGGTGGCAGCAACGGATGTGTGACTTGTAGTAGTTTTCTTCTATATTACTCTCCGAGTTCTTATATAGTGGCTCGGAGGTCTCTGGTAGACTTACTAAAATTTTCTGAAGATTCCGGACTCTTCTTATAGCGTATCTGGAAAGTTTGATGACTAAGTTCTTCTGAAGAGAGCAAGGCTCGAAGGATAAGATAAAGACTATCTTTTACTGTAATTTATTGCTAAAATGTACAGGTAGTGCTCAGCCTCTGAATTAGCTTCTGAATGACCATGGAAGATTTTTACTGCGGTTTATATACCCCAAATTGCTAACATTATTATTAAATGATAAAAAGGCTGCATTATTTTTGCACAATATTCGAAAATAAAGTAAATTTTTTAGCTGTGGTAAGGCTTCAACGAGTAAACAAAATATTTGAAGATGAAACCATATTTTTATCTTAAACCGCAACTTTTCAGATCTGATGTTATCATGATCTGCCAAGTTAACTAAAAGTGGAAATCGGACTATGCATCTTTACACTAAAATATGCATATGAGTAAAATTTTAAGGTTTAAGATGTACAATTTAAATGCTTAGGCAAGACATGATCTCATCTTTTATAACGAAAGAGAATGTATACAAAATAAGAACATTGCAAAGCTTAAGCAGGATTCCTCATTAATAGGCTGACCATACGTACCGTTTTGAACGGGACAGTACCGTTTGTTTTATATTTCCTGGCCGTCCCGTCGTTTTAATAAAAATGTCAATTTTGTCCCGGTTTATGTACTTACTTTTTCATGAATACAGAATATTACATAACCCCCGTCCCTTTTTTGCCATCCCAATGTCCCGTTTTTGTCTCAAGGAAATATGGTCAGCCTACTCATTAAGCGAAATCTAAAAAAATGATTATGAGATTTTAAAAAACAACAGGTCACCAATTATTTGGCAAAGTAGAAAGCAAATCAAAAATTTTATCCAAACTCGCGTCGGGCGATTTTGACTTTATGTAAAAATGAATACACACACGTACGTACATACATATGAATATAGGCATTATATAAAGTTAAATATATTAGAAATACAGGATTATATAAATTTTTACATATACAGGGTGTCCCAAGAGGAAATGTCAAGAATGCACCATTTGACTCTCTGGGTATTTCTAAGTAGAAAGTATTATATTGATATGGGTTTGATTCCCAACCGTTACCGAGATACAGGCCTCTACATTTGGGTAATTAAAACATAATAAAAAGGCGATCTTAGATACTATTTAATGACACTTGTGGTTTACAAAAAGTACAAACATACAACACACTATTGCATTTATTGCAGAATGGTTTCAAAGTGACCCCCCTCCTTCTTCAATGCACGCGGCGAGCCTCCGATCCATCGAGTCTTGCCAAGGAAAACGCGGAAGTTCATTTCTGAGGTTTATGAATGCATCCTGTATACGTGCAACCAACTGCTTCCTAGTTTCGGGCTTACTCCGCTGATAAACGTTACTCTTCAAGAACCCCCAGACAAAAAAATCTAGCGGAGATAAGTCAGGCGAACGAGGGGACCATGCCACAGGTCCTCCACGTCCAATCCACCTTCCCGGAAACCGTTGATTTAAGTATGTAGTAACCTCCCTGCCGTAGTGAGGTGGTGCCCAAATGTAGAGGCCTGTATCTCGGTAACGGTTGGGAATCAGGCACATGTCGATATAATACTTTCTACTTAGAAATACCCAAAGAGTCAAATGGTGCATTCTTGACATTTCCTCCTGGGACACCCTACAGTATATACACACATATATATATATATATATATATATATATATATATATATATATATATATATATATGTAGCGGAGGGCCGAGGTTAGACCCCCAAAGGTGGGTAGCCTAAAATAAAACACAAGAAAGAGAAGAGAGAAGACCCATCCATTCATAACCATGGAGCATCGCATAATGGTATATTCAGCATCACAGCCATCTGATTTAGAAGGCAGCCAATCGTAAATGTCTCACAGTCAGTCGTATAGGAAGTACACAGTTATTTCCTTACACCTACATATAAAGGAGAATTAGCCTCGCTTTGCCGCAAAAAACACACACGTAAAGGCGAATTAACGCAGTTCTATCCCAAAAAGTACACACGAACCCTTAGAATACTTCACAATTCCCTTCATACATAGCCCATCTCAACAAGACACAAGCACATTACGTACACACGTAAAGGAGAATTAACGCAGTTCTATTATAACAAAATAGATGCGAACCCTTAGAATACTTCACAATTCCCTTCATACATAGCCCATCTCGACAAGACACAAGCACATAACGTACACACGTAAAGGAGAATTAACGCAGTTCTATTATAACAAAATAGATGCGAACCCTTAGAATACCTCACAAAACCCATTCATACACAGTCTCACCTCTCAAACAGCAAAATACATGGCATACCTCACCCCATAAACAGTATCATCACCACACCCACTAAACCGGTCAGGTCTTAAAAAACGGCAGAGATAATAGACAAAGCTAATTATTAGCTCGTGACAGAAAGCCGACACGAGGCCAAGACTGGGATGTATTGGAATCCTGTCTGTTCTTTCAAACAAAATCAAACACGGTAAACAAAATTTAAAGGAAAAACAAAATTTAAAGGAAAAACAACATTTTTATATTAATCTGGAAATATATCTTTTAATATTATTATAAAAAATATTAACATAATTTTATAATAAAAATAGATTTTACTTTTAGGGTAACTTATTTATTTTTATAAAATATCCTATTTTTGGAAAGAGCCGAGTGTTATATATAAAAAGTTGGCGAGCAGCAGACAATTAATTTCATAAATCGGAAATAAATACACGGATATATATAAACACCTTTAATTTCTTTAGTAGGTGGCAACACGAATGCAAGAGCAGAATAATAACTTACCATTCTTTTACCAGGCAAATCCGGCAACCTTATCGCCAGCTGGTGGGAAAGCTACCAGCTAGGTCTTTAAACCAATATTTTTTTTAAATGTATTTTATAAAGACGCTAATCAAAATACGTAATGAATTTATGTAAATCATTATAGATACATGGGTGGCTATAATTTACTCTAGCCTTAGTTTATATTACTTCCTATAAACAGTTTGCCATCAGCTGGCGGAAAAGTCACAAGCCCAATCTAATAATTTTACTTGCAGTTATTTATACAAATAGCAATTCTCTCTCTCTCTCATAGAAAATAACTTACCTCTAAAACAACGTGAACTTATTAAGAAGACCTGGATTTATAAATGGTACACGTATGTTGCTTGTGTTCAATAGGCAAATTTGTCTACTTCCATAATGAGAATGTTTATTTGAGTACATCACAGCTAGTAGTTGGTCTGTCGGACGTATTGAATGCACCATTTTTGTCTTACGCCTGATGTGTGTATATAAATATAGACAATGCTAATTTGGGTGCGTTTTAGTCAAATGTATTACTTTTGCAAATTTAATAACAATCTGTGAAAAAGTTAAGAAAAATAGGCTAAGTCTGCCCTTTAAACCGTTAAGCCTAATTGTTGGCCTACCGTCTGTTCCCCGAAATGTTAGTTTTGTCCCGTGACCGGACTACCTAGTGTGTCAGGTTAGGTTATGTTAGCCCTTTAAAGGATTAAAGCTACTTGTTTGCCAGATCAATAAATAAATAAATAAATAAATTTCCTTCTTTAATTTACGTATACCATTTTAAAATTTGTAAAAATTCATGAGATTATATGCTGAAACTAAAAAATACCTGAACGATGAACCCGATTCTATCTAAAAATAATTCCGTCAATTATATATATATATATATATATATATATATATATATATATATATATATATATATATACACAGAGTATATACTGTATATGCGTATACATATATAGCCCAATATATATATATATATATATATATACATATATATACACACACACACAGTATGTGATCAGTCTTTCCTTGTGAACAGACGTGTTTTATAGAGTGTCCAGTATTATCAATTAAATAAGTGGTTTTCGTTGAGGTGTCTTTAAAAAAAATAGTGTTTGGTGCATTCTTAACTAAATTACTTCGTGTTACTAATCATTCATTAACGGATATATTTCATTTATTGACTTTATTCAGTACTGTATTATTTGATTAAACCAAGTCTAGTACACGTGGCTTGCCTTGTTTGTTTTTCAAATCTATCAGAAAACGAGGAGTCATAAGATTCATTTTCCCTTGTTTGTTTTTCAATTCTATCAGAAAATAAGGTTCATTTTCCCTCCCTTCGGGAGATCAGATAGAGTGTGGTCACTCACCGTGAGAAAAAAGTAAAAAAGTCGGTCGAGTCGCGATCATATAAGTATTATTAATACTCTTTCTTTTACAGATCTTTCGTCGGTAGCTTAATTATACATTCAATTAGTATAAATTTGTGTACAAGAACCTGTTTCTGCGTTTCAAGAAAATTTTTGCGGGTTTGGGCAGGTGACGGCACAATAAGCACGCGGTAGACCTACGTTGTAATTTATTAATTTCCAAACGCTCGTTTTATTTTTGTTTTGTTTGTTTTTTAACTAATTAAAAGCATGGCACCCCCGTCAAGTACTTGCAGTCACTGTGAAGGGAAATTTGCCGCTTACGAGTTTACAATGGCTAATAATAATGAGCAGTTAGTTTGCAGGTGGTGCTCAAGCATGGAAGTCCTGAGGAACGAGTTAGAACGTGAGAGGGAGGCCAGAGTGAGGCTTGAATAAAACGTGATGCTCATGACGGCAAAATTAGAATCCCTTGAGACTCCAGTTACGACCCCTCCTGCCTCAGTTTCTACTAATAATATAATGAGTACTAATAGCCCTCTCTCTTCCCCCAGTTCCCAACCCTTCGTTTGAGTGCGTAATGGAGACCCATTGAGAAAACCTAAGACTTGTCTACCAGTAATAACAAACAATAAGTTTTCAGTTTTAGGTTTCGAAGATGCTGATGAACCGGAAATACGACTCGTTGGCGATTCCATTGTTCGAGGGCAGCTCGAGGAATTCTGTGGGAGAAACCCTCGTCGTAGGCGCCGTTACTGCTACCCTGGTGCAAGGGTGGAGGATATAACTAATAGTGTTGAACAATTTACAGACGGTACCGCCGAGGACACAACGTATGTTATTCATGTCGGTACTAATAACGTTTTAAATTCTAGATCGGAAGAACTGCTGGCTAGGTACAGGGACTTACTAGAGCGATTAAAGGAAAAAACTAATAAGATTGTTTTAACAGGTATACTTCCTCGAATTATCCAACGTAACGATTTCTATAGCAAGGCGACCTATATTAACAATAACCTAAAGTCTCTTTGCCAACAGGAAGGAGTGCATTTTGCGAATTTTTGGAACAGTTTCTATAGCAGGAGGGACTTGTTCCTCGGAGATGGACTTCATCTTAATGACGTTGGAGCTGCGCGTTTAGGAAGACTATTTCATAATACTGTTTCTTCTTTTCAGGCTGCCGTAACTCGAACGGTCCCAGCGAAAATTCCACAAATTTCCCCTGCGCTCACGAAGGTCGCAATTACAAACAATTTGAAGGTTCTATCCTTAAATGCTCGTAGCTTACGAAATAAAATAAACGAATTTTTTTCTTTAATTGCTTGTAAAGACTGTGATTTAATTGCGATAAATGAATCGTGGCTTAGCACTGAAACACGTGATTTTGTAGGGAAGTATCAAATTAGAGGTTATAGACTTTTTGTTAAAAACAGAATAGGTAAGCGAGGAGGCGGTGTTATGTTGTATATCAAAGATAATATTGCGAACGTTATAGAAGTAAAGCACTCCATTCCAGAACCGATAGATTCGACTATAGCAGAACTTAAGTTGAACGATTTCAAACCTGTTGCGGTTATATATAGGCCCCCTAATCAAACAGCTATCGTTATATCGTGAACTAAAGAGAATAATAGGTAGTTAGCAGGCTTTAGTTATGGGAGACTTTAATTGCGCCAACGTGAATTACGATACAATGCAGGGAGACGCAGAAGGTAATCGTTTAGTTAATTTTCTTGAGGATAGCTTTCTTATTCAAAGGTTGGGGAACCTACGAAGTTGGACAGTATTTTAGATTTAGCAATAACTATGGATGATAGGCTAATTACTGATCTTCAAGTAATAGAACCGATAAGCAATAGCAATCACAATATGGTAGAGTTTGTCCTCTCAGTAAGTCACTCGAAACCAGCTAACTCGACTAAAATTTCTAACTTCCAGCACGCAGACTTTAGTAAATTTGGAAATAAATTGTCACACGTCAATTGGGAAAACGTAATGGGGAATTCCAACGCAAAACTAATGTGGGAATCGTTTGAAACAGTATTTAGGAATATAAATGAGGTGAGGTATGTGTACCGTACAAAATTAAGGGTGCGAAAGTAAATAACAAGCCCTTGTGGTTTACTTCTAGAGTAGGAAACATTAAAAAGAGTAGAGATAGGGCTTATAGGCTACATATGTGTCATAAAGACATATCTCTAAGGCGTGAAGCGAAAAGTGTAATAAATAAGTCCAAGCGCGAATTTGAAATCTCCATAGCTCGTGACGGTAAAGAAAACCCAAAGCGATTCTTTCAATACGTCAACAATAGAAATTCAGTAAAAAGTGTCGTGGGGCCGTTGAAAAATGTAAACGGAGATCTAGTTTCTGAAAACAAGGAAATGACTACCTTGGTAAACGAGTTCTTTACGTCAGTTTTTACTATAGAAGATGTAACGAATATCCCTACGGTCATAAACATAATACCTTTTGATAATGGTAATATTTTGGATAATATTGTGGTTAGTGAAGGGAAGGTAATGCGCTGTATTGATAAAATGAAAACGTGTAAATCACGGGGCCGGATTCCATATATCCAATACAACTAAAAGAATTCAAAGATAGCATTGTTGTGCCGCTAACAAAAATTTTTAATGGGTCTATTTCTGTAAGGTGCGTACGAGATAATTTCAAGTTAGCAAACATAACACCTATCTTTAAGAAAGGCGATAAAGGTGCGGCGGGAAATTTTAGACCAATCAGTTTAACGTCTGTTGTAGGTAAGCTACTTGAATCAATAATTAGGGATCGTATAGTCGAACACTTAGAATTGCACAACTTAGTTAGAAATACGCAGCACGGTTTTAGGCGAAACAAATCTTGCTTAACTAATCTTTTAGAATTTTTCAGAGAGTGGTTGACGTTTACGATAGGCATTTGGCGGCTGATGTAGTGTATTTATATTTTCATAAAGCGTTTGACACCGTACCACACAAAAGACTCATTGAGAAAGCTAAGGCTCATGGAATCAGAGGTGTAGTAATAAATTGGATAGAAGAGTGGTTGCGAGGTAGGAAACAGAGGGTGGTCGTTGATGGAGCGGAGTCGTGTTGGGCTATTGTAGCGAGTGGCGTTCCTCATGGTTCTGTATTGGGCCCCTTGCTTTTTCTTATATATATTAACGATTTAGATGTCGGCCTAGTCAGTACAGTTTTAAAATTTGCGGATGAAACGAAGCTGGGTGGTAGGACGATTAATGACGAAGATAGAGGTAAAATCGAGAATGATCTGAATAGAATCGTTGATTGGTCAGTGACATGGCAAATGAGATTTAACGTCGATAAGTGCAAAATTTTACATAGAGGTTCGCGTAACGGCAGTTTTGCGTATAGTATGTCAGGGAAAGAGTTGAAAAGCTTAGAGCAGGAAAAAGATTTAGGAGTTATAGTAACTGGTGATTTAAAAGTAGCGAAACAAAGTACAGCAGCGGTCAATATAGCGAACAAAGTGTTAGGTTTTATAGCTCGGAATTTTGAGTACAAATCGCGCGATATTATAATTCCTCTTTATAAATCATTAGTTAGACCCCATTTGGAGTACGCGATCCAATTTTAGAATCCGCATATGCGCAAAGATATAGACAAAATTGAAAGGGTTCAAAGACGAGTAACTAAGATAGAGATAGCTTTTTCGAAATAGCTCAATATAATAGGACTAGAAATAACGGGTGTAAGTTGACAAGCAGAAGGTTCGAGACAACAGTTGCTAAAAACGTTTTTACGCATCGAATAGTAAATAGCTGGAATAGTTTGCAGGTAGAAGTAATTAGTAGCACGTCTATAAACATGTTTAAAAATCGATTAGACGCATATGTTGATAGATTGGGTATAGTTTAAGGTAGTAAAATTAAGGGTTGGAAAAGACAGATTTCGATTCTCTTTCATTAAAGATCACAATAACCAGACTAGTATGAAATTATTTAAACCAAGATGTAGAACAAATTTAAGAAAACAGTTTTACAAGTGTTGTGTGATATAAGGAGGCAGCATCTTGGGTTAGGGGATACTCTCTGTCCTTACACACCCCATTTAAAGAGATTCCTCTGCCGAGCGGTGCCCACCATAGTACTCTGAGGTATGGAAAAACTCATGATCTTCACTTGCCCCACAAACACCTTTAAATGGGAGACCCAAAATGGGTGCACACACATTTCTACATTACTGTACAGTCTTTACAGCCACACCTACACTTTTCCTCCTAAGTATATATATTGTAATGTATATGGTCGTAAATTGTGACTTGGTCCGCA
This sequence comes from Bathynomus jamesi, assembly GCA_023014485.1. NCBI lineage: Eukaryota > Metazoa > Arthropoda > Malacostraca > Isopoda > Cirolanidae > Bathynomus > Bathynomus jamesi. The sequence continues at coordinate 155,193 of JAJOZX010004765.1, read as the reverse complement.
ATTGATATGGACCGTGACTTATTTTTGGTTGGCAAGGTACTGGTATTGATGGATTCCGTAATGAAATTGACTGGATTCTTTGGATCTGATATATTTGCATGTCGGTTATAAACAGATATAGAGTGTAACATATTTGTGGATAGTAGTCTATTATGACTTGATCCTCTGGATCCAGAGATTCTATCTTTAGTTTTAAATTGATAATTTATTAGTTTTAAATTGATAATTATTTAGTTAAGCAAAAATTGGTTGTTGCCAATGTACAGGCAGTTTTTGCATAGTGGAGCCGCCTCGATGGGCCGAGGTGGCCCCCTAGTTTGCCCACTATAAAAATTTCTTATGTTCTTATGTTCTTTGTGGTTCGGGACCCACGTAAAATTGTAGGTCTCCTCCGCCACCACGGACGACATGCACAATACACAATTACGAACACAGTTAGGTAGACCAGCCATGAGTGGATCCTGGGTTCTTTGTTGGTCTGAAACATTATAACATTATAACATATATATATATATATATATATATATATATATATATATATATAAATATAATTGTGAGTCCTGTATTGACAAAAAAGAAATACAAATTGACAACTGCAACATCCTCCGAGCCGACAGAACAGTGAGACGTAAAGGAGGATGTGCTATTTACACACGCGAAAGGCACATAGCAGAAATGGCTATAAGTACCTCAAACAGCTACGTAGAATGTGTAGCAGCAAAAATTGAAAAATTAAATATGGTACTAATTGTAATGTACAGACCCCCAAACACGTCAAACTCAAAATTTTCAGATTCCATTACAGGGGTATGAAACTGGGTAAAAGATCTACACTCTCCAACCTCAAATATTTTTCTCTGTTGTGATTTTAATTTCCCATTCATGAAATGAAAAAAGGATAGGAAAAAATATATGTATACACCAGGACAAGGGGGGCACACGAAAATACCAGGCGCAGGTAAAAATACTACTAGCTCTAGCTGATGAAGTTATGTTAACGCAAGAAATAACAGGAAACACAAGAAAAAACAACTGCCTAGATTTGGTATTCACAAACAACAGTAATCTAATTGATAATGTAGAAATATCCCCAACTATGATATCGGACCACAACATCATTGAAATAACAACTAATATAAAGGTAACAGGAAAGGAAAGAACACGCACAACATAAATAAGCAAATTCGAAATTTTTAATTTTCACTCCAAAGCTATAAAATAGGAAGATGTGACATCCAGCATGGAAGTAATAGATTGGAAAACCATTTTCGAGGCCAAGACAACGGAGGAGATGCTAATGACGTTAGAGGAAAAGACTTTAGAAATTGTGGAAAAACATGTCCCGAAGATACAACAAAGAGGAAAGAGAAGCAGGTTCGAGAGACAAAAGAGGGCATTCTCTCGAAAGAGAAAAAAGTGACTGCAAAATTGAGTAATTGTAAAGTTAACAACATCAGAAAAATATTAAATGATAAACTGCAAAGTATCGATGTCGTCATACAGGAACTAATCGAGAAGCATACAGAAAAAGAAGACGACGACGCTGTAGAAGCGATAAAGGCTAACTCAAAGTACTTCTATAATTTCGCAAAAAGAAAGTCGAAAAACCATGCAACTATCGGACCTTTAAAAAATGAGAACAGTGCTTTATCGGATGATCTAACAGAAGTATCTAAAATATTAAGAGCTCAGTACGAATCATCTTTCAGTATCCCAAAAACTGACCAATTGATATGCGATAGAAACGCGTTCTTTGAAGAAGAACCACAAGGGAAAAGTACAACGGATTTAGACTTTACGACGGATGATATAACACAAGCCATAAGGAAACTAAAAACAAACTCAGCGGCAGGACCGGATAAATGGAATGCCACACCGATCAAAAAGTGCAAGAATGCAATCGCTGAGCCCCTATACTGGATATGGAGACGATCACTAGACACGGGAGAAATACCGGGCATCCTGAAGAGCGCGAACATAGTTCCAATATATAAAGGAGGAGATCGATTCGAGGCCAAGAACTATAGGCCAGTGTCGCTTACATCTCATCTCACTAAAATATTTGAAAGGATAGTTATACAGAAAATCTATGACTTTTAGTTAACTCAGAAAAAATTTGATGATAACCAACACGGGTTTCGGTCAAATAGATCATGCCTATCACAACTAATGGAACACTACAACATTATTGATGCACTTGAAAGTAATGAAAACTATGATGTACTATACACAGACTGCTAAAGCGTTCGACAAGTGTGACCACGGAATCATAATACATAAACTAGGGTTTCTTTCCCGGGATCCAGGGATCCTGGCTGTTTTTATTGGATTTGAAAATCCCGGGAATTGGACAAATATCCCGGGAAATTCCGGAATTTTAAAATGACTTAATTTACTTTTATTGATTTATTTATTTTTCTTTTGTTATTAGAAGGCTCTTGGGTAGAATTGAAGAAAACTGCATAATATTTACCACATTTTATTCACTTTTCTGCTTTCTTAAATGAACACCTACTAGCATTAGCAACTTAGAGCAATCTAAAAGTGGGCCCGTATGCCAAAAACTGGCCGAGGGAATGTCGCTAGCGCTGCGTATAATACAAGGAACCGAGTCTCAGTATATGATCTAGCGATCGCAGGCAACTCATCTTGCTCAGAGTTTAAGCAAACATTTGAAGCAAGAACTGCATTTATTCGAGATAATAGGGAACAGAAGTTCAAACATCATGAATTTATTTGATGCACTAAAAACCATTCCGCCAACCTCTGTTTAATCAGAAAGAGCCTTTTCTGCAGCAGGTTGATTTATCACCAAGTTGAGAACTCGTCTTAGTGAAGAAGTATCGATCGTTTATGTTTTTTAAGAAGCTATTTTAAAAATGTTGATTGTCTCTTTAAATATTTTAAGATAAAATATTTTCAGATAAAAGGATGAAATTATTTTTTCTAATGAAGTTTATTTTATTTTTTATTTTTTTGCATTGGCTAAATATTTTAAGATAAAATATGTTGAGATGAAAGGTATAAATTATTTTTTTTGAATGAAGTTTCTTCTTTTCCTTTTTTTATTTGCAAATGCACTTAATTATAATTAAAGGAATATAATATTTTAGCCTTTTATTTGTCCCGTGCAGATGAATAGCATGATAAATATTATGTTTAATAAATAATAAATAGCTACCACTGATTGGTAAACTCAATTCAAGTATTACAATGCAAAAGAGGTCATCTAGGCATAAGTAATTGGTTATCCCAATTCTAAAAGGGTATTTTATCAATGGAGAATAAAAAAAATACGGTTCTCTTAAATATACAACCATTTCCTGGATTTCCCGGGATCCCAAGAATTGGCTTCATTTTTCCGGGAATTCCCGGGATTTCCCGGGATGAAGAAAGCTACATATAAGGAGAAACCCTAACATAAACTGAAATATATGGGAATAGCAGGAAAAGTAGGGAAATGGATATATAATTTCCTTAGTGAGCGGCGGCAAGTCGTTACAGTACAAGGAGTATCTTCATCAGAATCAGAGGTCCTCAGCTCATTACCACAAGGAACAGTATTAGATCCACTACTCTTCATAATCATGCTAACTGATATAGATGAGGACGTTACCAGAGAAAGCACAGTAACATCCTTTGCCGATGACACAAAGATCATTAGAAACATAAGAAACCCAGAAGACATAGGATCTCTACAAACCGACATAAACAGAATCTACAAGTGGACGGAAGACAACAATATGAAGTTTAACACCGAGAAATTTCAGTTGTTACGGTACGGAAAAAGAGAAGACCTAAAATCCATGGAATATGATATCCCACATGGACAGGAAACTCGGAGAAATTCCAGCGCAAAAGATTTAGGGGTTGTAATGACAGATGATGCGAAATTTGAAACACAAAATAAGATAGCAGTAAACAGAGCAAAGAGAATAACGGGGCAGATATTGAGAACCTTTAAACGAAGGGATAGGAATGTAATGATTACTCTACTGAAAACCCTGATCATACCCAAATTGGAATACTGCTTGGTCCTAACATCCCCATGTAAAAAAGAAGACATTAGACAGCTGGAAGGGATCCAGAGAATCTTCACAGCCAAGATCAATGGGTGCAAAGAACTAAATTACTGGGAAAGGTTACGCGAACTAGACCAATATTCACTGGAAAGGAGAAGAGAGAGAGACACCTTTATTTACATTTGGAAAATAATGGAGAAACTAGTTCCTAATCTTACTCTGAGCCCTATAGCTCCCCAAACAAAGGTAGAAGGTAGAAACGGTAGACTGTGTCGTATTCCCAAATTGAATGCGAGACAGGGAACATCCTTAACCCTGAAAGAAAATAGTTTCGTAGTGAGAGAACCAAAACTGTTTAATCAGTTGCCCAAAGACCTAAGAAACACGAAGGGAGTTGCAGTGGACATCTTCAAAAGAAGACTAGACGCCTTGCTCAGAACAATCCCCGATGAGCCGGGCGTACCTGGCTATGTGAGTTGGAGAGCACAAGAATCCAACTCACTACTTCACCAGGACAACTCGAGAGGAGGTGCGACAAGTTTGACCTTCGCGAATGAGAAATCATCGCGCGAAACCTTTGTAAAGTTGCAAGGTAAGGTAATATATATATATATATATATATATATATATATATTATATATATATATGATGAATAAAACCACGAAGGAAAGGAAACACAAAATGGTGCTTAAGCGCTTTCGTCTAATGACATCCTCAGGAACACTGAAGTACATAAAAAGGTTAAGCCTATATATAGGTTACAGAAAGAAAAAAATAAAAAATAAATAACATACATACACACACACACACATATATATATATACATACATACATATCTATTATACAAATACATACATACATACATACATACATATATATACAATAAACAGAGAAGTAAAAATAATAAAAAATTAAAAATTAAAACCTTAAAGGATTACCAGTGAGGCGTACAGATTTGTAAGGAAAAATATCGATTTTTAGCACAAGATCAAATGGATTATAAAAATACAAATTTATACTGGAACTCTGCCGGGTTTTAACACAATGCTGCCTATGGTCAGGTTTCGATATATATAAAAAAAAATAAATAAAATGCAAATTAAAAGTTAATCGATTTTTAGCACAAGATCAAATGGATTATAAAAATACAAATTTATACTGGAACTCTGTCCGGGTTTTAACACACTGCTGCCTATGGTCAGGTTTCGATATATATAAAAAAATAAAATGCAAATTAAAAGTTAATAAAGTAGAAGACAAGTTTACCAAAGATCCTGTTATGTTGAATTCCTTTAAAACAGATTTAGATAAGAAGGGTAAAACATTAAATCTTTGGTAAACTTGTCTTCTACTTTATTAACTTTTAATTTGCATTTTATTTTTTTATATATATCGAAACCTGACCATAGGCAGCAGTGTGTTAAAACCCGGACAGAGTTCCAGTATAAATTTGTATTTTTATAATCCATTTGATCTTGTGCTAAAAATCGATTAACTTTTAATTTGCATTTTATTTTTTTTATATATATCGAAACCTGACCATAGGCAGCATTGTGTTAAAACCCGGCAGAGTTCCAGTATAAATTTGTATTTTTATAATCCATTTGATCTTGTGCTAAAAATCGATATTTTTCCTTACAAATCTGTACGCCTCACTGGTAATCCTTTAAGGTTTTAATTTTTAATTTTTTATTATTTTTACTTCTCTGTTTATTGTATATATATGTATGTATGTATGTATGTATGTATTTGTATATATAGATATGTATGTATATATATATATGTATGTGTGTGTGTGTGTATGTATGTTATTTATTTTTTATTTTTTTCTTTCTGTAACCTATATATAGGCTTAACCTTTTTATGTACTTCAGTGTTCCTGAGGATGTCATTAGACGAAAGCGCTTGAGCACCATTTTGTGTTTCCTTTCCTTCGTGGTTTTATTCATCATAAATATTTTTCACGTGTTACCTTCGTGAAATAATTTTCATATATATATATATATAATATATATATATATATATATATATATGTAAAAATGAACCATAAATAATTCCCATATTCCTATATTATCTTATTCTTCATGTAATTCTTGTATTCATTTATATAGTTCTTGTATCCATTTTAAGAAAAAGTATCCATTTTAAGAAAAGTATCCATTTAAAAAATTCATGTGTTATATGGTTCATGTATTTATATAATCCTGTATATTCTTATATATTTAACTTTATATAATGCCTATACTCATATGTATGTACGTGTGTGTATTCATTTTTACATAAGGACCAAAATCGCCAAACGCGAGTTTGGATAAAATTTTTGATTTGCTTTCTACTTTGCTAAATAATTGGTGACCTGTTGTTTTTTAAAATCTCATAATCATTTTTTTAGATTTCGCTTGATAAGGAATCCTGCTTAAGCTTTGCAATGTTCATATTTTGTATACATTCTCTTTCCTTATGAAAGATGAGATCATATCTTGCCTAAGCATTAAAATTTACATCTTAAACCTTAAAATTTTACTCATATGCATATTTTAGTGTAAAGATGCATAGTCCGATTTCCACTTTTAGTTAACTTGGCAGATCATGATAACATCAGATCTGAAAAGTCGCGGTTTAAGATAAAAATATGGTTTCGTCTTCAAATATTTTGTTTACTCGTTCAAGCCTTACCACAGCTGAAAATTTACTTTATTTTCGAATATTGTACAAAAATAATACAGCCTTTTTAGCATTTAATAATAATGATGTTAGCAGTTTTTGGGTATATAAACCCCAGTAAAAATCTTCCATTGTCATTCAGAAGCTAATTCAAGGCTGAGCACTACCTGTACATTTTAACAGTAAATTACAGTAAAAGATAGTTTTTATCTTATCCTTCGAGCCTTGCTCTCTTCAGAAGAACTTAGTCATTAAACTTTCCGGATACACTATAAGAAGAGTCCGGAATCTTCAGCATTTTTAGTAAGTCTACCAGAGTCCTCCGAGCCACTATAGAAGAACTCGGAGAGTAATATAGAAGAAAACTACTGCAAGTCACACATCCGTTGCTGCCACCTAACTAGAACCCCCGTCGACTTCGAACCATCCCGGGCCATAGACGGAGGGGTTAACATATATACAGGGTCCGCAAAAAAAAAAGGAGCATGACGAAAATTGCTCTCACGCCCGCATTTTTTGCCGGACCCTTAAATGTTATATATCTCGCTAAAGATAAAAGAGCCCAGAGTTGTATAAAACAAATTTCATCAAAATCGGTCATAAAATAAAGATTTTATGGCCACAAACGTGCAATGACTAAAAAAACTGAATTTCCGCGTAAAAATTGTTTTTCTCATTTTAAATTATTTTTTTCAGATGCCTAAATAATTTTAATCAATAAAAATGATAACATGCCCTTTTCTAAAGAAGATAAAATATTAATAAAACATTATAGACTTGATAAAAATTATGGCGCAATAAAATTATTACAAGAGTTTCCGAATAAACCATGGTCGAAAGGAGGTTTGGACAAGCTGTAAGAAAAATCGACGAAACTGAACGTACTGAAAGGAAACAAGGAAGCGGGAGGCCAAGATCAGTTCGAACCGAAGAAAACATCAGAGATGTGGAACTAAGAATTTGTAGTCAAGAAGGCAGACCAGGGACTCACGTGACACCGTCCAGAATTGCTAATGAGTTGAGCATATCCGAAAGTAGCGTCAGAAACATTATTAAAAACGACCTTGAACTAAAACCTTATGAACGGATACACGGGCAGAAATTAACTGAAATTAACGAACAGAAAAGAGTTGTTTGTTCTGAACGCATGTTAATCACTCCCGAAAAAGTAGACCTCGGCTTTTTTACTGACGAAAAGAAGTTTACGGTACAACCACCGCGAAATTCCCAAAATGACAGAGTGTATTCAAGAGTTAATCGTAAAAATGAAATACCAGATGATAGACTTTATGCTACCCGTAATCATTTTTCTTCCAGCGTAATGGTATGGGTCGGTGTGTCTAAACTAGGCAAGACATCTGTTTTTTTCGTAGAGCCAAACATCAAAGTAGACGCCCGCTATTACACTGAAACTTTGTTGGAACAAATGCTGCCCGAAATGAGACGATTGGCGAATAATGGTTACTTCTTATTCCAACAGGATGGCGCTCGGGCGCATACCGCTAAGTCAACTATTGAATTTTTAGAAAATAATGTTCCTGAATTGCTTTACCCAAAAGATTGGCCCCCTAATAGTCCAGATTTGAATCCCGTAGACTACGGAATATGGGAAATGTTGGGTGAGAAAGTGTACAAGCATAAGATCCGAAATGTCGAACATTTGAAAGAAGTTATCGTACAAAAATGGGAAGAAATTACCCAAGATCAAGTAGATAAAGCTATAGATCAATTTAGGCCCCGATTACGAAGGGTTGTAGAGGTTTCTGGCAAACATATCGAACAATTTTTTTAGTCTTATAATTTCGTTTTCTTTGGAAATTGTAAAATTATATGACATGTTGTAGTAAAACTTTTATATTTTCTTTAATTTTTGACGTATTGACATTAAATTTGGTACTAACTTAGTTTATTTGTTGCTTATTTGCCTAAAATAAGTTATTTGTCATTATGTGTAAAAATAAATGTACAGTAAACATTTTCGTCATGCTCCTTTTTTTTTTGCGGACCCTGTATATATATATATATATATATATCTGTGTGTGTGTGTGAAAATGAACAATGAATAATTCCTCTATTCCTATATTCTTATATTCATATAATTCCTATATTCATATAATTCTTATATTAGTATGATTCTTATATCCATATAATTCTTATATTCATATGATTCTTACCTTCATATAATTCTTATATGAATATAATCTTTATATGAATATAATACTTATATTTGTATGTATTTATATTCTTATATTCATTTTTACATATAGAGTCCAAATTCGCACAACGCTGACACGAATTTGGATAAATTTTTTATTTTCTTTCTATTTTATTTTTTGTTGGATAATTGCTGAATTATTTCTTTTTAATTTACTTAATAATTTTTTTAGATTTAACTTCATAATGTAATCTTGTTAAATTCTGCAATTTTTTTTCTGTATACATTCTTTCTTTGTTGTAAAAGATGAAGTCATGTCTTGGTTAACACTTAGTTTGAAATTTTAGGCATTTAAATTTTGCTCACATGCATGTTTAATTGTAATTCATAATAAAATGCATATTTCGATTTCCACTTTTAGTTAACTCGGCAGATCATGATAACATCAGATCTGTCAATATGCGGTTTAAAATAAAAATATAGCTTCATCTTCAAATATCTTGCTTATCTTTTTAGATATTACTACAATTAAAATATTTACATTATCTTCACATATTTTGCAAAATAATTCAGCATATTGATAATAAAAAACAAAACAGGTCAACATTAAATAATAATGATGTCACCAAAAATTCAGTATAAATAGACAAACAATTTTTCAAATTATTACTCTGATTTGTCAGATCTAACTTAGAGGCTGAGCATTACCTGTAACATTTTAGCAGTAAACTACAGTTAGAGAATAGCTTTACCTTCTCCTTCGAGCCTTCATCTCTTCAGAGAACTTAGTCTTAAATGAAGAAAAATAATTTCCCCATACGTTACAAGAAGAATAGGGGAACCTTCAGAGAATTTAGTAAACTCCACAGAATCCTGCGATCCACTACAAGAAGAAATCGGAGAGTAGTAAAAGAGAAACTTCTGCGATTCCCTCTACGGTACCAGATACTCCAGAGTAACATATCCGTTGCTGCCACCCAACCGGCACCCCCGTCAACTTCGAACCGCCCAAGGCCATAAATGGAGGTGTTAACACCTGGCGACTTCTGCAACCAGGTTTCTTTCAGTCTTCTAGACCCTGGAACTAGAACCAACATTCAGTTGACCGGCGTGTCACGACTTCCAGTTTTTCACGTCCATCATTCGACCGTTGTATCAAAACTCCAGGTTCTCCACGCCCATTCTTCTTCCAGGAACAAGTGGCCAGCAGGACACGTCTTCATGGATTTCGCGGGAGGAATCTTATTAAGTGCAGATCTCTTTTTCAAATTAATTACTAAACATTTGAGAAGTCAGTATTATTAACAGTTAATAATTATTATCAAGCCAGAATTAACACGAAACACAGTCAAAATTCCATACACCAGTGGTACATTTCTTTTTATTGAAATCGAGTTATTTCCACTATTATAGTTAGCATAGAATAATTTTATTTAATGTAACAATCATAATAGGGTGATCAAAAAGTAACGCAACCCATGGGAAAACGATTTATTTCAGAGCAAGTGCTGGAAGTGGGCACCGTTCTGTGCTTCACACAAGTGGATACGGCGATTCATGTTCTTAAAGACCCTTTGCAACGTTTCCTGTGAAATTGCATCAACACACTTCTGAATCATCGCCTGCAACAGAAGGAAAAAATCAATTATGTGCGTTTCTCCATGGGTTGCGCACATAATTGATTTTTTCCTTCTGTTGCAGGCGATGATTCAGAAGTGTGTTGATGCAATTTCACAGGAAACGTTGCAAAGGGTCTTTAAGAACATGAATCACCGTATCCACTTGTGTGAAGCACAGAACGGTGCCCACTTCCAGCACTTGCTCTGAAATAAATCGTTTTCCCATGGGTTGCGTTACTTTTTGATCACCCATATTACCGTACATTCACGTACATTCGAATGAAATTTTGTTTGCATTTTTTTTTTATTATTTTGTCTACAGTTTTTTCAAATTTTTCCCTAGTTAGACAAATTATTGTGCATTTATTTGTGTATTTCTTAGATAGAGTAGTTAGGAAAGCCACTCAAGTGATCATTCCATAGATTAAGATCGGTTAAGCAGACCAAATTAGAATACATTGGCAGTACCTTCACATATGAGCGATTCAGACGGTGCGCTTTCTGACATTGAAAATTCTCCTACACCCATTTTTCCACCTACCCCGCGCACTTCACACATATTTCCAAACACGAAAACTTCAGATGAAGCACACGCCAACCTATCTCAAACCGCTCCCCTGCATACATTAACTTAGGTAGACTTGTAAACTTTCCCCATACTGTCCTAATTTTTGAGGGAACCATAGATAATCACTTCGATGAACCGCACATAAGACCTTGGATTGTGTCTGTAGAACAGTATTTATTTCGCGAAAACATCACACAATATGATATAAAGATTAGGGAAGCTAAAAGGTTTATTGACCCTAAAGAGGGGAATGCCTATGATACAGTTACATACGTCCCATCCATTAGTGAAGTTACAACTTGGGACAATTTTTAAAAAAATATTAGAATTTTTCAAAGAAATAACACTTGCACAACCTTTGGCCACATTAGAAGCTGTCTTCCAAGCTAAATGTAAGAAAGAAGAACATGACCATTTAAATAATTTTATTACACGAACACACAAACTTGTAGGAGAAGCCCATTTACCAAAACCTACCCATAGCACCTTAAAAGAAATTTGAAGTGTCTAAATATTGAACAACCAGTAAGTGAAGCCACAAATAAAACAAGGCAACATTACCCAGAGTAAGCGATCCAGAACTGCCAGAAGGGTAGAGAGAACCCGTACACTACATTCAGCAACAACAACAACAGCCCTATAAATCTAGGTCGATGCAGGGAACACCACCTCAGAAACAAGCCCCACAAACCCAGAATGCACGCCCTCCTCCTCAGTGTTTTAAGTGTTATAGTTTTGGGCACATGATAAGTCAATGCAATCATCCCCCTCACTGCTCCCTCTGTCATGAACATGGTCATCGCCGTTGCGACCGACAAAAAATGTGCTGACAAAGCCCCTGTAAGGTACAGGCCCCACTTCCAGAGATCAAATCACCAACGTTCCCAAGAGCCTTCCAATTCTCAGAAACCAGTCAATTCCCAGCCTCAACAGAACCACCAACCAAATAGATCACGACCACAAGGTCAACCACACTGTTACCCAATATCCAGACTCCAATATATCCAGCAATGTCGAATGGTCCAGTACGTAGAAGTAAGTACCCGTTGAAGAATCAGTTTCCCCAGGGTACACTTTTCAAGATAACCCACCAGTGTATGGTGATCCCGTAGAATATGATTCAGGTCCTCCCATAGAAGTCGGATCAAGTTCTTCTTTTTAGATCCCACTTTGGAGGCAGCAGTTCAACATCCTCCCTCCTAAATAGCAGCAATGAACCCACATACACACATGAACTACCCATCAGGATAATAAGTGCGAACCTACTAGATTTAATATTAAATTGCAGCAAAGATAACCGAGATTTAACCGCTCCCCTAGATACAGGAGCATATGCGACATTACAGTAATTGAGAAACAATGTGCAAATGAGTTACTAGAGAGTACAGATTATAAATATGAAATTAAGGCATCTTCCTGTCAACTCAGAGGAGTTACAGGCACACCCATACCTACAGATGGAGAAATCGAATTACATTTAGAAGTTGGTAACGCAGTATATCCCGCAAAATGTTGAATTGTGGACGCAGTCGCCACCTTTCAGACAGATATTTTACGAGGTATGGATTTCTTCAACCGGAATCAATGGGAAATTTACCCAGTCGGAAAATTAATTAAGTGTAGAAATAGGACACACCCTCTCCATGAGAATAATAGACAGGTGCCGCACGTTCAGTCTAATGCTAACAGAATCAGTTTAGTCCGGATTTCCGAAATAAATAGGAAACACAGCCAGTTCAATGCAATTCAAGTCAGTCGGTTACATCCAGGGGTACAACCGTCCCAGAAATCAGCCCCTCAGTTCCAGTTGTTGAATCGAGCAGGATCAACACAGCCAGTTTCCAGTCAATCAGTTTCCAGACAGTCAGCTTCTATTCAGTCAATTTACAGTCAGTCAGTTTCCAGACAATCAGCTTCCATTCAGTCAGTTTCCAGTCAGTCAGTTTCTAGTCAGTCAGTTTCCAGTCAGTTAGTTTCTAGTCAGCCAGTTTCAGTTAACTCAGCAGTTGAGATTCGAAATCCAACTGAAACGATTTTTCAGCCAATAAGGCAAATTTTAATCACCGAACCAAAGTCAGACTCACAATTTTTCATATGCCCTACAGAGCATATAACAGTAGCACCGTACGAGAAGATATGTTCCCAAGCAAGAGTAGTAAACGATCAAGGAAAACTATTAGAGTCAGATCGCGCTCTTATTACAGAGGAAAGTAATTTCAAGAGAGATGTTCTTATTGCCCAAATTCTTAGTCAGTCAGAATTCAGCTATCCCTGTTGTTTGTTTCAACAAAGGAAAATGCCTATTGAATTAACTTCAAGTCAGAGAAAAAGAGCTGTTTCCACAATAGAAGTAAATTCAGATTTCCCCACCAGTTCTGTAAATTGTGTTTCCAGTTCATTAGAGTTAAACCCTTCAGCATTAAAAGAAGAATATAAGAAATGTCTGGAGCACTCCCTTCAGGAGTCACCAGCCTTAGAGGATCCTAAACTACTGGAATCACTTCTCGATTTCCTGATAAGAAATAGAGATGTGATTGCTTTAAAAGGAAATCCTCTGGGCCGAACTAATTTGGTCTCTTTAGAAATCAAGCTGGAACCCAATTCGAAACCCTTCTTCATTCCTCCCTATATGGTTCCACATTCCCATTTAGTAACTATTGAAGAACATATTTTAGAACAAACCATTGAGTCATTGCACGAAAACAATTGCTTCCTCCACGCCCTTTCAGACAAATTTAAATACCTTGAATCCCTGTTAGCCAAATACAAAGAACACGAAAGATATCTAAAATTAATAGAAATAATTAACCTACAAGTAACCCTAATCGATAAATATTTGCAACAAATAATTACAATTCATTCCAAAGTTTTGCGTGCGACTCAGCTAGCCCATAGAAAAATCACTCTTTCCACACTAATACCATGGGATACACTTCAGTCCTTGATGCACACCTCTCAGACACACTTAAAATTATCACCCATATTCCCACTCGACCACACTAATTATCCCCAATTTCTAGAATAAACCTGGGCTGTAGATGGACCACGCCCCTACACTTACCTCATGAATGTACCATTTTTCGATGTATTCACTTATGACAATTTTCACCCTTTCCCAACACCCTACCAAAACAAACCTAATCTCTATCGATTGTATCTACCCAGAGTACCACCTTACCTTTTCCTCACCACAAACCTTTCAGCATTTTCTATGATGTCAGATAGCGACGTCTGGCATTGCAGATTTCCGCAAACGAACAAACAACTCGTTTGCCCTTCACTCAAACCAGTAATTCTTCCAACCAGGAGGTCCTGCTTTATCGACTTAATCCGTGACCGTCATGCCCAAGTATGTTCTTTCACGAAATTCCATTCCTCTAAAACCGTTCAACTCCGAATTGGACCAGACATCTGGGTTTCTTTCGCGAATAGGACGACCGCTACTTTCGAGTGTCCTTCAAATTATTCCCTCATCAAAATACCTATTGTTATCCGTCTACCAATTGGTTGTTCCTTACTTCAAAAACCTTCCAAATATACAACCCTTATAAGGTTATCATTAATGACTCATACCGCTTCCCGTCGCAATTTAAACCCGTTGTAGAAATCTTAAATCTCTCCATGAAGCCGGTAACCATCCTACCCGTACTTCATGCTCCTAAATGGAATGATCAATTGAGCCGTTTTAAAATTTCAGATGATAACCAGAATAACCTTTTACAAATACTACAACCAGTAACGATTTTTTCAACATCTGCCGTTAGTATCATTATTGTGTGTGCTATTATCCTCGGTATATTTGTAGTAAAAAGATCATTCTCCGAACGAAAGAAAACCAGAGAGACCGAACGATGTGAAACTATTTATGCACAACCCAGAGTGCGTACCCAGACCACGTGAACTAGACTTAACCACCCCAACTCATGTGTTGTGTATATAAATGTATTATAAAAACCAGTGTTATCCTCTAGTTAGAACTAGTTAGGATGTTATATTATTGTATTAATCTCATTCTAGAAGGAAGAGCCCTGTAAAAATGAATAATGAATAATTCCTATATTCATATGTTCTTACATTCACATAATTCTTATCTTCATATAATTCTTATATTCATATAATTCTTATATTCGTATGATTCTTATATTCATATAATTCTTATATTCATATGATTCTTATATTCATATAATTATATTCATATGATTCTTATATGAATATAATTCTTATACGAATATAATCTTTATATTCATATAATACTTATATTGGTATATATTTATATTCTTATATTCATTTTTACATATAGAGTCCAAATTCGCATAATGCTGACACGAGTTTGGATAATTTTTTATTTTATTTTTGCTGAATAGTTGATGAATTATTTCTTTTTAATTTAATTAATAATTTTTTTAGATCTAGCTTCATAGTGTAATCATGTTAAATTCTGTAATGTTCATTTTCTGTATACATTCTCCCTTCGTTGTAAAAGATGAAGTCATGTCTCGCTTAACACTTAATTTGAAATTTTAGGCATTTAATTTTTGCTCATATGCATGATTAATTGTAATAAATAATAAAATGCATATTTCGATTTCCACTTTTAGTAAACTCGACAGATTATGATGACATCAGATCTGTCAATATGCGGTTTAAAATAAAAATATGGCTTCATCTTCAAATATTCCGGTTATTAATTATTCATAAACGAATATATTTTATTTATTGGCTTTATTTATTAGTTTTATTTGATTAAACCAAGGCGAGTGCACGTGGCTTGCCTTGTTTGTTTCCCTTTGAGAGGGTAAAATTCAAAACTTGGTTTAATAAGGTTGATTTTGCCGTGTTTGCTTTCCTTCGAGGGGGTAAAAATGCAAAACGTGGTCTAATAAGGTTGATTTTGCCTTGTTGAAGATCATCAGGTAGGGTGTGGTCATCGTCCTTGGGAAAAAAAAGAAAAAGGGAAAAAAGTCGGCCGAATTGTGGAGATAAGTTTTCTTTTTTTTTGTTTTTAATTTTTTATTCATCTTTATTAATTCTTTTTCTTTTCCAGAACCTTCGTCGGTAGCTTAATTAGGTATATATTTATTTAGTACAAATTTGGGTTAGAGGAACCTGTTTCTGCGTTTCAAGAACATTTTTGCGGGCTTGCGCAGGTGATGTCACAATAAGCACGCGGTAGACCTACGTTCTTTTTATTAATTGCTCTTTACTTATTCTAGGAGACGTACGTCGTTATTAGATTACTATTATTAACTCGATATTAATTTCCAAACGCTCGTTTTTTAATTACTTAATAGCATGTCACTCCCGTCAAGTACTTGCAGTCGCTGTAAAGGAAAGTTTGCTGCTTACGCGTTTATTTTGGCTAATAATAATGATCAGTTAGTTTGCAGGTGGTGCTCAAACATGGAATTGCTGAGGAACGAGCTAGAGCGTGAGAGGGAGGCCAGAGTGATGCTAGAAGAAAGAGTGGTGCTCCTGACGGCAAAGTTAGAATCCCTTGGACCTTCTGAGAGGAGTTATTCTTCAGTCACGGCCCCTCCTGCCTCAGTTTCTACTAATGATATAAATAATACTAATAGCCCACTCTCTTCCCCGAGTTCCAGACCCTTCGTGCAAGTGCGTAATGGAGCCCAATTGAGAAAACCTAAGACTTGTCTACCGGTATTAACGAATAATAAGTTTTCTGTTTTAAGCTTCGAAGACGGAGATGAACCTGAAATACGACTCGGTGGTGATTCCATTGTTCGAGGGCAGCTCGAGGAATTCTGCGGGAGGAGCCCCCGTCGTAGGCGCCATACTGCTACCCTGGTGCAAGGGTGGAGGATATAACTGATAATGTTGATTCTTTTACAGCCGGAACCTCTGAGGACACAACGTATGTTATTCACGTCGGTACTATGATAATAACGTTCTAAATTCTAGATCGGAAGCGCTGCTGGCTAGGTACAGGGACTTACTACAGCGACTAAAGGAAAAAACTAACAAGATTGTTTTAACAGGTGGACTTCCTCGAATTATCCAACGTAACGAGTTCTACAGCAAGGCGACCTATATTAATAATAATCTAAAGTCACTTTGTCAACATGAAGGAGTGCATTTTGCGAATTTTTGGAGCAGTTTCTACGGCAGGAGGAACTTGTTCCTCGGAGATGGACTTCACCTTAATGACGTGGAGCTGCGCGTTTAGGAAGACTATTTCATAATACTGCTTCTTCTTTTCAGGCTGCCGTAACTCGAACGGTCCCCGCGTAATTTCCTTAAAATTCCCTTGCGCGAGCGAAGGTATCACGGTTACAAACAATTTAAGGTTCTATCCTTAAATGCTCGTAGCCTACGAATTAAAATAAACGAATTTCTTTTCTTTTCTTTAATGATTTAATTGCGATAAATGAATCGTGGCTTAACACTGAAACACGTGACTTTGTAAGGGGAGTATGAAACTAGAGGTTATAGACTTTTTGTTAAAAACAGAATCGGTAGACGAGGAGGCAGTGTTATGTTGTATATCAAAGATGATATTGCGAACGTTATACAGGGTGATTCAAAAGTCAGATTACATAGGGATTTTCTGTTTCTTTGCAGTAAATGAGTTATGAGATGTTATCGAAGGAGGAGCGCATTCATGTGATATTCCTAGCTGGCTGCACAAGTGCATTGCGTTAACGGTGGCCATATCGAACATGTGATATAACATGTGGTATTCCCCTGTATCATTACATAATACAGTATTTCCCTATGTAACCTGACTTTTGAATCACCCTGTAGAAGCAAAGCACACAATTCCAGAACCGATAGATTCGACTACAGCACAACTTAAATTGAACGATTTCAAACTTGTTGTTTCCGTTATATATAGGCCTCCCTAATCAAACAGCTGATACGGACGAAGCGTTATATCGTGAACTAAAGAGAATAATAGGTAATGAGCAGGCCTTAGTTATGGGTGACTTTAATTGCGCCAACATGGATTACGATACAATGCAGGGAAACGCGGAAGGTAATCGTTTAGTTAATTTTCTCGAGGATAGCTTTCTTATTCAAAAGGGTGGGGAACCTACGAGGTTGGACAGTATTTTAGATTTAGTAGTAACTACGGACGATAGGCTAATCACTGATCTTCAAGTAATAGAACTGTTAAGCAATAGCGATCAAAATATGGTGGAGTTTGTCCTCTCAGTAAGTCACTCGAAACCAGCTAACTCGACTAAAATTCCTAACTTTTACTACGCAGACTTTTGTAAATTTAGAAATGAATTGTCACACGTCAATTGGGAAAACGTAATGGGGATCTCCAACACAAAAACTAATGTGGGAATCGTTTGAAACAGTATTTAGGACTGTAAATGAGCAATGTATACCGTACAAGATTAAGCGTGCGAAAGTAGCTAACAAGCCCTTGTGGTTTACTTCCAGAGTAGGGGATATTATAAGTAGTAGAGATAGGGCTTATAGTAGGGTGGATCGATTTTACATTTTTTTCGATTTCCATATTCTAATAGAGACAAAAACTTGCGCATGCATGAGAAAATAGCCTCTGCAAAATCTTAGCTTAATAGGTAATCATCTTCTGCCCCCGGCAGAGCGATGAAAATCATATTTTAGTAGTCAGAAACGTATTTTTCTTATAATTTTTAAAATATTTCAATATGCATCAAAATTATTCCTAATAACTATAAAGTCGATGAAAAAGACCTCATATGATCGTTTTTCCAAGCGCGTTGTCCTACGTTAATATCTTTTGCCCCCGGCAACAACGTCAAATGTTGAAAAAATAGGTAATTTATATACATATTTTCAGATCGGCTCTTTGTCTTAAATAATGCATTTATATATTTCCCATAGCATTTATATTGTTGCTCAGGCATGAAATAACACATACGCAAAATTTTATGACTCTAGGCTAGGGTTTAAAGGTCATCTCTGGTGAGTGCTGCCAGCAGCAGCAGCAGACTAACAATATTTGCATGGACGACATTGTGGCTATCGGCTGTGATGGTACCGCAGTGAACAAGGGTCGAAAGGGTGGAGCCATTCGTATGATTGAAATGAAACTACAAAGGCCGGTTCGGTGGATCATATGCCTATTACACGGTAATGAATTATCACTGCGACACCTCATTCAAGACTTGGACGGCAAAACAACTGGGCCAATGGGCTTTACTGGACCAGTTGGAAAACAACTGAACGACTGCGAAAAACTTCCAATTACAGAATTCGATGCCATTCCATCTCCCGACATTGACATAGATGATGCCGAGTTGAGCACTGACCAAAAATATTTGTTAGGCATCTACAGAGCAGTGTCGAGCGGTAGCTGCTCTTCAGCTCTCGCGGCTCGAAATCCAGGTAAGATGGCGCATTCCAGGTGGCTGACAACAGCAAATAGATTTCTGCGCCTCTATGTTTCAACCAGTGAACCCTCCAGCACCTTCAACGAAATTGTGCGATTCATTATGACAGTTTACGCACCAATTTGGTTTAAGATAAAGAAAAACTCCAGTTTCACTGAGGGCGCAAAACATTTTTTCGAAATGATGCGTCTCTCTCAGACCATGCCTCAAAGATCTAAGACAATCGCCAACAAAGTCCTCCGTAGAAATTCTTTCTTTGCTCACCCAGAAAATATTTTGATCTCCATGCTACATGCCGATGAGCAACACATAAGAGAATTGGGATGGAGAAGAATATTAAAAGCACGATCAAAACAATCACCAGCGGGGGAAATTCGAGCCTTCGCCATGCCTGAGCTGCTCTACGATAGTCAAAACTATTACGAAATGATCAACTGGCAAACGGCTGAGGTGACCGAACCCCCCGTTACAAAAACAATACCTGATACCCGAATAAAAGAGTTTGTTGAGACGGGAGACCAGCCTGATGGACTGATCCCAGTATTCCCTTGTCATACTCAAGCGGTCGAGAGACTCATCAAATTAGTAACCGAAGCCTCTGCCAGTGTAAGTGGAATAGAAGAGAGGGACGGATTCATCCGCTCCCGTCTTCACTCCCGAACAAAAATTCCACGATTTGATTCTAAGAAAGATTACCGTATGTAAATCGACATGCAGCCAAAGGAAGGGTGATTGTGGCTGGATAGGGTGGAACTCGACGTACAGCCACCTCCTCGTGGTGAGTTCTGGGTTGCTAATTTTATAAAATTAGCAAGCGAGGAGCTGTACTTAGTACTTATCGTACTTATAACATCGCATTAACGTAATTATAATCCACATTTAGACTTTTCTCGGGGACAGAAGATATTACTCTAGAGTCATAAAATTTTGCGTGTGTGTTATTTCATGCCTAAGCAACGATATAAATGCTATGGGAAATATATAAATGCATTATTTAAGACAAAGAGCCGATCTGAAAATATGTATATAAATTACCTATTTTTTCAACATTTGACGTTGTTGCCGGGGGCAAAAGATATTAACGTAGGACAACGCGCTTGGAAAAACCATCATATGAGGTCTTTTTCATCGACTTTATAGTTATTAGGAATAATTTTGATGCATATTGAAATATTTTAAAAATTATAAGAAAAATACGTTTTTGACTACTAAAATATGATTTTCATCGCTCTGCCGGGGGCAGAAGATGATTACTTATTAAGCTAAGATTTTGCAGAGGCTATTTTCTCATGCATGCGCAAGTTTTTGTCTCTATTAGAATATGGAAATCGAAAAAAATGTAAAATCGATCCACCCTAGCTTAAAGGCTACATAAGTGCGATAAAGACAATTTGTGGTTATGAAACAACTACACATCTCTAAGGCGTGAATCGAAAAGCGTAATAAAAAATCCAAGCGTGAATTTGAAATCTTCATAGCTCGTGACGGCAAAGAAGACCCCAAGCGATTCTTTCAATACGTCAATAATAGGAATCCAGTAAAGAGTGTCTTCGAGCCGTTGAAAAATCCTGACAGACAGCTAGTTTCTGAAAAGAAGCAAATGGCTACCATGTTAAACGAAATTTTTATGGCAGTTTTTACAATAGAAGATGTAACGAATATCCCTAAGGTCATAGACATAATACATTTTGACAATAGTAATACTTTAGATAATATTGTGGTTAGTGGAAGGGAGGTAATGCGCTATGTTGATAAAATGAAAATACGTAAATCACCCGGGCCGGATTCCATATCTCCCATACAACTAAATGAATTAAAAGAAATCATTGTTGTGCCCATAACAAAGATTTCTAATGCGTCTATTTCTGAGGGGTGCGTACCAGATAATTTCAAGTTAGCACATGTAACACCTGTTTTTAATTAAGGCGATAAAGGTGCGACCGAAAACTATAGGCCAATCAGTTTAACATCTGTAGTAGGTAAACTACTGGAATGAATAATTAGTGATCGTATAGTCAAACACTTGGAATTGCAAAACTTGATTATAAATACGCAGTAGGGTTTTAGGCGAAACAAATCTTGTTTAACTAATCTTTTAGAATTTTTTCAAAGTGTGATTGAAGTTTTCGATATTTTCAAAAAACTTTTGACACCATACCGCACAAAAGACTCATTGAAAAAACTAAGGCTCATGGAATCAGGGGTGAGAATAAATTGGATAGAAGAGTGGTTGCGAGGTAGGAAAACAGAGGGTGGTCGTTGATGGAGCGTTGTCGTCTTGGGCTAATGTAGCAAGCGACGTTCCTCAGGGTTCTGTATTGGCCCCTTGCTTTTTCTTATATATATTAACGATTTAGATGTCAGCCTAGTCAGTACAGTTTCAAAGTTTGTGGATGGCCGACGTTTGGTGGTAGGGCAATTAATGATGAAGATGGAGGTAAAATCAAGGAAGATTTGAACAAAATCGATGATTGGTTGCAAAATTTTACATATAGGTTCGCATAACGGTAATTTTGCGTATATTATGTCAGGAAAGGAGTTGGCAAGCGTAGAACAGGAAAAAGATTTAGGAGTTATCGTCATTGGTGATTTAAAAGTGGAGAAACAAAGTACAGCAGCGGTCAATAAGGCGAACAAGGTGCTAGGGTCTATAGCGAGGAATTTTGAGTACACATCGCGCGTATTATTGTTCCTCTTTATAAATCATTAGTTAGACCCCATTTGAAGTACGCGATCCATTTTTGGAATCCGCATATGCGCAAAGATATAGATAAAATCGAAAGAGTTCAAAGACGAGCAACTAAGTTGACAAATAGAAGGTTTGAGACAGCAGTTGCCAGAAACTTTTTTACGCATAGAATAGTAAATAGCTGGAATAGTTTGCCGGTAAAAGTAATTAGTAGCACGTCTATAAACATGTTTAAAAATCGATTAGACGAATATGTTAATAGAGTGGGTATAGTTTAAGGGGGATGGGCCACTTCAGCGCCGCCACTTCAGCGCCGACGTTTCAGCGCCGCCATTTCAGCGCCAGACCACTTCAGCGCCAGACTATTCAGCGACGGGCCCTTTCAGCGCCGGTCATTTGCTCTGTTGTTTTTATTGACTATACTTGTTTTGACTTTACTTGTTTTATTAACATTACTTGTTGTTATTAACTTTGTATAATGTTGGTTTGGTTTTGGTTATGGTACTTTATTTTCCTTCCATTATAAAAAAATTAGTGTTGGGATTAGGTTAGGTTAGGTTAGGTTAAAAACAGCCCGCCGCAGGCGTTAGCCGTAGTTAGCCGGCTTCATGTTAGGTTAGGTTAGGTTAAGAATATTTATTCATATAACTAATGATGTAATTTCAGAATATTTTGCTCCCAACACTTATATCATTTTTCCTTTTTTTATTTCAGAATTTGTGAACCCTTTATTTTCCTTCCATTATAAAACAAAATTAGTACCTGCACATAAAATAAAAAAATTGAATTAATTATTTTCATTAGATATATCGATCCTTAGCCTGCACATTTTATTGAGTTGTTTGACGCTGAATAGTCTGGCGCTGAATAGTCTGGCGCTGAAGTGGCCTGGCGCTGAAATGGCGGCGCTGAAACGTCGGCGCTGAAGTGGCGGCGCTGAATCGTACGCTACCCTAGTTTAAGGTAGTAAAATTAAGGGTTTTGTGGTTCGGAACCCACGTAAAATTGTAGGCCCCCTCCGCCACCACGGAGGACATGCACAATACACAACTACAACCACAGTAAGGTAGACCAGCCATGAGTGGATCCTAGGGTCTTTGTTGATCTGAAACATTATAACATTATAACACATAACAATATCTTGCTTATCTCTTTAGACATTGCTACAGCTCAAATATTTACCTTATCTTCAAATATTTTGCAAAATAATTCAGCCTGTTGATAATAAAAAACAAACAGGTCATGGTTAAATATTAATGATGACCAAAAATTCAGTATAACTAGTCAAACACATTTTCAAATTATTATTCTGATTTGTCTGATCTAACTTACAGGCTAAGCATTACCTGTAACATTTTAGCAGTAAACTACAGTAAGAGAATATCTTTGTTTTCCCCTTCGAGCCTTGCTCTCTTCAGAGAACTTAGTCATAAATAGAGAAAACTAATTTCCCGATACGTTAAAAGAAGAATCGCGGAACCCTCAGAGAATTTAGTAAGCTTCACAGAATCCTGCGATCCACTACAAGAAGAAATCGGAGAGTAGTATAAGAGAAACTTCTGCGATTATCTTTACGCTACCAGATACTACTCCAGAGTAACAAATCCGTTGCCGCCATTTAACCAGAACCCCCGTCAACTTCGAACCCAAGGCCATAGACGGAGAGGTTAACATAGGGGCATATATATATATATATATATATATATATATATATATATATAGAGAGAGAGAGAGAGAGAGAGAGAGAGAGAGAGAGAGAGAGAGAGAGAGAGAGAGAGACTTGTGTTTTGTATAAATAAAATTAATAAATGGCTGAAAGTCAATGAAATAATAGAGGTTTGAGCTGAGTTCCGATATATTTTATTTGCCACAAATCTGGAAGCGGTGTGCTGCACTTTTGATGGTAAAACACAACAATGATAAATTCGTACTGTTTTGAGTAACGTCTTTATAAAGAAAGTTTATGTCATATTATCGGCTTAAATTGTTGCGTAAAAAGATTTAAGTTGGTGTCACGGGGAATTGTTCCCGTCTCAATTGCTCATTCTGCTTAACCTAAAACTGTAGTACTCGGCTATATCGGAGATGTGTGTCTGAGCTAGGTTGTTCCGTTTAGCATAATAATTTATTTAAAGTAAATAGATATCGTAAGCTTGCTTAATGTTTTAGTGAGATTTCAATATTTTCGCTAAACCTACGGGCAAATCATTAACTACTGCATGCAAGCAATTAGCTCATCAATTCCCTACCTCTTACTGACTGTCTTCAATCCACTCTTCATTTTTCCACCTGCTTCACAAAGTGTCCCTCTATACTTCACATGGGATGGCTATGGTGGATCTGTCCATTGATCTTCCTACTATCTCTGTGGTTTTCAGTGCATTAAAAAATGCAGTTCCTTCAGCTGTCTACTCATTCTCCACACGGCTCTACTTGACTAGGTGGGATCAAAGGCTATTCATCTCATCAATTCCCTGCCTCTTACTGGCTGTCTTCAACCCCTCTCTCTTTGCCGCAATGTTAAATCACTCTTTACTATCACTATTATAATGGACACTGCCCTTTGAACTCTCTAATTGTATGCTTCATCCTTTAAGGAGATCCTGCAGTACCAGACTTTCGACACCTTCCTTTTCTGGCCAACTCTTTAATGCAAGGGTTAATCAGTATTTTCAATCTTTCATCTACTCTAATTGCCAGCTCTGGAACAATCTTCCTCAATCTGTCTTTCCCCTGCCTTTGACTTCCAATCTTTCAAATGTAGAGTGTCTAGGCACCTCGAAACCTTGAACCGTGATTTTGGCGCTTCTTCCTGTATGGAAGGGGCATTTTGCAGGCAGTCGCCCTTGGTCCCTCCTTCCAGCATAAAAACAACTGGTAAATATGCTATAATTCAGAAAACCTTCGTGCGTAAGCATGGACAGGCTAGTTAGTTATCTTGGGTACTAAATGACAGATGGAGTTCAGTGTTTAAAATTGTAAAGTCACATATTTTAGTAACTGTGTACGGATATAAGAATTATAAGGAATTCCTTATAAGAATTATAAGGAATTGTGAACCCTCATCAGTTTAGAGAAGTGATAAGTAATGCGAGTTAAAAAGATAAAACTGTCGATAATAAAAATGTTACCCTTACCCACAAAATCCGATATACAGTTTTCTTTATGTACATAAAGAATGGAGTTTTATCACAGACTTTTGATGTTACTTTATTAATTATCACTAGGTTTGAAAAGCCAGCCATTATTAAACAAGTGTTGGGTATTTTGTTGTATATAGAAATCTTCTGTACTAGCTGTATTATTTTTTGTGTGTGTGTGTGTGTGTGTGTGCATATATATATATATATATATATATATGTGTGTGTGTGTGTGTGTGTGTGTGTGTGTGTGCATATATATATATATATATATATATGTATGAAAATTATTTCACGAAAGTAACACTTGAAAAATATTTATGATGAATAAAACCACGAAGGAAAGGAAACATTGAATGGTGCTCAAGCGCTTTCCTCTAATGACATCCTCAGGAACACCGAAGTACAAAAAGAGTTACAGCCTATATATACGTTACAGAAAAAAAAAAATATATATATATATATATACAGGCCCGGATTTAGCTATAGGCGAACTAGGCGATCGCCTAGGGCCTCGCGCCAAAGGGGGCCTCGCTCAAGCCGTTTTGCGCGTTCTGTTCAAGTGATATTAATGAGTTAGAACTCTATGAAGAACTTAAAGTACTTTGCAGGTTTATACCTGAGAAAACAGATCTCGGAAATGCCCTTGTTTATATAGTGCAAAAACAACTAAGTGAGATTTATCCTAATGTTTATGTTGCACTTCACATAGTATTAACCATCCCAGTTACTGTTGCTTCGGCTAAAAGAAGTTTCTCGCGTCTCAAACTTATTAAAACATATTTGCGTTCCACCATGTCTCAAGCGAGATTGCAATCATTAGCTATGTTATCAATAGAAAACGATATAACAAATTCATTAGATTATTCTCAATTAATTGAAGAGTTTAGCTCGAAGAAAAGTAGAAAAGCATTGCTGTAATATTCAAGGAGCATCTGAACCAAATATTAAAGCATTAATATTTAGCCTGATAGGTCGATCGCTCACTATTATAAAAAATGAAATGTCAACATCTCTTATACATTAGGGCGGATCGAAAATGAGGTTTTTAAACATTTTTTCGAAATTCAAATATGGCTAGTGCGGAAAATATGTGGGTGCTATAGATAATGACTGTGCATAAATATTAGTCCTGCGAAATTATATTTTCAGGTGCCACAAAGCCGTCGAAAAAAGTGAAATATAATGATTTTCTTATATTCTGCATTAGTACAATAACTGAAACTTACTTGTTATTATTATAGTATATTAAGTGTTCCAATTACCAAAATAGTTACTGAATTACGCAGCTCTTAGTTTATTTAGATCAATGTTCTTTTGATTAATGATCTAAATAATCCAGAACTCACCACGAGGAGGTGGCTGCGTGTCGAGCTCCACCCATGCCCTCCCAACCACCCATCCTTGCGCATGTTTTTTTCTATTAACGTTTTATTTAAACTTTATATTCAGCTTTACTTTCGAATGATGGCATTTTTTTACGTGACTGAAGTGTTGATCTTATGAAGCCATCTCGCGCGTTCAATCCAAATACTTTTGATGATGCTTCAGTCACTAATTTTACCATTCTTTCTACTACTTGTGTATGACAAGGGAATTTCTCGAATGGAGGGGTACTCTTGTTTTCTATGAATTCTTCAATCTCATTTTCTGTCAGGTGTCTTGTCACAGGTAGTTCAGTGACAATGCATTTTTGCCAATTAATTAAATCAGTATAATCAGTAGCTTCAAATTGAATAACAGGTACTGTGAAACGCCTCACAACTTTTTCCTTGTTTGTTTGCCTTGCTTTCTTTATTCGCCTCCACGCTAATTCTCTTATGGCGCTGCGGTCATCATGAATCATTGATGCTAGAATATTTTCTGGATTTGCAAAAAATGCATTTCTTTGTATGACAGGGTTTACAATATCCTTTACTTCGTCATTCAGTGTTCTTGTTAGTTCAATAGTTTTGAAAACATGTTTGAGCCATTGACAAAAGACGTACTTTGCTTAATAGAAAACCACATTGGGATGTAGACCTTCATTATAAAAGAAGCAATGTTCATGAGGTTCTCAGATGGACTTACAGTTGAAACGTATAGACGAAGCAAACGATTTGCTGTAGTCAGCCATCGTGAATGTGCCATTTTGCCTGGACTACGATGAGCAAGATCTGGAGAGCAATATCCCTTTGTTATGGCCTGATGAATATCAATTAGATATTTTTGGTCGGTGCTAAGATCTTCACAGCCTACAGTTGGTTCCTCAGCATCAATCCTTTCAAACTCGACAATAGGAAGACTCTCACAGTTCTCTAATTCCCTGCCAATAGGACCGGTGAATCCGCGGGGGCCAGATGTTTTTCCATCCAGCTTTGCAACTAAATGGCGTAATGGCAATTCATTGGCATGGAGCTGGCACACTAAATGTTGAACTGGCTTCTTCAGCTTCAATTCTATAAGCCTTATAACGCCTCCCTTTTCTCCAGTGTTGACTGCTGCACCATCGCATCCAATGGCAACAAGGTTTTCTAGGTTCATGTCATTATTTCCAATATACTCAAACATTCCTTTACATATTTCTTCAGCTGATCCAGAATTCACAGAATAATGGCCCAAATAATCTGAACCAGGTTCTCTCACTAAAGTGATATGTTCTTCTGTTACCTTCTTCTGATATACTTTGGACTCTTTTTTTTCTTGGAAGAGTGTAGAATCTTTTCGACCATCAAATAGATTCCTCTGATTGGGACCTGATTTTGATCTTTCATAATTTCTGATCTCTTCTTTTGTCTTTCTCTTCTGATTTTACTCCTATCCACTACTTCAGATGTATTGTCAATAGAAACTTCTCCAATATCTTGCAATACTGCACTAACAATGAATGCTGCAGCTCGATCTGAAACTGCAGTCCTGTCACAAGCAGTAGCCACTGAAGGTAGATTTGTAGTTTTCCTTTTCTTGAATAATTGTTCTTCAGGTTGTTCGAGCTTTCTCTTCGAGCTAACTGGCTCTGGAAATGTATCGTCTGATATTTCGCCACATTCACTTTCACTATTTGATGTCGATGATGATAATTCAACATTTGTATCCTGCAATTTCTCCTGTGAAGATTCTTTGGTGAGCCTCACAGCTTCTTTTTGCTTTCTCAGCAACGTAGATGCTTTTTTCTTTGAGAGTGTAATATCTACTCTATCAATAAACAGTTTTCTTTCACTCCTTTGATCTAAGAGGAACGTCACTTCTTCCTTTGGAACCGTTTTTTCTTTGGGACAAGAGCATTGTGTTAGTACTTTGCACTTGCACGCTGCAATGTCAAAAAGTTTCGTGTGTGCTTCTTTTTTGAACATATCAATCTTTGCTTTGTAAGCTTCAGAATTTTTTCTGCTTTGGTATGGCTTCATAATGACACGATACTTTTCGTGGTAGCTTCTGAACATTGTTTCAATTCGCCTGTCTGACAGAATTGGGACGGAAGCACTTTCCCAAATTGTTTTCAATTTATCAACAACTTGTTCTAATATTTGAGATATTGAAGGATCTTTATTAGTATTCTGTTTCAAATCGTTTCTTACAAACAAGTAATATTTAAAAACTCCTTCGTATGTAGGAAGATTCCTGTGCCACAAATCTTCCCCATACCAAACATGGGGCACTCAGTTGAGGCCCTGGTTGATTTTGCACAAACTCGAGACATTTTGAAAGTATACAAATCTGAAAAAGAAAGAGCTAATATCAATTATACGTTAATTTCAGTTAATAGTACATGGCAAACTTAGGGCAACACAATACAGAAATGCAAAATATATAAGAAATATAGTTTAGACTATCTGAGTAACGCCAACAACAGAACACCCACCTGCTACGAGAGCGACAGCTACACTGAACCGAGGTACTCACGTGACAGCTGAGTGAGCTGACTAAAGAAAACTGTTTTTAGAGAATAGAAACTTTTTTTAAAGGTTGACTGAGCTATTTTTATACCAGTGTGAATAAATTCTTGTCTATTGTGCATCGTGGACTCTTCTGTAATTATTGGTTAAAATCTGCTTTTTTCAATTTTTTTCAATATTGAAGGTCATTGTGGCACCTGAAGATATTAATATTATGATTTTAAAGTTATACCAGCTTATTTCCTCACTACTCCACACATTTTCCACACTAGCCAATTTGAAAATTCGAAAAATGAGTTTTTCACTCCGCCCTATTATACATCACATATGAAAAACGTTTGTATACTATGGAAAGTCATTACCTATAATATTATATAAATCTTAGAAATTATTGTCTTATATTTTCGATACAAATCTTGATTCATATTACAATTTATACTTATTTGTATGGTTTATTTATATTTCTTATACAATTTCCATGCGTGATTATTTTGGTTTGGTTTAATTTTTAAGTGCTGGCATAGTTCTGTCTATGCGGGATTCTAATATTGCTGGTATAGTACGATAATTAAGTCCATATTTTCATATATATAAGCCTAGGGCCTCGCAATTTCTAGATCTGCCTAGGGCCTCGCAACTTCTAGATCCGGCCAGGTATATATATATATTATATATATATACAAAAACGGAGAAATAGAAATAAAAATTAAACATTAAAGGATTGTGGGAGGAGCATACGAATTTGTAAGGAAAAATACCGATTTTTAGCACTTTTGCTCGAATCCAACACAAGATCAAATGAATTGCTTCCAACCAATGTTATAGTTAATTAAAAAAAATTAAAAATTAAAAAATAAAAATAAAAATAAAAATTTATAAGAGGAGCATACAAATTTATAGTGGAAATCTGCCAAGATTTTAGCACTCTGCCCATCTTGTCTAAGTTCGATATATAAAAAAAATAAATTGAAAAATAAAAGTTATTAGAGTAGCATACAAGTTTACCAAAGGTTTAGCGTTCTACCCTTCTTGTCTAAATCCATTCTGAAGGAATTCAAAACAACAGGATCGAGTTGAAAAAGACCTTTGCTTATGTTGAAGTTTTTTGCAAGTTGGATAATGGCAGACTCAAGAATATTTCTATTAACAATGTTGCTAGAGTGAAACAAAACTGAAGCATTATTCCTATCAATACAGTGGCTTAACTCTGACAAATGGACAAAAAGGGCACTGGACGACTGTCCTGTTCTAACGGAATATTGATGCTGTTTTATACGTGTGTGCAAATCCTTTCACGTCTGACCTATGTAAAAGGAATCACATTGTTTACAACCAATTTTATAGATAATGCCTGAATTATTGGTAGGGCTATTTTTTACAGATATTTTTCACAATATTGTTATATGAAAATACTACATTAATATCCAAAAGTTTACTGTAAGTACATTAGCAATGCCTAAAAAGCCCGGGAAAAATGGAAGTACTAAAATATTCTTTGACAAAGTACGAGTGTTATTATTCACACGATAGAAAGTTCGTTTTGCAAAACAAAATGAGTGGTCCGCCTTCAAAAATTTAAGCATTGCCAAACGTAATTTTGTGACTGTTATTCCCCAACCGTGGATCCATCCTTTGTTTGATGAAATTTACAACGAGTTGCGTCGAGAACTTCACTTCGTAACATTTTGGATCGCAAAATTAAAAGTCTCATTTGAAGTAGTCAGTGGAGTAAAAAAGCAAGCTCAAAGTGTGTTTTGAACCTTTCTTCGAAAAACATTAGTGACGATGCAAAAAGTGCCCTTGGATATGGTATGTCCTTTTTTATTGTTAAAAAACCTTCGGCTTTACAAATTTATTAGTCTCGCTTTTTTTGAAAACCAGTGTAATCTCCCTCAGTCTTTGTTTAACATAGTTAAAGGCCTTGTTTAGAGTGCGGCGAATAGTAGTTACGAAGATAACTTTCCGAAACGTTTTCGCAATAGCCCCTCACAATTAAAAAAAGATGGGGAGCTCCATATTACTAAAGCAGACAAAGCTAACACCATAATTATTATAGACAAAGTGGACTACATCAGAAAGATGAACGAGCTTCTCCAGGACCCCGCCACATACAGCAAAGGAAGAACCCGCAGGATGACGTTATCAAATCATTTAATAGTGGCTTGAAACGCATTCTCAAAGATCATAAGGACTTAATTCCGCTTTTCATGTCCATTTCACCTTCTCTGCCCTACCTTTACGGTCTTATTAAAACCCACAAACCTGGCAACCCTATGCGCCCTATTATTAGCTCGGTGGGCTCTATTACTTATAAACTCTCCAATTGGCTTGTCAAAGTCTTGTCCCCCATTTTCGGAACTATCTCTGATTCACATGTAAAAAATTCCATGGATCTTACTGAAAAATTGAATAATGCACGTACTGAAACCAACGATAGATTGATCAGTTTTGACGTTTGTTCATTGTTTACAAAAGTGCCGATTGACGATATGCTTGACCTTCTCTCCCGAGAATTACATAAGTATGACCTGCCACTACCTGCACACATTGTTTTGGAACTTATTAAGCTTTGCATCAAAGACTGTAAATTCACTTTCAATAACGAGTATTATCAACAAGTTTTTGGGATGGCCATGGGCAACCCTTTGTCGCCCCTCCTCTCCAATATTTATATGGAGTTTTTCGAAATTACTTACATTCCGAGAATCTTTAGAGTTGGCTTGGCATCCCATGGTTGCGGTACGTCGACGATATTTTGTGTATCTGGCTCATGAATCGTGACCTGGATGACTTCCTCCTTCAGTTAAATGATCAAGTCCCCTCCATTAAGTTCACTTTAGAAGTGGAACAAGACAACTCAATCCCGTTTTTGGATGTGCGTGTACATAGGGAAAGCCCAGGTTTTAAGTTTAGTATCTATCTGAAAAAAACAAACAATTTGTCCTACGTACACTTTTACTCGGGACATGACACCCCCACTAAGAAGGCCATTTTTTCTTCAATGTTTCTCCGCGCCTTTAGGATCGCCAGTCCGGAATACATCGATGCCGAATTGGAAAAAATCAACAGTATTGGAAGTGATCTGTGTTATCCATCTGCGTTTATGGAATCTTGTCTCAACAAAGCAAAACGAACTTTCTATCGTGTGAATAATAACACTCGTACTTTGTCAAAGAATATTTTAGTACTTCCATTTTTCCCGGGCTTATTAGGCATTGCTAATGTACTTAAACTTTTGGATATTAATGTAGTACTTTCATATAACAATATTGTGAAAAATATCATAGTAACAAACAGCCCTACCAATAATGCAGGCATTATCTATAAAATTGGTTGTAAACAATGTGATTTCTTTTACATAGGTCAGACGGGAAAGGATTTGCACACACGTATAAAACAGCATCAATATTCCGTTAGAACAGGACAGTCGTCCAGTGCCCTTTTTGTCCATTTGTCAGAGTTAAGCCACTGTATTGATAGGAATAATGCTTCAGTTTTGTTTCACTCTAGCAACATTGTTAATAGAAATATTCTTGAGTCTGCCATTATTCAACTTACAAATAACTTCAACATAAGCAAAGGTCTTTTTCAACTCGATCCTGTTGTTTTGAATTCCTTCAGAACGGATTTAGATAAGAAGGGTAGAACGCTAAACCTTTGGTAAACTTGTATGCTACTCTAATAACTTTTATTTTTCAATTTATTTTTTTTATATATCGAACTTAGACAAGAAGGGCAGAGTGCTAAAACCTAGGCAGATTTCCACTATAAATTTGTATGCTCCTCTTATAAATTTTTATTTTTATTTTTATTTTTATTTTTATTTTTCAAATTATTATTTTTTTTAATTAACTATAACATTGGTTGGAAACAATTCATTTGATCTTGTGTTGGATTCGAGCAAAAGTGCTAAATTTGGTATTTTTCCTTACAAATTTGTATGCTCCTCTCACAATCCTTTAATGTTTAATTTTTATTTTTATTTCTCCGTTTATTATATATATATATTTTTTTTTTCTGTAACGTATATATACGCTGTAACTCTTTTTGTAATTCATTGTTCCTGAGGATGTCATTAGACGAAAGCGCTTGGCTTGAGTACCATTCTGTGTTTCCTTTCCTTCGTGGTTTTATTCATATATATATATATATATATATATATATATATATATTTTGTGGAATTGACCGACGTTTCAAACCTAAACAAATATATATATATAGGGTGGGGCACGGGAACCAAGTGTTTTTGGAATAATCAGGAAAATGATATTTATTTTTGTAAAGAAAATATATTGGTAGAACAACATTCGTAAGAACATAGCATTTCATGTCATAATAATCATGT
This sequence comes from Bathynomus jamesi, assembly GCA_023014485.1. Lineage (NCBI taxonomy): Eukaryota > Metazoa > Arthropoda > Malacostraca > Isopoda > Cirolanidae > Bathynomus > Bathynomus jamesi. Next base: position 121,768 of record JAJOZX010004765.1, on the reverse strand, counting down.
ACCGAAAATTATATCTGGCATATGATGTCCTTGGCCGTCGACGCATTGTTGAAGGCGTTTACGAAAATTGGCCTCCACTCTTCCCAGCAGGTCTCTGTTGATTTGGATGATTTGTTGACGGATCGCTTCCTTCAATGCATCTAATGTACGGGGCTTGTCCTCGTAGACACGTGACTTGAGGTACCCCCATAGAAAGAAGTCACATGTGGACAAGTCAGGGGACCGAGGGGGCCATGCAATGTCACCAAATCTCGAAATGAGATGGTTGGGAAACAGGGGGCGAAGAACAGCCATTGACGCTCTGGCGGTGTGTGGCGTGGCCCCATCTTGCTGAAACCACAAATGTCGACGAGCAATACGCCTTCTTCGTAACTCAGGGATGAAAAAGGTGTTCACCATCTCAATGTAACGCCCAGATGTTATGGTAACGGTAACCCCATTTTGTTCGAAGAAATAGGGACCGATGACGCCAAACTTTCCCACCGCGCACCAAACTGTAACCTTAGGGCTATGCAGCGGTTTTTCATGGAGTTGTCGCGGATTTTCAGCAGCCCAATACCGACAGTTTTGATTGTTGACGGCCCCATTAAGGTGGAAATGGGCTTCATCACTCATTACCACCATCATGTTTTCATTCTGCTCATAAAGTGCAAGCATTTCCTGTGCAAAATTCAGTCGTTGGGGGCAATCGTTTACATTCAATTCCTGCACCATCGCTAACTTGTATGGGTGAAAATGTAATTCTTCATGCAAAATCCGTCTAACAGTACGATTGCTGATTCCGAGTGCAGCTGAATGTCTCCGAGCAGAGCGGCCTGGGCTTTGCAACATCGCTTGTCTGACCCTTTCAACGTTCTCTGGAGTACGCACAGTGCGTTGCGGCCCCTTCGGTTTTGTTTTCATTATTGAGCCTCCTGTTCGAAGATTGTTAACCCAACGTAAGATTGTGTCACGAGCGGGAACAGAGTCATTTCGATGAATGTTGAATCTGCGGCGAAACGCACGCTGAACTGCTGTCACTGACTCGCCACTCCTAACAAAATGATCATACGCGAACATGCGGTGTTCTAACGTCCACTGCTCCATGATGGCACCTGAAAGATAAAGGTGAGTGTTAGTTAAAGTTAAATGCTATGAACCCAGGAATGGAATGCTACCTACCGCACGCCCCTCCCATTCCTAATGGCCGATTACTAGCTATTCAAAAAACACTTGATTCCCGTGCCCCACCCTGTATATATATATGTTAAGTATTATATCACAGGCCTGCGATGGAAAAACGTTTTTCATAATTTTAGCTGTTTACAATGTATTTTTGTGTGCTGAATTCGAAAAACACAATAAAAATGTCATACGACACAAAGTTATTTCACAAATTCGATTTTTTTGTGAAGCGACTTCGAGAAAATGCCAGATTTCCGGAAATTACTAGAAACTTCTAAGAGACTATAAATACTGGGTTGCCAAGCCGTATGAGTCAGTTGTTACTCAGATTTCATGACGTGCGCACAATGATTCATCCGAAGCGAATTTTTCCAGTGATTTTGAGTTGTTTTTTGTGTTTTATATCAGCGAACTAGCGTGTTTTGATAGTGTTAAGAAATCCTTATTTAGCCTTTATTAAATTAAATTCAAGACTCTTATTGTGTTCTGGGTACTGTAGTAAGTTGTGAATCATGGCTAGCCGTGGATGTGTCAACAGTCCCGACAGCTTCTGCTACATATGCGGGGAATTTGTGATCAAGAAACATCAAAGAAACGTAACAAATTTTATTAGGCAAGTGTACCATGCCTACTTTGGAATGAAACTAGGAGACCAAGACAAACCATGGGCACCACACAAAGTTTGTTTTATTTGCGTAGAGGATCTAAGGAAATGGTGTAAAGGCAAAAAGAAAGCATTCAGATTTGGTGTGCCAATGGTATGGAGGGAGCCAAAAAATCACTGTGATGACTGCTATTTTTGCTCTTGTGATGTTAAAGGCTATAACTAAAAAAATAAGAAAGCCATATTCTATCCAAATCTTCCATCAGCTTTTCGACCTGTTCCTCATGGGCCAGAAGTTCCAGTTCCGCTTCCACCAGAAACATTGGAAGATTTGCCTAGTAATTCTGGTTCAGATACTGATCATGAAGAATTTCAGTGTGATATAGGAAGTCAAGACCCCCAGTTGTTCACTCAATCTGAATAAACGATTTAGTGAGAGATTTGGGGTTATCCAAGGAATCTGCTGAACTCTTAGGCTCCAGATTAAAAGAAAGAAATTTATTATCAGCTGGAACATCGATATATTTGTATAGAAGAAGAGAAAAAGAGTTTATTCCCTACTTTTCACATGAGGGCAATTTAGTTTACTGTAGTGATATTGATGGTTTGGTACAGGCATTTGGCATTGAGTACAAAGCGGATGAATGGAGACTTTTCATCGACTCTTCTAAAAGAAGTCTAAAAGCTGTTCTTTTGCACAATGGGAACAAGTATGCCTCGGTACCTGTTGGTCACTCGGTACATCTCCAAGAAAGTTATGAGAATTTGGAATTGGTTCTTACAAAGATAAAATATTATGATCATCACTGGATGATTTGTGGAGACCTTAAGGTATTGTGCATGCTTCTGGGGCAGCAGGGAGGATATACTAAGTTCCCATGTTTCCTTTGTGAATGGGATAGCAGAGCAAAGAGTCAACACTGGGAGCAAAAACACTGGCCACAAAGAAGATCTCTAGAACCTGGAAGCAAGAATATTTTGAGTAAAAATCTTGTTGACCCAAAGAAAGTACTTCTACCACCTCTTTATATAAAACTAGGCCTTATGAAACAGTTTGTTAAGGCATTAGAAAAAAGTGGAGAATGCTTTAAGTACCTCTGCAAGAAGTTCCCTAACCTATTAGAAGCAAAATTAAGAGAAGGTATTTTTGTAGGCCCAGACATTAGAAGACTGCTGTCAGATGAAAACTTCTTGTCTACGATGACTGAAGTAGAAAAAGAGGCTTGGAATTCCTCCAAAAGTGTGGTTACTAAGTTTCTTGGGAATAATAAGGACCCTGAATATGCACTCATTGTTGAAAACATGCTGGAGAAATTCAAAGCTTTGGGATGCTCAATGAGTATCAAAATTAATTTCTTGAATGCACACTTGGACTTTTTCCCAGAAAATCTAGGTGCAGTAAGTGAGGAACAGGGAGAACGTTTCCATCAAGACATTAAGGAGATGGAAAAGAGATACCAAGGCCGGTGGAATGTTAATATGATGGGGGATTATTGCTGGATGCTGCATCGTGAAAATCCGGAAGCAGCGCACAAAAGGAAATGCAACAGGCGCAGCTTCACTGGCAAAACAAAACGGGACTACTAAGCCATTCCACTAAGTAAAGATGTAAGTATCCAAGTTTTATAGTTTTTTAAAATAAATATATTCAGAAATGGTCAGGAAATAGGTTTCATGTGGTAATTCTTCACTACTTATTTTATTCAGTAACATATTACAACATAAAAACGTCATAGCAAATTGTGAAAAAACTATACGTGATGGAGCAAATCTGAGGCCGTTTTTGGATTTAGCACCCCAAATTCCTATAAAACCAGCATACAATTTCAAAAAAGTTTTTAGGACCCTCAATTTTGCAGGCCTGTGTTATTATTCCTGTTTCGCCCCTAATGAATGTTAACAGAAGAGGAAGGAATGACGTGTTTTATTTACACCATATAAGCAAATATTAACGGAAATGTTTGGCATATGCATAAACGATATTTATGGTCCGAAATAAAGTGATTGCTGCTCGCCGACTTTTTATGCAGTAAAATACAGGCTCCGCCCAAAAATAGGATATTCTCCGCGTATAATTGTTCAGTAATTAGTTCACATAAGGTGTCATGAAATCGGTGCTACTATGGTATGCGGTCGACCTACGATTGCTTCAGTTTAGTTATGAAATTTTCGTTAAAACTAACGAAAATATCATGACTAAACCTAACCAATCGTCAAGGGCGATTGACATTGGGATGTAAATAAGCAATTAGTAAACAAGCTAAGAAGCTATAATTAAAAGGTAGACGCCGAATCTTAGGTAGACCGGATACAATAGTAGCACCATGAAATCTTTGGCAAACAGGTAATTCCGATTAAGTTAGTCTAAAACAAGCGTACGTTTTTATAGAGGTAAGTTATTTTCTTATACAAATGAAGTAGCTGGTAAAGAGTATATATATATATATATATATATATATATATATATATATATGCTACACACAGACAGTGCTGGGCTAGCATCATGAAAAAGAAAAACTATGGTATTTGTCATTTACCATTACTTATTCGGACTATAGTGGATTTAATTATCCCAGAAGAGTTCCTTGTTCCATGCACTGTCTGTGTGTAGCATAAAAAAACTCAGGGGACCATTCTGAGTTCATTCCCATATATATATATATATATATATATATATATACACACAGGGCTATTTAAAATCATTCACCTGATTTCAAATGAGAATATTTTTTAATGTTACAAATACAGAGTGATTTGTGATACATCAACCAAAAGAAAAACTGTCCAAATTTTGTCTCTCACCTCATAAATGCTCTATGTGACTTCCCCTAGTTACACGAGCAACGTCGACACGATAGTCGAATTCCTCCCATACTCGCTCCAGCATGTCCGTTGTCACTGACTCTACGGCAGTAACAATGCGAGTTCGGAGCTCATCCAAAGATGTGGGCAACGGTGGCACGTACACAGTATCCTTAACGTACCCCCAAAGGAAGAAGTCGCACGGTGTAAGATCCGGCGACCTAGGGGGCTCGAAAACTGCAACACACAAAACGCCTTCTGCTGTGCGGACGCCATTTTCACACTGACTGTTTGTTGCTAGGCTTTGCCACTGCGTGGCTTTGGAGCCCTCTCGCGGTGATTTTGTAAAGTTTGGAGATTCACTCTTTCATGTGGTGTATGCCCAGTTGATGCACGGTTGATAGGTACGGAAGTATTCTCAGTTGAAATCGGATGAATCAGTTTGAATAGCCCTGTATATATATAAATACCATATGTCCCACAAAAAAGTACACCCAACTTTAGATTGTACTAACTCCTCCAAAAATTGAGATATTTTGGATCTGTTTGTTTGATTTAATAGAGCAAATTATTCTTTGTTAAGGTTCAAATTTATTCATGTTTAAACGATTTAGTGTTTAAGCATCTGCTTTTAACTGAAGGGTACAACAAAATGGATTGCGCAAAATTGGTCAATGAAAAAATGGTGTGTGTGCTATCGATGTAATGAAAAGACAAATACATAATAATAGATACTTTAACATAATTTTAATAAGATACAAAGCAGATTTTTCTTTATTCCTTATTGCAAAAGATGTGCTTAGTTTCGTTTCAACATGACCGCCATTCCTATCGATACAAATCTGGAGTCGAGCTCTCATCTTCCCCATCACTCTTTTGATAAGATCTGGATTGTCTTTTAACAAGTTGATTTCAGCTGTGATGCGAGTCCTCAAATCATCTAAATTGATAGGTTGTGATGCAAATACTCTATTTTTCAAATTACCCCATAAAAAGTAATCACACGGGGTCAAGTCAGGGCTTCTGGGAGGCCATTCAATGTCATGGCCTGTAGCAATTACTCTTTGGTGGAAGACTTCCTGCAAGCGTTCCTTCACAATAACTCTCCTGTGAGCAGGAGCTCCGTCTTGCTCCCACCAAATACGATTAAATCGGTTTCCATAAGTAATACGTATTTGTGGAAGGATTTCTCGGTCTATCATGTCTAGGTAAGCTTCACCATTTAGATTACCATCGTAAAAGACCGGGCCAATTACCGCTCCATTACCGCACAGTCGTACCCAGAGAGACAGTTTTTGTCTAGAGTTATTCTTTTCGTAGATATGATTGTCAGGTGGATGATTTTTTGGTGCATACTGACGGCAGATTTGTCTGTTCACTAGACCATTCATAAAAAAGGCCGCCTCATCTCCAACCACTAATTGTTCCGTGAATCTTTCTGGTTTTTCAAGAAACCACTGGGCAAATCTTAGGCGGCGAGGTAGATCTCCTTCAATGAGTTGATGTCGAATTTCCATTCTATGGGTACAAATTGAAATCCTCACGAACTGTTCGATGAAATGACATGCGTGAGAGTTCTGTACCATTTCGCCTGGTGGACACTTTTGGATGTCTCTCTAATAAATGCCGAACATGCTGAATGTTCTCGTCTGTTCTTGCCGTCTTCGGATGGTCTGAACGTCTTTTGTTCAAATTGAGGACCGTTCCTTCTTCTTTGTATTTCCGAACATTCTTCAAAATTGTATGTTTAGTTGGAGAAGCTCTATCGAGAAATTGCAGTTCGAAGGTATTCTGAACTTGTTTTAAGCTTTTAGTTTGCAGATAAGTTGTGACCATGAGAACGCGCTGCCTTCGTGTAAACTTCATGATAAGGGTTTCAAAGTTATTTATAAATTTAGTAATTCAGATTCTTCATTTATATGTATGACTTGTATCTTAGATACAAAAGTTCGAATTATTTAAAAAAAATATTTGCAATATCCTTCGACGTAAAAAGTAGCACATTGGTTAAAGCAAGAGGAGCTATCTGGCTGGGAGAAATGATCATTCCGCGCAACCATTTTTCTGTGCCCTTCAGTTAAAAGCAGATGCTTGAACACTAAATCGTTTAAACATGAATAAATTTGAACGTTAACAAAGAATAATGTGCTATATTAAATCAAACAAACAGATCCAAAATATTTCAATTTTTGGAGGAGTTAGTACAATCTAAAGTTGGGTGTACTTTTTTGTGGGACATATGGTATATATATATGAGAGAGAAAGAGAGAATGGTTCTTTGTATAAATAACTGCAAATAAAGTTATTAAGTTGGACCTGTATCTTGACGCATCTGACAACTTTTCCGCCAGCTGATGGGAAACTGTTTAAAGGAAGTAATATAAACTAAGCGTACAGTAAATTATAGTAACCCGTGTATCTACTGTATAACGATTTACATAAATTCATTTACATATTTTGAGTAGCGTCTTTATAAAATACATTTAAAAAAAAAATATTGGTTAAAAGACGTCGCTGGCAGCTTCTCAAAAGCTGGGGATAAAGTTGCCAGATTTGCCTGATAAAAGATTGGTCAGTTATTATTCTGCTCTTGCATTCGTGTTGCCACTTACTAAAGAAATTAAAGGTGTTTATATATCCGTGTATTTATTTCCGATCTATGAAATTAATTGTCTGCTGCTCGCCAACTTTTTATATATAACACAGGCTCTTTCCAAAAATAGGATATTTTATAAAAATAAATAAGTCACTCTAAAAGTAAAATCTATTTTTATTATAAAATCATATTAATATTTTTCATAAGATTTAAAGATATATTTCTAGATTAATATAAAAATTTTGTTTTTCCTTTAAATTTTGTTTACCGTGTTTGATTTTGTTTGAAAGAACAGACAGGATTCCAATACATCACAATCCTGGCCGTGACGGCTTTCTGTCACGAGCTAGTAATTAGCTTTGTCTATTGTCTTTGCCGTTTTTTGAAACCTTACCGGTCTAGTCGGTGATGGTGGTGATACTGTTTATGGGTGTGAGTTATTGCATGTATTTTGCTATTTTTGAGATGAGGCTGTGTATGAAGGGGTTTGTAAGGTATTCTAAGGGTTCGCATCTATTTGGTTATAATAGAACTGCGTTAATTCTCCTTTACGTGTGTACGTCATGTGCTTGTGTCTTGTTGAGATGGGCTATGTATGAATGGAATTGTGAGGTATTCTAAGGGTTCGCGTGTACTTTTTGGGATAGAACTGCGTTAATTCACCTTTACGTGTGTGTTTTTTGAGGCAAAGCGATGCTAATTCTCCTTTATATGTACGTGTAAGGAAATAACTGTGTACGTCCTATACGATTGGCTGCCTTCTAAATCAGATGGCTATGATGCTGAAGACACCATTATGCGATGCTCCATGGCTACGAATGAATGGGTCTTCTCTCTTTCCTTCTTCTTGTGTCTTATTTTAGGCTACCCTCCTTTGGGGGTTTCAACCCCGGCCCTCCGCTACATATATATATAAAAGAAGCTTTGTCTTTTCTATACATGCACACACACACACACACACACACACACACACACACACACACATTTCATATACTTTTGTGGGCCTGAGCAGCCAGGTTAGATTACCCTATACCCCTTGGAGTTCACATATAAACATCTCATATATATATATATATATATATATATATATTTGGGGGAGGGGGGTTATTGTTGCATATCCCTTGGAGGGTTTGTGTGGTTAAAAAACTCTCATCATGTTTCATGCAATGTTGCATGCAATTGCATTGTACACTACATTTTTGCGGACATACTACTGGAGGCATTTTCAAGCCACTCCCACTTCGTGTCATTTTCATTCTCATCCAAGACTTTCTCTCTTTGGTCTGGGTTATGTTAACTTAGGTTAGGTTAGGTTACAATAGGTTATGCTACGATAGGTTAGGTTAAATTTTGGTCTAGGTTAGGTTAAAATAAGTTAGATTAGAAAATACTAGCCATTCCTATTTGGCGCCTTTTCCGCGAGTGAGACATTGTTTCCCAGAAACAAGAAACTTCTTTTTTTTTTCAAATATGGATTTTTCACTTTTGTGCATTTTCATTTGAAAACCACGAATGGGAATTGGAAAGATACTGGATGGGACGTAATCTGAGTATCTTCATACTGTAATACGGTTTTAATGAAGAGAAATAAACGATTTTTATGTGTTTGTTTGTTTCAGAACTGCCTCCTTTAAAATTCCCACTTTTAGATTTCTCATTCCTGGAAGAAGACGGAAATTGGAATGACCGAGATTGGGAAGAGAGCTTTACTTCGAGTAGATTACCCAGTTGTTTGTCGTAGCTCCATCAATGGCCAGCGAATGTGTCTCAATGAACTGATGCCTTCTTTTAGTATATCGCTTTTAGTCGAATATTTGTTTTGAATTTGAATCTCTTTATGGCCATATTTAGAGTATAAGAAACATTTTTGTGGGAATGATGGGTATGTCGTTATACGCAACATTATCCCCTCTGAATGTTATGATGATCATCGTATGCAATGAAGCTTTGGTTTTGTTGTGAATTGATGCCTTTTTTAAGTACAGTACTTCCCTCTTAGTCGAATATTTGTTTTGAATTTACTTTCCTAATGTAAGAATATAGTTATAATTTGATATATCTGGAATGTTATTTGTTTTTGATATGTCTGAAATGTTATTTGAAGCCCTGCATTATAAATCATTATGTATGTATTTATATACTCTGGTATAATATGGGTTTAATATATATTGTGGGTGCGATATATATGTATATATACTGTATATATACACAATATATATATATATATATATTCACACTAGAACACCCGCTGCGCCTTGCGCAGCAAAAGCCTTCCAAAACACAACCTAGAAGGTAGTTGGGAGGGGCAGGTGTGCTACTAAAACCTTTCCTGGTTCTCCGTTACTGTGTAAACTAAATTTGCTGCAGATTACCCTAGCCGTTTAGGTGTGTATAAACGAATTTAAAACAGACAGACACACAGACAGATAGATAGATGGAGAGACAGACACACAGACAGACAGATAGATAGATAGACAGACAAACATCATCATCATCATCATCATCATTATCCCCTACATACTGTATATAAATAAAATAGATATATGTACCTTATACCCTTTCATTCCCAGAGCATCTTATAATTAATGTGTGTGGTGTGTGTGTGTGTGTGTGTGTGTGTGTGTGCGCGCGTGTCTTCAGCCATGCAGTGTTTATTTTACTGAAGAGATAAAAAAAATAAAAACGATCGATTCAAACTCCAGACAAGAAACATTCAAGTAATTAACTAAAATTAAGAGAGTGCAAATGGTTTCATTGGTAAACACTATCTTTTACCAACTCGTACAAATAATTTGAAAATACTCAGAAAGTAATGTAGAATATCAATCCAATATTTTCGTTTAAAACTTTTGGAACTTATTTGATATTCCATTTTAACGAACGTATTTTTTTTCCTTAGACAGATTTCAGGAAATGAACCAATTCAATATTCTCTGGTCGATTAAGTCTTATAAATGTCGGAGGATGTTTCATAAAGGTCAGAATTATGTAATGTACTCGATTTTTTTTCCCGAGGTTCAAACTTTGCAATAAACTCCGCGTTACGTACGATGATGTTTCGCAATTTTGGGTTTTATGCTTGGAAGCTTTAAGGACCTCCAGTGTCAATATTTGAAGGTCTTCAGTTGTAAGAATTTAGATAGGTGATGTTGGGGTAACATCATGAGGCTCTTTCGTTCTAGTTTTTAGGAGTTCTTGGCACTTATATTTAATTTTTATACTGGGAATGAAATTAGAAAATCGGATTTGGACATCTAAAAATAGAGGAAATGGATTTGTTTTTTATTTACGAGCAGTTATAATATTTTTAAAGTATGAGTAAGTTGCCACTCTCACATATTTTAACAATTACAACAATTATAATATGACAACCAAAGCAGCACACACACATGTGCGCATTTCCGTATAGGCGAGGTGCTAACTTTTTTCAATCCCTATATCTACAAAACTAGTTAACCAAATCTAATTTAACCTAACCTAACCTAACCTTAGTGTAGGCGAATCGAAAAGGGCACTATAAGTGTTTCGGCGCATTTGAAGGTTCGAAGGTTTCTTTTGAGTCGTTAAATAGTGAGATACCCGCTAATCTAGCCTAACCAAACCTAACCAAACCTAACCAAATCTTAACTTACCTAAACTAGCATAACCTAACCTAATTAGGACCAACATATCTTTTATGCGACAACAAAAAGATTTCTAGATATTTTTCATTTAAATTTTTTAATGTTTCAGGCTACCAAGAGCTATCAACTCACTAAAAAATTACCCCACTTCGTCTGTTAATTATTACACTCTCGACTTCACTTATGCCAAATTGCCTATGCGTACACACACACACACACACACACACACAATGCAACACACACACACACACACACACACACACAATGCAACACACACACACACACACACACACAATGCAACATACACACAACAAAATGCAACACCACACACACACACACACACACACACACACACACAATGCAATACACACACACACACACACACACATATGTGGGTGGGTGTGTTGTTTATCGTTTTCAGACTCAAATAAGGTTTATGACTGCTTGTCACTATATACTCTGTGTGTGTGTATATATATATACACGATTCTTTGTTAGAAATTTAGAAATGTAGCAAAATAAATGAATTTTTAAATTTAGCTTTAGTTTGCGATATTCTTTTATGGAATTTCACTCATGATCTTTGGCAGCGTTCTTAGTTCAGTTGGTAACACCATTTTCCTGTAAACGAAATGAAGACATTGAGATGGGAGTTAGACTCCCGATGATGCTGAAAATAATAATAATAATAATACAGGTTTTATAAAGCAATGGGTCGAACTAGTTGGCCTGATAGCCGTTGTGCCAGTTTCTGGCCCACCCTGTTTGATTTTTAATATATGAATAATAAACTGCTTATTTTTACATATTATAAAGTATTTGTGGAAGCGATGGCGAACTTTTCCAAAAACTTCCTTAATTACAACCATCCCATAAAAAGTGGTAGGAAGAAGAAGGAAGGAAATGAATATCTATTAAAATAACGAATAATATTTTCTAAAAATGGATTTTTTTCCATTTTCGATTCACTCAAAATCGTGATCATTTTTTTTTTCTATTTTTAAATTAAATAAAGGATAACTTTTTTACGCGTAAAGATAATAAAATATATTTTCTTCATTTCATGTTCACCTTTTTACAAGGATAAATTAATTAAATGCCACTCAAATATATAAACCTTTTTTTTTCATAGTTTTACTAAAATATTACAATTTATATCGAGCTTAATATAGTATATTTTCTTTCTTTGGAAAGAGTTTGTTTTGGGCAAAGCCCCTTGCTTACTGGGTAACAACGTTTCCCTATAAGCGAAGTGAGGGACGAGTCGACTCTCGATGGTGCTAGTTAATAATAATCCAAGAGTTAGCGTGGGAGGACGCTTAAGTTTGGTCTGAGCGTTGTGCCATTTTATTGCTTTCCTCACTGATTACACCGCCTTGCGAATTCAAATTTTTTTGCGAGTTGTTTCAATGAAAATGAGTGATTCTAGGCAATAAAGGCATGTTCTTTTCAGCTGTACATTTAGTTTTTTCCTATCACATCTATAAATAAAAATTGTGAATGACTGAACCAACCATTCATCAACAGTAACGCATTGAATTTATTAGAGCAGTCAGTAGCTAAAGAAACTTTCTTTTCATCGATTTTCTCTTGTGTACTGATTTCGGTACATCTCTTTAGATTCCAGCAATAGTCTGCCATCATTCGAACATCCCATCTTCCCTGATACCTCCATTCCATTTCTGAAATATCCTGGCGGAATCTTTCTCCCTATTCCTCGCTCACCGCGCCTAAGTTTTCAGAAAAAAAACCAAGATGAGAGTCTAGGAAGTGTATCTTAACACTCATGTTACGTCCCAGCAAACGATTTTTCTGGATCATGTCTTTAACTATTTCTTTGTAGTCATCAGATTTCCTGTTAACAAAGAAGTTGTTCACAACAGCCTTTAAAGCTAGCCAAGCATCCTTTTTGTAACCTGTCAATGCATCTTCAAATGCTGGATCGCTTAAGAGTTGCTTTATTTGAGGAACGACGAACACTCCTTCCTTCAGCTTAGCATGACTAATTTGAGGGAATTTTTGACATAAGAATTGGTATCCAGATCCTTCTTTGTTGAGACCTTTGACGAAATTTTTCATTAATCCAAGCTTTATGTGGAGTGGAAGTAACAGTAGCTTGTCACGATCTACCAGTGGATTAGCAATGACGTTTGCTTGTCCTGGAGTAATCTGTTTTCTCTGAGGCCATTCTTTCCTCACACATTGTTCCTCCCTGTCTCTGCTATTCCACAATCATAAAAAGCATGGGTATTTTGTAAAGCCAGCCTCTTGGCCTAAAAGAAGACCGATCACCTTAAGATCACCACAAAAAAACCATTTGTGTTCTTCATAGTTAATGTTGTTTAAAAGAAATGAAAGATTTACATGAGTCTCTTTCAAATGAACTGAATGTCCTATAGGCAGAGAGGCAACTTTGTTTCCATTATGCAGTAAGACACCTTTCAAACTTCGCTTTGAAGAATCAATAAATAGGCGCCAGTCTCATGGTTGGTAGTCTTTGCCCATCGCCTTTACCAGACCTACTATAGGCCCTATCATTGCAGTCTACCAGTGATCTTTCAGTCGAGAAAAAATTGATGAAACCATTTTCACTATGTTTTTACAAGTAGAATGTTGTCGAAGGAGCGAGTAGATTCCATTCTTTGAGCCTTGATCCCAGAAGTTCTGCCGAATCTTTCGGTAATGCTAAATTTCTTAGTAGGTCATTGAGATCACTCTGACTTATCAATTTTGGTGACTGATTTTCGGCCACAGTATATTCTTCGTCATGTTCATTTCAACATGACTCTGCTGTTATTGAGATGTTGTCTACATCTGAATCAAAATTTTCAAAATCAAGAGCCGGCTTCGGCACAGGAATTTCACTTGAATGTGACATAGGGAGGATGGCTGATGGAATACTCGTATATGTGATGTGCCTCTTATTTTTATTATTATATCCAGCCACGTTTGTCATACAGAAGTAGCAACTGTTGTAGTGATTTCTTGGTTCTGTCTAAATCATGGGGATGCCGAAAGGCATTTCCTGCTTCTTCCCACAAGCCCACTGACGCAAATATTCCACACATGACATACAAAACAATGTGGGACCCAAACCTTGTCCTGGTCGCCGATGTTACAGACAAAATAGGGGTGTTAATGCTTTTATACTTGTATGGTGATTTCTTGCCTTTGTTTAGAAGCAGTAAATCATCCGCATAAATAACAGAATGAATTAGGTGTATTATTACAAACTCTCGGCATATTTAATCCAAATCTGAAACATAGAAAATGTACATTAGTTCAATTTTGAAAAAAAATCAGATGCTTACGCATATGAAACTCATAGCAAACCAATCATAATTGGAAATATAGATTCCCTTTTAGTCATATGAGAAGTACATTTCTCAAGAAATAGAAGCGTTTGGGTATAATAACCTACGTCACATTTCTATCAATCCTAACGTGCCATATACAAATTATGCATTGTATCTTAACTCACGTACTAAAATACTTTACTAAAATACTATAATTTTCTAAACAACTCGTACAGCACAGGGAAGTGTTATTAAAAGGATTTTGTTCAGTGGATTCATGCAGTTATTTTTAGTACATATTTTAACCAACTATAATAGGATAATGTAAGCCAGAACGTGTGAGTGATTTCCCAGGTCGATGCTTAAGGAAACGTCCTAAATTATAATCATAATCAAGAATGGAAATTAAAATTAGAAATAAGTTCATGCGGTCATTTGGAATTTAGGTGAGTTACAAACATCCTCATTTATCCAGCTCCCATCCACGACCCCTAACAAACGCCTTAATAGTTTGCGTGCATACGCAGATCGACAAAATTGGTATCGTATTTTCTCGAATCAAAATAGAAAAATATTTATTCATTTCCGAGATTAAATAAGTATTTTGAAAATACATCAAAATACAAGTAGGCCCAAGTGGTGGACTAGGGACATAGGCGAGTTCATAAACGAGCGTAACAGAGCGTATATACTTAAAAAGTGCAATGGCACGGTAGCTAACGTCAATAGATATATCGAGCTTCGACGTCAGGTTAAAAGATCAGTTAGGAATGCTAAGCGTAATTTAGAGATACATATAGCTGCGGATAGTAAACATAACCCAAAAAAGATTTTCGATTACGTGAATAATCGTAAGCCGATAAAAGATAATATAGGCCTTTTCGTGGACGCTACTAGTATGGGCGCAAAAAGAGGGGGTGCAATTGCAAATGTTGATCAATGTTGCATAGCTTATGCAACAATGAGGAGGGGGAATGTTGCAAGTTGATATGCAACAAGGGGAGGGGGAATGTTGCAAGTTGGTATGAAACAAGGGGGGGGGGAATGTTCAAAGTTGTTATGCACCAAAGGGGGTGGAATGTTGCAAGAGCAACAAGGGGTTATGCAACTTGGAGGCGGAGTTATCCCCCAAGAGAAAGAAAGAGGAGAAGGAGAGAGAAGAAGAGAGGTGTTCGCCTGGCAGGAGCCAAGCGCATATTAAGACTTCAGCCGAGCGGCCGTTGTCTTAATATGTCCCTAATCAGCCAGTTGGCTTATCTGGCTGAGTTGCCAGTTTGCGCTTATTTATTTAATTAAAGCATATATTCTGGCTGAAGCCGCCAGTTGGCTTAGAAGGCTGAGTTGCCAGATTGCGCTGTTTATTTAATTAAAGCATATATTCAGGCTCCCCGCCAGTTGGCATAATCCGTCAGCTGGCTTAACCCGCCAGTTGACTTAGAAGGCCTAACCAGCCATTTGGTATAATTAAATAATAATAATAATAACGTTTATATATACATCCAAAAGAATTAAATATAACACCATCACATCACTGTTTATCTAGACAAATTATTGGATCCAATTTCATAAAACATATTGAAAATAAATATACATTCCTATACAAGCGAAGGAATATACGCAATCAAAAATAACAATAACATAAGAACTACGAACGAGGAGTGTATATATATATATCTATAATAAAAAAATAATAATATACAAACCCGGACCTATCCAAATTGTTCATTCTAATGAAGGTCAAGCGTGCCACTCCACCTTAGACCTACAGTTTAACGTTGAATCCGAACCACGTCTAAAATAAAATGTTAAAACACTCCTTAACACAATAAAATCTAATTTTGGAATAAAAAAAATTTAAACAGCCAAACCATACAAAATATCACTCAGGAGCGGAATAAGACAGTTTACCGAGAATAACAGAATCGTCAAGCTTTTCTCCCCGTCCTAGACCTACAGTTTAACGAGGAATACTACTACAATAGATCTAGTTGGCCTGGTGAAGTAGAGAGTTGACTTCTTTTATTCTCCATCTCTCAGGTACACCCGGATCATCGGGGATTTTCTTTTCTATTCCACGGAATTTTAGATCCTCCCCTTTTCCGTACCGTAACAGTTGAATTTTATCAGTGTTAAACTTCATATAAAAACTATGCATGCAACATCTCCTAAAACTTCCTACATCATTACCCCTAGCCCGTTCTTCATGCATTAAAAAGTTCTACTTTATCGGCAACCTTTGTTTAGCATCCCCCCTGATTGTTCATCACGGCGAAGGTCAAGCGTGTCACTCCACCTTAGACCTACAGTTTAACGATGAATCCGAACCACGTCTAAAATAAAATGTTAAAACACTCCTCAGCAAAATAAAATCTAATTTCAGGATAAAAAAATTTTAAACAGCCTAACCATACAAAATATCACTCAGAATTGTCCTGAAAATGAAATTAAGAGAAAAATAAACAACAATCAGCCCACCTATAAAAATATAAAAATTGAGGAATATATGTATATATATATATATAAAAAGTAAAAAAAAAAAATTTTTCAAAAGAATTTACGAAAGTTGATCTACTGGGATAATTTTGCTGAAAATTGAAACGTAAGCTAATAAAAGAGATGTAGATGACTACACAAAGTTTTATTTTCAAATCTTTATTAGTTACCAAGATATAAGGTGTCCGTTTTAACGGACGCCAGGCACTAGGCGGATAGGAACTAAATGTTATAATGTTCAGACCAACAAAGACCCTAGGATCCACTCATGGCTGGTCTACCTAACTGTGTTCGTAATTGTGTATTATGCATGTCCTCCGTGGTGGCGGAGGGGACCTACAATTTTACGTGGGTTCCGAACCACAAGGAGCATAAGAACATAAAACATTTTTATAGTGGGCACACTAGGGGCCACGTCGGTCCATCGAGGCGGCTCCACTATGTAAAAACTGCCTGTACATTGGCAACAACCAATTTTTACAAAACTAAATAATTATCAATTTAAAACTAATTAATTATCAATTTAAAACTAAAGATAGAATCTCTGGATCCAGAGGATCAATCAAGTCATAATAGACTACTATCCACAAATATGTTACACTCTATATCTATTTATAACCGACATGCAAATATATCAGATCCAAAGAATCCGGTCAATTTCATTACGGTATCCATCAATACCAGTACCTTGCCAACCAAAAATAAGTCACGGTCCATATCAATTGCGGACCAAGTCACAATTTACAACCATATACATTACAATATATATACTTAGGAGGAAAAGTGTAGGTGTGGCTGTAAAGACTGTACAGTAATGTAGAAATGTGTGTGCACCCATTTTGTCATTTATGCTTAGAAGACGTTACAATTCTCTGTTCATAAAAATGATTTCAATGAAATCACCAAATGCAGTGGCTGATATTTATGCACACAAAAATATATTTATATAATACATATAATACATACATACACAAAATGCATTGGCTATTTATTAGTATGATATTAAAATTAACTACAGTTAGTAATCAGTATAATTTTTGTGCTACTGGACATATGCTTTGAAGCATTTTGGGTGAAGCCCTATGTCGCACTTTTCCCACTGAAAGTAACTTTTTCCAGCGCAATGCTTGCATCTTCTTTCTCTTTCGATGTATACTATCCAGTGTCCACTGTTATCTTAGCGACCTATATTTGCCAAATGTGAGGACAGTCTTTTACCTTGAAGCTTTGGAGTACCGTGTGTCTTCATTAGAGAAAGGGTTACATTTTCAATAAATTGAAAGAGAGTGATTGTGTGTCCGGCTTTGTTCATCAAAATGCATGCATTATTTACGGAAACAGATATCATGTAGGAGAATATCGGCCACTACCACTTCCTCTGTCTAATCCGAATTCGGTATGTGCCAACATTTTGATCCATCTGATCAACAAATCCCATGTACTTATTATAATTTTGAATGGATTCAGGCTGTGGCACTTTAACCTATTTCTTCTCCATTCTATCCCATCTTTCTGTTGAACTTATTTTCTCAGTTTCAAAGTTAGACACCAGAATGACATCATTATTATCCTTCCACTTTATAATAATCAAGTTATCTGATACTCTGTAATCAGAGAAGCCTCTTACGGCCTTCTTCATTTCAGATTTTGATTTCAGTGGACACTTCTCTGTTCTGTTTTCTCTGCAAGTCCCGGATGCACAAATACCTTGTTTAGATAGCTCATCAATGAGGCTAAGACCAGTAAAGTAATTGTAAAAGAACACTTTATAACCAGCATCATTAGGCACACGAGCTTGAGACACAAGCTGCAACACAACATTGCCACCAACGCCAATCTTTTTGTCAGTTGTTGATGTTTGATTTAGATTATTTCCCACGTAGATATCAAAAGAATGCAAGTATCCGTTCTTTGAACACAGGGTCCACATTTTGAAGCCAAATCTGATGGGCTTACCTTTGATAAATTTTTTTGCATAGTGTTTACTGTAATATGGTATCATGCTCTCGTCTACATATAGATGTTCTTCCAAACCACCGTGCTGAAGAAACTTTTCTTGCAAATTATCAAACAATGGCCTGAGCTTATAGGCTCGATCATCAGTTTGGTTCGTATTGTCAGCCAAATGAATGGTCCTAAGTATTGCTTCGAATCTATCCCTCCTCATATGTTTGGACAGTACTTTCGGTACATTGTCCTCAGATGACCAATATTTTCTTTTATTTGGGAGAGGGCAATGCGCAGAGAGCAATAAACCTGCAATAAATACAAATAATTCAGACTGATAAATTTAGATTACGATTATTTTGAGCAGCGTAACTATTGCTTTGTTCAATTAGTAATGTGATCAAATCTTTGTCAAAAAAAAGCTGAAAAAATTTTACGGGCGAAGAACAAGTTTTTGATTGTTTAGATATTTCTTTCGGTTGATAATCAGTTGGGAGGGATATTGCAGGTTTAATTTTCCTCCATTTTCTAATCATTATCTTTTTTGTGGGTTCTCTTTTACTAAATCAGATGTGCTTGCATCGTATATATCTAATACATTTTCATCATTTGAATATCGAGTATGAAAAATTTCCGCAATGGCTTTCAAGACTCCTTTCTTCAAACGGATTGAACTGCAAGCGGCTTCATCATCTGAATGGTCACTGTCACCATCTGACAATTCATCAGTATTGGGAAGTCCCATGTAAACATTACCACCTATATCCAGGTCCTCTAGAATAGCTAAAGCTTCAGCAGTTGTCAGTCTGAAAGAAAAAAATGCAAATATCACAAAAGGTAAAAAATTAACAAATAACTAATAAATAAATAATAAACAAAATAGTAATTAACTAATAAACAAAACAGTAATTAACTAGTAAACAAAATATCAATTTAGTTTCCCCAAATTTAACACAGAAAATGTTTCTTGTAGAGTTCATTGAAAATGAACACTTGAAGGTGAAACATAACAGCACTCTACTGCCGAGTGTCCGTTATAACTGACACTGATTTTTGAACAAGCTATTTGGAAAATATTACAGACATATTCGATATTATGTGGTTTCATCATCTAGAGCAACTTATGAACTTAGTGTCAGTATATAACTATCTACTGAAACTACATTATAGAACTAACAAAATATTCACTTTTTACTAACTTCGTGAAAATACTTCGAATCGCGGCAGCCATCTTGATGTTATGATGCTAGTGAAAGAAATGTTGCCAAATGATGTTTTTTTTTGTTAAATGTAATCACAAAACAATAATTATCGTGTTATTATAATGAAATATTCTAAAAAATAAATGCACACAGAAAGTAATGCACATTTTTCAGCGTCCGTTTAAACGGACACCAGGCACTAATACGTTAAAAAAATGTTTATCTTTTTATAACAAATTTTGCTTATTTTGAAGTCTCAGACAATTTATATACGGCAAGCATAATAAACTTAAAAAGTCCGAATTTGACACAGTATAAATTAGTGTCTTTAACGATTATTTTTCAACTTTAAACCTTTAAATTAACTTAAAATTATAAAGCGAACTAAAACTAAAAAGCGATGCCTGTAAAACCATTATTTACATCCAGTGAAAAAATAATCTTAAAAACTCGACTAGATTCTGGAAAATTTTGCTACTTCTTTATTGAATCTCTTAGAATGCCTACAATATATATATATATATATATATATATATATATATATATATATACACAGGGTGTCCGAGAATTATCTGTACAATTTTTGGCTGTTATTAAAAATCAACCATGAAGTGTAGAAATTCCAGTGTTGTCCCATTTTACAGAGAATCTCATTAAGTCTTTTCTGATACCAAGTTTTGACAAGTTTTTAAGAAATTCCAGTGTGTCCGAACATTATCTGTACAATTTCATCTTTCAATAAAATTCTTGATAACACGTAAAATTCTTAAACAAGATTATTTAGAATCTGTATTTTCAAAAGTTTCTTTTATTAAAGTAACGTTGTTACAAACATTCGATATGTGCACCATTAGTGATTCGCAAAACATCCAATCGATACTCCAAATGTTGCCATGTACGCTGCAGCATATCCACATCAATTCGCTCAATAGCAGCTGTGATTCTTGCTTTTAAATCATCAATGTCTGTCACCCGCGTACATTTCTAAAAAACTTGTCAAAACGTGGTATCAGAAAAAACTTAATGCGATTCTCTATAAAATGGGACAACACTGGAATTTCTACACTTCATGGTTGACTTTTAATAACAGCCAAAAATTGTACAGATAATTCTCGGACACCCGGTATATATACATATATATATACACACATATATATATATATCGTGGCCGACGGACGATTCGCCGAACGGACTGTCATTAATGAAAGAAACAAATATAATTTAAATACGAAAATTAGTTGTTAACTTTTATAATTTAAGTCTTGTGTTTGTGCCTTTATAGTTTAAGCTATTCTGAAACGTTTGTTCGTTTGTTGCCTTTTTTAAATCTTAGTAACTTATGTCTTAGGTTTTCGCACTTAAAATTGCAGTCATCCTGGAACTTTTACATTGTTCACTGTTCAGTAACCCACAATGCCTCTTCAATTTATTGATTCAGAGAAAGACCATAAAAAGTTAGTACACCCTTGACGATTGGTTAGGTTAAGTCATGATATTTTCGTTAGTTTACTGTTAAACATACGAAAATATCACGAATTAACCTAACCAATCGTCATTTTTTTAAATAATATTAGTAATAGTTTCTCTAGACAAATTGTATCTGTAGACAAATCATTGTAGTTAAATTGTATCTGTAGACTAATTGTTGTAGATAAATTGTTGTAGACAAATTGTTGTAGATGAATTGTATCTTTAGACAAATTGTTGTAGACAAATTCGCCGGTCACCGTCAAAGTGAATTCCATGGTCTAAAACGAGTTTTAAATTATACAATGTACACCGAGAAAGATATATATATATATATATATATATATATATATATATATATATATATATATATACAGGGTGGGCCGTAAGTTTCCATACATAGGAAAAATTAAACGTTTGTTTTTATGTTTCAGATACCCTAAGAATATGCGTTTGACGTAAGATCTTGTTTACTGATGAAGCAAATTTTTACGTCAATGGAGAGGTTAATCGGCAAAACATACGTTATTGGAGTAATGCTAACCCTAACTGGCTGAGTCCGACGAAGATGCAAGGTGCCGGTAAAGTGATGGTGTGGGCCGGGATATGGGGTGACAGAATTATTGGACCAATTTTTGTCAGTGGAAATCTTAATGCCGAAAGGTATCTTAACATGTTGCAAGAAGAGATTTTCCCATCCCTGCTAAACGAGGAAGGTAACTTCCCAGTTTACTTCCAGCAAGATGGAGCTCCACCTCATTATGGTCTTCACGTGCGTCGGTATTTGGATCAGCAGTTTCCGGATGCTTGGATTGGTCGGCGTGGTCCTGTGGAGTGGCCTCCCAGATCCCCAGATCTCACCCCCTTGATTTCTATCTTTGGGGGCACTTGAAGGCCATGGTGTATCAGGAAAAGATACGAGACATAAATCATCTAAAGGAACGTATCACCAACGCCATTACAAGCATAACGTCAACTGTGCTAATGCGTGTTCATCAACAGTGGGGAACACGTATTGAAATGTGTTTTCAAAACAATGGCAACCATGTAGAGCATATTATATAAATAAAAATGGTTGTCCATAAAAAAATGTTTATTTTTCCTATGTATGGAAACTTACGGCCCACCCTGTATATATATATATATATAATATATATATGTGTGTATATATATATATATATATATATATATAATAAACATTTTATATAGCATTATCGATATAAATTTATTTAAAAAAGGTATCTATGTTTTTACGTCAAGCGTCTATAACTGTCAATTTAACATAATTTAATATTTTAACAAAATAATTCAATAACATTTAATAATAACATTTAATAACATGTGTGTGTATTTTGTCATAGAAATATTAATGACAATCCATTCGGCGAATCGTCCGTTCGGAGAATCGTCCGTTCGGCGCAACAGCCCTCGGCAAATCGTCCGTTCGGCGAAACGTCCGTCGGCAAAATGTCTGTCGGCAAAACGTCCGTCGGCGAATCGACCGGGTACCATATATATATTTTTTTTTTATTACCTAAAAATGCGTCACCATACGCTCAAACAATTTAAACCTTACGATATAAAAATCAACGCGAAAAGGAAAAACAACTCTCTAATCCCGACTTTAATTTTGACTCCACATTATTACGGCTTCGACAAGACGATCAGAGAAATTTTGAGTCAAAGCGTTTTGGAAATCTAGACTCCAACGAGAAGAGAGAAAAAAAAATTTTGACCGTAAAAATTACGAAAATGCTCACTATGAGAAGAAATTTTGAAAATGATGGGCGCCATCTTGAAAAAGAGTTACAATGATTTGTTAAGGAATGAGATTCGAAATTTGCTTGCAAGTGGGTCAACACACTGCATCTTCCTATTTAAATAATCGAACCAGGATATTTATTAATGCTATTATACGGGTAGCAACAATTTTGACCGGAATATAAGGCAACGTGGGAAAGCCCTTATATTTATATAAAGGAATACCGCGTAGCCACCAAAATATTGTGTTTATTTTCTTTAGGGGCCCATTCCTTCATTATTATATTTCATTACTTACTCTACTTTCTATTCATTTTCTCTCTATCTTTCATTTATCGTTCTCTTTACTCTCGTTTCGCTGTGCTTTATAAATACGGGTAGCACGTGACCAAGTTTGAGGCGCCATTATGATTCGAACAATGCAAAGGAGACCGGGGGATTGATTATCTACTAATTACACTTTACTAACTTTTATTTATGCCGATACGCTTTAAGATAAGCGGGGTAATGCGAGGGGGTGGGGGGAGTAAATTTAACATTTTAAGTCGGAGAGAGACGTAATACTATTCTAAATTTACAAATACATCGCAACACACAACAACACCTTCTTAAGCCCAAGGCCGTCCAATGACTGAAGGTCATTTCTGAACAGCCCAGACAATCACGAGCTAAACACATTTATATTCACACTCCGTCTAATTTTGCGTATTGTCAAAAACATTTAAAAACGTAGAAGATTGGGATCTATCCAACAATAAAGAATTATGAAATGCTTCGATATATATATATATATATATATATAAGATCTACTACGTCCTTTTTCGTCCGGTAGTTAAAAGAATACATTCATTTTCACTTGTTCAGTCCCATTTGCTTAAGGCTCAAAATTGAGTGCCAAACGCGTTGCAAGAGAGCATTTCCCTCATCCACCAGGCGGTCATGTGTGGCGGAGAGCGCGAAAGAGCAACTCGTTCCTCCACCAAGACAGGTCTAGAGGAGGGGCCACCAGCGTGACCTCCGTGTGAAGAGAGGCCCAGCAGAGTGGGACACTAACAAATGGTCAGAAGACAGCAATAGGGCATTTACCACCGAGAAATTTCTACTCTGGAAATATGGTAGATATTAAGAAATTAGAAAGACTGCATATTAGGCAAGATGAGCCGAGTGTACATGACTATGTGCGGTGGAGAGCGCGAGAGAGCAAATCGCTCTTCCACCAAGCGGTCATGTGTGGCGGAGAGCGCAAGAGAGCAACTCGCTTCTCCACCAAACCGGGTCTAGAGGCGGGACCACCAGCGTGACCTCCGTGTGAAGAGAGACCGAGCAGAGGGGGTACATTAACAAATGATCAGAAAACGACACTAGGGCATTTATCACCGAGAAATTTCAACTCTGGAGATATAGTTGACATGAAGAAATTAAACAGACTGCATATTAGGCCAGATGAGCTGGGTGTACATGGCTATGTGCTGTGGAGAGCGCAAGAGAGCGGCTCACTCCTTCACCAAACCAAACTTCGAGGCAGTGACCACCAACTCGACCTTCGTTTGAAGAGAGAACGACATGCGGAAACGCATCGTTGTATACACACATTTTATTCATGCAGTTAATCGTGATTCACTGTTGTCAATTGAGTTAACATGACCTACTAATTGTTACAATCATGCACTTATCCGTGATCGTGGCATGGAGTTAACCGCGACTTGGAGGTGTTTACAATCGCAGGTCCCTCCCGCCAAACCCTCACAAAGCGACTAAGTCAGTGTCTCTCAGCGCGACCAAAGGCAATATTACGAACGAAATTATCAAAGACGCAAAGAGAAAAATCGGCGAGTGGTACTAAACCTCAAACTAAACCCAATAACCATACATACTGACATCACCTAGTGACACGCGTTCATTAGTTGCGGGACTATTTACCGAACTTTTGGATCACACCTCGTATGTGTAAGATCTACCAAGTCCTTTTACATCCGGTAGTTAAAAGAACACATTCATTTTCACCTGTTCAGTCTCAATTGTTTAAGGTTCAAAATTGAGTGTCAAACGCGGTGCAAGAGAGCAATTCCCTCCTACACTAAGCGCCTGCTAATTTTATATAAAACATAGTAAATACATTTTTTACATTAAATTGTCTTCGCATCCACGTTATTTTACGTGAGACGAGAAGGAAAGGATACAGGTACATGAAAGGGTACCATCGGAATGCGTCTTTGACCTATATAGCAGCGAGGAAACACCCATGATGTCTCGCTCTGCTTCTCCTTACATTCGTTCTTTGATTTTAAATACCAATAAACAATATACATGTTCTATGAGATTAATATTTATTTTTTCACCCTATAAACATCATTATAAACGGTAGACATAGTCTGCCTTAAAGCTAAAACATAACTACGTATCAATTCATGTTTCAGCTTCAGTAAACATCGATAACCCCCCACCCCATCCCACCCCCACCCCACACACATTGGGAGTACTCAATAATTGGAATTGAATGAAATATATATATATATATATATATATATATATATATATATATACAGAGAGAGAGAGAGAGAGTAAAAAACTGAAGACGGTACACACACACACACACACACACACACACACACATTAGTGATTTGAAATCACTGTTAAAAATGATAATTATCAGAAAACTTGCAAGAGCACCAAGCCAGGAAGACCTCAACTATGACCGTTGTGGCGGTCCTGAGATACGTTTATTTAAGTCTCTGCCAATATCCCAGGATGTATCATAACGATCCGGCTAGTGTTACTATTTTGCTGTAGTATTACAGCTTTCCGCCCCCTACCCTTGCGCATAGGGCCGACCTGAGTTACTCGTGCGTTTCCCATACACCTCACAACTTCTAAGAATCATAAAAGGGAACTTTATTAGCGATACTTTGAAACTTGATGCAGCAAATTTTAAAGTATTGACAAGAAAGATCCCCGATTTTATGATTCTTAAAAACTGTGAGGGATGTGAAAGGAATGGGTAACTGAGGTCAGCACTATGCACTCGGGTTGGGCGGAAAGCTGTAATACTACAGCTAAATAGTAACACTAACCGGGGCGTTATGTTACATCCTGGGATATTGTCAGAGACTTAAATGAACGTATCTCAGGACCGTCACAACAGTCAAAGTTGAGGTCTTCCTGCTTGGTGGAGGAGCGAGTTGCTCTTGCGAGTTTTCTGATAATTATCATTTTTAACAGTGATTTCAAATCACTAATGTGTGTGTGTTGTGTGTGTGTGTGTGTGTCTATGTGTGTGTACCGTCTTCAGTTTTTGACTCTGTGTGTGTGTATATATATATATATATATATTTCATTCAATTCCAATTGTTGAGTACTCCCAATGTGTGTGGGGTGGAGGTAGAGGTGGGGGTGGGAGTTATCGATGTTTATTGAAGCTGAAAACATGAACTGATAAGCAGTTATGTTTTAGCTTTAAGGCAGACCATGTCTACCTTTATGATGATGTTTATAGGGTGAAAAAAATAAATGTTAATCTCATAGAACATTTATATTGTTTATTGTGATTTTAAATCAAAGATGGAATGTAAGGAGAAGCAGAGCGAGACATCATGGGTATTCCCTCGCTGCTATATAGGTCAAAGACGCATTCCGATGGTACCCTTTCCTTCTCGTCTCACGTAAGATAACGTGACTGCGCAGACAATTTAATGTAAAAAATGTATTTACTATGTTTTATACAAAAATTAGCAGGCGCTTTCCGCCACACATGCCCGCTTATGTAGGAGGGAATTGCTCTCTTGCACCGCGTTTGACACTCAATTTTGAACCTTAAACAATTGAGACTGAACAGGTGAAAATGAATGTGTTCTTTTAACTACCGGATGAAAAAGGACTTGGTAGATCTTATATATATACGAGGTGTGATCAAAAAGCTCGGTAAATAGTCCCGCAACTAATGAACGCGTGTCACTAGGTAATGTCAGTGTGTATGGTTATTGGGTTTAGTTTGAGGTTTGGTACCACTCGCCGATTTTTCTCTTTGCGTCTTTGATAATTTCGTTCGTAATATTGCCTTTAGTCGCGCTGAGAGACACTGACTTAGTCGCATTATGTGGGTTTGGCGGGAGGGACCCGCGAATGTAAACACCTCCAAGTCGCGGTTAACTCCATGCCACGATCATGGATAAGTGCACGATGGTAACAATTAGTAGGTCATGTTAACTCAATTGACTACAGTGAATCACGGTTAACTGCATGAATAAAATGTGTGTGTGTGTGTGTGGCACGATGCGTTTCCGCGTGTCGTTCTCTCTTCACACGAAGGTCGAGCTGGTGGTCCATGCCTCTAGGATTGGGTTGTTGAAGGAGTGAGCAGCTCTCTTGAGCTCTCCACAGCACATAGCCATGTACTCCCAGCTCATCTGGCCTAATATGCAGTCTGTTTAATTTCTTCTTTTCTACTATATCTCCAGAGTTGAAATTTCTCGGTAATAAATGCCCTATTGTCGTCTTCTGACCATTTGTTAGTGTTCCCCCCTCTGCCCGTTCTCTCTTCACACGGAGGTCACGCTGGTGGTTCCGCCTCTAGACCCGGTTTGGTGGAGGAGCGAGTTGCTCTCTTGCGCTCTCCGCCACACATGACGGCTTGGTGGAGGAGCGAGTTGCTCTCTCGTGCTCTCCACCGCATATAGTCATGTACACCCGGCTCATCTGGCTTAATATGCAGTCTAGTTTCTTCATTTCTACTATATCTCAAGAGATTAAATTTCTCGATGTTCAATGCCCTACTCTTGTCTTCTGCACATTTTTTAGTGACCCCCATCTGCTGGACCTATCTTCATACGGAGGTCAAGCTTGTGGTCCCTCCTCAGGACCTGTGTTATTGGAGGAACGATTTGCCATCTTGCGCTCTCCGCCACACATGATCGCTTTGATGAGGAGCGAGTTGCTCTCTCGCGCTCTCCACCGCACATAGGCATGTACACCCGGCTCATCTTACCTAATATGTAGTTTGTTTAATTTCTTAATTTCTATCTTATCTCAAGATTTGAAATTTCTCGGTGTTAAAAGCCCTATTGCTGTCTTCTTACCATTTGTTAGTGGCCCCCTCTGCTCGGCCTCTCTTCACACGGAGGTCAAGCTGGTGGCCCCGCCTCTAGACCTCTCTTGGTGGAGGAACGAGTTGCTCTTTCGCGCTCTCCGCCACACATGATCGCCTGGTGGAGGAGGGAAATGCTCTCTTGCAACGCGTTTGACACTTAATTTTGAGCCTTTAGCAAATGGGACTGAACAAGTGAAAATGAACGTATTCTTTTAACTACCGGACGAAAAAGGACGTAGTAGATCTTATATATATATATATCGAAGCATTTCATAATTCTTTATTGTTGGATAGATCCCAATCTTCTACGTTTTTAAATGTTTTTGAAAATACGCAGAATTAGATGGAGTGTCAATAAAAATGTGTTTAGCTCGTGATTGTCTGGGCTGTTCAGAAATTACCTTCAGTCATCGGACGGCCTTAGGCTTAAGAAGGTGTTGTGTGTTGCGATGTAGTTGAAAATTTAGAATAGTATTACGTCTCTCTCCGATTTAAAATGTTAAATTTACTCCCCCCACCCCCTCGCATTACCCCGCTTATCTAAAAGCGTGTCGGCATAAATAAAAGTTACTAAAGTGTAATTAGTGTATAATCAATCCCCCGGTCTCCTTTGCATTGTTCGAATCATAATAGCGCCTGAAAATCGGTCACGTACTACCCGTATTTATAAAGCACAGCGAAACGAGAGTAAAGAGAACGATAAATGAAAGATAGAGAGAAAATGAATAGAAAGTAGAGTAAATAATGAAATATAATAATGAAGGAATGGGTCCCTAAAGAAATTAAACACAACATTTTGGTGGCTACGCGGTTTTCCTCTATATAAATATAAGGGCTTTCCCACGTTGCCTTATATTTCGGTCAAAATTGTTGCTACCCTTATTATAGCATTAATAAATATTCTGGTTCGATTATTTAAATAGGAAGATGCATTGTATGAACCCATTTGCAAGCAAATTCCGAATCTCATTCATTAACAAATCATTGTAACCTGTTTTCAAGATGGCGCCCATCATTTTCAAAATTTCTTCTCATAGCGAGCATTTTCATAATTTTCACGGTCAAAAAATTTTTTTTCTCTTCTCGTTGGAGTCTAGATTTCCAAACTGCTTTCACTCAAAATATCCCTGAGCGTCTTGTCGAAGCCGTAATAATGGTGAGTCAAAATTAGAGTTGGGATTTGAGAGTTGTTTGTTTCCTTTTCGCGTTGATTTTTATACGATAAGGTTTAAAATTTTTGAGCTTATGGTGACGGATTTTTAGGTAATAAAAATATATATGTATAAATTTTGTATATATATATATATATATATATATATATATATATATATAGTAGAGCATTCTAAGAGATTCAATAAAGAAGTAGCAAAATTTTCCAGAATCTAGTCGCGTTTTTAATATTATTTTTTGACTGGATGTAAATAATGGATTTACAGGTAACGCTTTGTAGTTTTAGTTCGCTTTATAATTTTAAGTTAATTTAAAGGTTTAAAGACGAAAAAACTGCTTGGGTTTATTATGCTTGCCGTATATAAATTGAGACTTCAAAATATTTATTTGTTATAAAAAGATAAACATTTGTTTAATTGAAATAGAGAAATTGTTTTCGTAAATTCTTTTGATAAATTACTTTTTTTTACTTTTTATATATATATTCATCAATTTTTATATTTTTATTTAGGGCTGATTGTTGTTTTTATTTTTTTACTTTCTTTTATTTTCAAGACAATTCCGAGTGATGTTTTGTATGGGTAGGCTGTTTAAATTTTTTTATTCTGAAATTAGATTTTATTGTGTTAAGGAGTGTTTTAACTTTTTTTTTTAGACGTGGTTTGGATTCAACGTTAAACTGTAGATCTAAGGTGGAGTGACACGCTTGACCTTGGCCGGGATGAACAATCAGGGGGGATGCTAAACAAAGGTTGCCGATAAAGTAGAACTTTTTTAATGCATGAAGAACGGGCTAGGGATAATGATTTAGGAAGTTTTAGGAGATGTTGCATTGTTTTTATATGAAGTTTAACACTGATAAAATTCAACTGTTACGGTACGAAAAAGGGGAGGATCTAAAATTCCATGGAATAGAAAAGAAAATCCCCGATGATCCGGGTGTTCCTGAGAGATAGAGAATAAAAGAAGTCAACTCACTAGTTCACCAGGCCAACTAGATCTATTGTAGTAGTATTCCCCGTTAAACTGTAGGTCTAGGACGGGGAGAAAAACTTGACCTTCGGCGGAATGAGCATTTCTGTAGGTGATTCTGTTATTCCCGGTAAACTGTCTTATTCCGCTCCCAAGTGATATTTTGTATGGTTAGGCTGTTCAAAATTTTTTAATTCTGAAATTAGATTTTATTGTGTTAAGGAGTGTTTTAACATTTTAGTTTAGACGTGGTTCGGATTTAACGTTAAACTGTATGTCTAAGGTGGAGTGGCACACTTTTCCTTCATTAGAATGAACAATTTGGATAAGTCCAGGTTTGTATATTATTATTTTTTATTATATACATACTCCTCGTTCGTAGTGCTTATGCTATTATTATTTTTTATTGCATATATTCCTTCGCTTGTATAAGAATGTATATTTATTTTCAATATATTTCGTGAAATAGGATCCAATAGTGTCTAAATAAACAGAGTGATGTGATGGTGTTTTATTTAATTCTTTTGGATGTGTATATACAAACGTTATTATTATTGTTATTTAAATCATAAATTAATAGAATATCTAATCAATATATTCGCAGAAATATTAGAAAGGTACTGAACACTCAATCCCATTCGGTTAATTTCATTATACAAAGATAATTTCTAATTAATTATTATTAAATATACAAAGAGAAATTATTTATACTCGAGTTTTAAATATTTATATTGTATACGAATGAACATTACAATTCAGGTTAACATAATTACTGTTAATATCAACTTTTTCACCTTTTATGATGTTTAAATATATTCAATAGGTCCGAGTGTATAGCGATATACAGGGTGCGGGATAAGTCGCTTTACCGAGAATTATGAAATTACCTTGTAAAGAATCATATTTATTATTTATTACAGAAATTGTTCCAAGTGCCCTACATCATGTTCAATACACACGTTGCATCTTTGAACCACTGAACAACGGCCAGAAACCTCGGGATTTCGATCACATGAGGACTTTGATAACGCCAAGAGTTCGAGACGTTAAATAACAACAAAGAACTGTGTCGCGCTATTTGGTGTTCAGTGGTTCAAAGATCTACAGATCTACAGAAGCTAAGGCTAACAAAGACCCTAAGATCCATTCTAAGGTTAGTCCGAGAGAAAGAAGAGAGTAGGGGGTTAAAAGAAGAGAATAAGGGGTTAAGTAAGTAGCAAAACCTATCATTCGTGGGTTAATATTCATTCAGAAAAAGAGAGAGAAAGACTCACCATCATCATCCGCCGGCCACTACTGACAAGTCATAAAAATAGTCGAGGAGAATAGGAAAGGGGTGAAGATGAAAAGAAGTAAAATATGAACGCTTACAAACCATTCAAACCAGTGGTGTAGTCCGGGGGTAACGCAAGGTAACGGTGTTACCCCACTGGTTTTATTTTACTTTTAGCGTTACCCTACTGGTTTTAATTTACTCTATATTTTTTATATTTTTTGCTGTTTCTACTGAATAT
Source organism: Bathynomus jamesi (assembly GCA_023014485.1). NCBI lineage: Eukaryota > Metazoa > Arthropoda > Malacostraca > Isopoda > Cirolanidae > Bathynomus > Bathynomus jamesi. Next base: position 90,074 of record JAJOZX010004765.1, on the reverse strand, counting down.
TTTTGTAATACATACTCTTTCTAACTATATTTCTTTCCTCACCCCTTCAATTTCAACGTGTTTTTGGGAATGTACATAAAATGTAAAAACGCTGTAGAATTTTATAGAAACGCTATATAAGAAAAATTGTTGCGTTACCCCACTGAAGAAATTACGACTACACCACTGATTCAAGCACAGTCTTAAATCAAACACTGTCATACTATGCAAACTACAGATATGCAAGTAAAGAGAGGATAAGAAAAGAAAAACAGTGTGGAGAGTATAACAAAAAGTGAGTTAGTTTACGCTACGAGCTACATACAAGTTCATGTTAGTCTAATTTTTTTTTTCAATATATCAGGTTGTAACATAAATTCTGCTCGATTAGAAAACGGACGATCGATAATACAATAACCTCAAGATAATGTGAAATAGTTTTAGAAATGTTGCAAAATACACGCGGCGACAGGTTCGCACAGGTTTTTTCACGATACAGAATGATACAGAATGACTTAGGCTAGTGTAGGATTAAGCTAATGAATATTTTCTCTGGTGTTTTTCATACAGGTACAACGCCACCCCTACGATATTACAGTAATTGAAAAAACATGGAGCCCACGAAAGAGCATATTCGACATGTGATGCTGTATGAGTTCCATAAAGGATCTAACGCTAGGGAATCCGCAAGAAACATTCAAAGAGTTTATGGAAATGATGTGAACGAATGGATGTGTAGGAGATGGTTTGAGAAGTTCAGAAATGGAGACTTCAGTCTGGAAGATTATCAACGAACAGGACGACCAAATGAGTTAGATGAAGAGTTGCTGAAAGCAACAGTGGAGGAAAACCCAACGGTAACTGTAAGAGAACTTGGCCTGCAATTTGGCGTTAGCCATATGACAATTCAGCGTCATTTGAAGCTGTTAGGAAGAGTAGTGAAGGTTGGAAAATGGGTTCCGCATTATTTGTCACAAGCGAATCTTCAACATCGAATCGATATTTGCACATCACTGCATTCTCGGCAACTGAAGGCACCGTTTTTGAATCGGCTCGTCACTGGAGATGAAAAATGGGTCCTCTATAACAATATTAAGCGTCGACATCAGTGGCTTAGCCGTGAAACAAAGCCTGAACCTCAGCCAAGGAATGGACCCCATCCAAAGAAAATTTTGCTATGCATTTGGTGGGCTATGCAAGGAATTATTCATTTTGAGCTTCTGCCACATAACCAAACAATCACAGCTGAAGTCTACTGCCAACAACTCCAACGATTGAAAATGGCATTACAAGAAAAGCGTCCTGCATTAATTAATCGCAGAGGTGTTCTATTCCACCAAGATAACGCGCGCCCTCACACTGCTCGAATGACCACTGCCCAATTGGAGGCATTTAGTTAGGAAAAAATGCCTCATCCACCTTATTATCCGGACTTCGCACCTTCAGACTACCATTTATTCAGAAGTTTGCAACACCATCTAGATGGACAAAAGTTGCAATCCAGAGAAGCTATCGAAAACGAAGTGATCGCACTTTTTAACTCGAAACCAAGGGGTTTCTTCGAACGTGGCATAAAAAACTTTTCCACAGGAGGGAGGAGATGATAGAAAAAGAAGGGAATTATATGGATGATTAAGTTGTCATTATGTCATTTAATTTTTGTGAATAAACTAAAAATTGAAGCAAATTTGTCCTACTGTAGAAGTCATTAAATTTTTGTTCTGAATGAACTAAAAAATCGAGCAGAATATATGTTACAACCTTATAATTTTATTGCTAGTATATCACACGCTAGCATGTCACAAGCTGGCATTAATCGTCATTAATCGTCAACAGCATTAATCGTCAACAGCATTAATCGTCAACCTCGACCATTACCCCCAGAGCTCCTGTTGCTAATTGTTTTATTATTTTAAACGACGTTAATATTTTTAAAATGCCTATCTATAAGGTTTTTAAATATATTAACGCTGGTAGAGTTAACGACGGAAGCAGGAAGATTATTCCATTTATCAAATACTTTAAACGTGAAGTTTTTAGCGATGTTGGTAATGAAACGACTGCCCCGTAATTTAAATCCGTTATTACGAGTATTTCTATTGTCGAAAATGAACAATTTTTTAAAATTTACGTTATCGATTTTATTAACGATTTTCAAAAATTCAATAAGCTCTCCCCTTTATCTCCTATTTTCGAGTGAATGCAAGTCTAACTCTTTAATCCCATCTTCGTAAGACTTGTTGCTTAGTGACGGAATTAGTTTCGTGGTGCGACGCTGAACCCTTTCCAACCTATCAATATCCTCACGCAAATACGGGCACCAAAACTGAACGGCATATTCTAAGTAAGGCCTGACTAGGGACTTCTAAAGGAGCAATATAATATTCTTCGATTTAAATTAGAAATTACGCGCTATAAAGCCTAACATCCTATTAGCTTTTGCGCAAGATTCCAGGCACTGGTTCCTAACTTTTAAATTCTTAGGTACGCGTACGCCTAAATCTACTCCCTCGTCAACGCGGGTTAACTGTCTATCATCCATCGTGTACTTGCAATTGTTGTTACGAAAACCCATATGCAAAATTTTACATTTGTCTACATTAAATTGCATCTGCCATTTATCCGTCCACTTCATAATCCTATTTACATCGTCTTGTAGCCTATTTCTATCGTCCACGTTACGAACTTTACCGCCTATTTTAGTATCGTCCGCGAATTTTGACACGTTACTGGTCAAGCCTACATCTATGTCGTTAATGTAGATTACGAATAGCAATGGGCCTAACACTGATCCCTGAGGGAGACCGCTACCTACATCCAACCACCCCGATTCCCTACCATTAACAACGACCCTCTGTTTCCTGGCACGAAGCCATTCTTCTAACCAGTTAGCTACCTGACCGCGTATACAGTGCGCTTTAACCTTCGCAATTAATCTTTTATGCGGAACTGTATCGAACGCTTTTTTAAAGTCTAAATAAATAACGTCAGCCGCTCTATGCCTATCGTATTCGTGCATTATTTCGTAATAAAACTCTAACAAATTAGTTAAACAAGATTTATGGCGTCGAAACCCATGTTGACTACTATTAATAAAATCGAGACTTTCTAAGTGATCGACGATACGATCCCTAACTACAGATTCCAAAAGTCTACCGACAACTGACGTTAAGCTAATAGGCCTATAATTGCTAGCTACTGTGCAGTCGCCTCTTTTAAAAATGGCCGTAACGTTAGCTCTAATTTGAAGTCTTCACGAATAATCCCCACTTCAAGTGACTTATTAAAAATTTTTGTTAAGGAGCCAACGATAACGTCTTTCAAATCGTTCAAATGTCTGGGATAAAACGCGTCAGGGCCTGGAGCCTTGCTAACTTTTAGCTTATCGATATAATGCGCAATCTCACCCTCGTAAACAGTTATTTCATCCAAAATAGTCTCGCTACTAAATGGAACGATATCGTCCACGTCGGGGACATTATTTACGTCTTCTACGGTAAAAACTGTCGCAAAAATCTTGTTAAAAATACCCGCCATCGCCTGAGCGTCAGAAGCCAAAGCGCCGTTAGCGTCCACTAGAGACCCTATGTTATCTTTTATCGGCTTACAATTATTGACGTAGTCAAAAAACTTTTTTGGATTATGTTTACTATCTGCAGCCACAAGTATCTTAAAATTACGTTTATCACTCCTAACAGATCTTTTAACCTGACATCTATGCTCGATATATCTATTAAAGTTAGCTACCGTGCCATTGCGCTTATTAAGTCTATACACTCTGTTACGCTCGTTTAAGAACTCACCTATTTCTCTAGTCCACCACTTGGGCCTACCATAATTACTAGCGCGCTTGGGTCTACGCAGAATAAACTCCATTTCGATATTTAAAAAAAAATTCTTTAAACGCCTCCCAATGAAAATTTGCGTCATTACCCATAAATAAATTATCCTAGTCCACTACTCTCATCCTATCCGCAGAACTATCAAAATTAACCCTACGAAAATCAGGGACTTCTATTACGTTACTATCCTTACTGTTTTCTATCACTAGCTTAAACCTAATAATTTGGTGATCACTACATCCCAAACTCTCACCTACTTCCCAACCTTCGACTATTTTTTCGTCGTTTGTCATCACCACGTCTAAAATATTGTCATCGCGCGTTGGTTCGGTAACCATTTGTGGTAAAAAATTATCTCCCATGAACTCAATCAGCCTCAAATCCTTATCATTACCAGTAAAAGTCTCGTAATTAACATTAGGGCAGTTAAAGTCTCCGACAACGATAATATCCCGTTTATTAATAAAGTTACCAAGAAGTGTGTAAAACTTAGTATCGGTATCGTGGGGTTGAACAGGAGATTTACTATAAACAACAAAGAAATTAAAGCTAATACTACGCGCCCTAACTTCAACGTATATCGCATTAATTTCTGCCGGAAAATCTATCTCAACTTCGATAGCCCTAAGGGAATTAAGAATGTACAACAAAACGCTGCCACCAATCCTATGTAACCTATCATTAGTAAAAAGTCTAGAACCGGCGACATCAACTTCCCCCATCAAGTCCCGAGTTACGTTATTTAACCACGTTTCGGTTATAGCAACTATATCGTAGTTACCGCAATAAATTATAGCCTTAAATTCGTTTAATTTATTTCTAATACTACGCGCGTTACAATAAATGACGTTTAAATTATTTTTTACCACGGATCGGCGTTTTAAACTATTTTTCACGTCGGACCGGCGTTTCCTGGACCCACAACGTTTAAAGAGGGCTTCGATTTATACAGCTTCGAACGTTCTCATCGATTAACCTACCTAGCCTAGCATTCCCTATTTCATTGAAATGCACCCTCATCTTTTATAAAAAGGCTAGGATCACTAAATTCTGACCACAGCTTCACGAAGGGTACATTTTTCTGAGCACAAATCTCTTCCAGTTTAGTGTCCAAAAATTTTGTTTTTGACGTAATCCTAAAATTTAAACCGTGCCTGGGGTAATACCTCGAACTAAAGACCTATCAGACCTTGCTTCAGGGACCTAATTAACTCCCTATATCCCTCCAAAAGGTCAGGCACTCTTGTATCGGGCCTATACGAGTCGTTGCCCCTACCATCGTCACTAACATCGAGTGGCGGGAGGCAACATCAATCCTATCTACTTCGTCTCTAATTCTGTCAACCGTGGCCCCTGGTTGGATTCCGTTCAACGAACTCCTTATCCATATGACGCACTAAGGAGTCCCCAATTAAAATCGGGATGTTTTAAACTATTTTCCTCCCCAGCTCCAGAGAGGGGGGACATAGTTAAAAGGTCAGTATTAGGGGGGAGATAATTTAACAGGTTTTACTTATCTTATTTACATAATAGAATTTTTAAGATATTTATATAAGATACATATCTTGAAATTTCTATTATATTCTATCATATATTATAATATATACTCGTACATTATTATATAAATAATTATATTATATATATAATTATATTAGGATCACCTGAAGATTAGGGCCCCCAAAAACAAATTTTGGAAATTTGTTAAGAATGAAACAGGTGTCAGTGTCCTCCCTCCGACAATCGATGGGGTGTCGGGGGAGGATGAAATTGCAAAGCTGTGTAAAAACCACTACTCTAACATTCTTAACAGTGTGAGTAGGGATAATCTTAAGATAGATTGCAGCGAAACGACTGAGGGAAGGACAAGGGAAAATACTTTGATATCAGTTCCTGAAGTAAAGAGGTTAATTAAAGAGCTAAAGACTGGTTCTGCGTCAGGGGTAGATGACCTATCGAATGAACACTTAAAATGATATATGCAGACATACTACGTATGTCTGCATATATCATTGCTCCTATCAGCCATGCTTGCTCATAGCTATATCCCTGCAAAATTCATGAGGGTATATATCTTGCCCAGGTCAAAAATAAGTATGGAGACATTCTGTCCAGCAATAATGACAGGCCTATTGCTGTCGCTTCCCGCTTTTCGAAACTACTAGAAAAACTCTTGTTACTCCGATTAAAGGATCACCTATGGACATTAGGGCGGAGCGTTTTTACACTTTTTTCGATGTTCGTCTTGTAATAGCGCGGAAAAGTGGCTCTTCCACTTCAAAAGTGAGTGTGTATAATCTCAGAGATCTGCAATAATATCTTCTGCCTCCGCACGTGCATTTGAAAATCCAAAAGATGCGCCAAAATACGCATTTTTTCAATATTTTCTTATAGTTTTAATTTTCATCATACCTTCTTGTAATAGCGAGGAAAAGCATTATAACGGTTCATTTTAGACTAGTTTTAAATATTTTTGTCCTGCGATAATATCTTCTGCCACCGCAAACGTTCCAAAATACAGAAAAATCCGCATAAATCATGTATTTTGCATATTCAGTCTATACGCTAATAAATTCACTTTGTACGTCATGTAGTATTCCCACATCGTTCTAGAAGCTTCCCCACAGCCTGGTATGGTGTGTTGCTCGTCATTGCCATATCCGGCAATGAGTCAGTGAGTGATGACTGACGAGTCATTACTCACAACACTCTACCAGGCCTTCTTGCTCTCACTTCCCCGCAGTGTTGTGCTAACTACGTTTCGGGTAAGATGTGGATGGTGTTGCTATTGCTGTTAGTACATCTTTGGAACACGACAACACGCATATGTGGACATATACTGCATATTTTAATGCATAATAATACGTTGGTGTAATATACAAAACTTCTGCAAAATACAAGAATATTTTACGTTTCAGGAGTAATTTCTCAATTTTTATATTAATTACTGTGTTTTTCACAATGTCAGTACCAGCTCAAGCAACAAGAACTTCTTCAAGTTGCCCTATATTTGGGGCTCCAGCTGATCTAGACAAGAAGTGCCTTCCAACCTATAAGGACGTCATGAAATATTTTCATCAAATAAGGTTGAATCTGAAGACATCGAAGAAAGAGCCCACAGTTGCAGAAATTTCGGGTGTTCTCTCAAAACCTCTCGAAGATTTGTGGAAAACAGCCTCTATTCCTACTGTTTCTCATAACCGTGTCGTTCAAATGATTAAAAATTACCATGAAAAATGTCAAAAACCTAAAGTCAATAAAAAGGAAACAAGATAGTGACTCATTCAAAATTAAATTACAAACATTTCAAAATGAGGCAGAAAACAAATTATTTGACATCAGTGCTTGCAAATGTGAAAATTTTAATAAGTGTTCATGTGAAAACCATCTCAAGGTTCCAGCAATTGATCAAGACTTCCTTAAAGATCAGAGAACAAAAGGAAAATTGGCAATAGGCTCTCTTGATGTTTCACAAACTCGTAAAGATCTAGCAACTATTGCTAGAAGACAACAGAGAATGAAACAGTATGAACCAAAACCATCTACCAGTAAAGAACAAGCAACTGAAACACTCATCAACATCAAGTGAAACAGAAGGAGCGGATTCTGATTATGAACCGACACAGAATCAAATCGATGGAACAATCTCATCATTGCTATAACTGCTTCGGCTGTTCTTGAAGACGTGGGAATTATAAACGAAAACGATTTAATTTCAGTAATAGACAGATGCAAAGTAAGGAGAGGTAGAAAAAGAGTGAGATCTATCATTCAAAAGAGAGATTACGAAGAAGAAACTATGGAGAGTATCTATTTCGATGGAATAAAGGACAGAACTGCAGTGCAAAAAAAGTTGGCAGTAAAGGTTATCAAAAAAATATAACAGAAGAACATGTCACTTTGCTTCAAGAACCAAACTCGCATTATATTGGGCATGTAACTCCCGCTTCTGGCTCAGCACAGAGTATATCGTCTGCAACTTTGGATTATTTTCGCTCAAATGAGATTGATACTTCAGAAGTTAAAGCCATTGGATGTGACGGGACAGCAGTTAATACAGGACCAAAAGGAGGAGTGATAAGAAGTATTGAAGAGCACTTTCAGAGAGCACTCCAGTGGCTGATTTGCTTGCTTCTCACTAATGAACTTCCCTTGCGGCACATAGTGACTGACATTGATGGTAGAACAACAGGTCCTCGGAGTTTTACGGGGCCTATAGGAAAAGAGTTAATTGATTGTGAAAATAGACCTGTGGTTGAGTTTGAAGCAGTTGAAGCGGAAGAAATTGTAGTTGACAGAGATGATCTGAGCACAGATCAAAAATATTTGGCAGAAATCTATGATGCTGTGTCAAAAGGTGAAGGTACTCCCTCCTAGCTCAAAGGAAACCAGGCAAAATGGCACACTCCAGATGGGTGACAACTCCTAACCGCATACTTCGTCTCTACGTTTCAATTGAAGAACATTCAGACAACCTTAAGTGTATCGTGGGTTATATTATGAAAGTTTATATTCGAATGTGGTTTCAAATCAAGAGAAATTCTTCAGCAACACAGGGAGCCAAACATCTTTATCAAATGATACAACGCTCGAGGTCGTTGAGTGCCCGCTGTATAGAAATAGTTGATCGTGTTATTCAGAGAAATTCCAATTTTTCTCATCCTAAGAATGTTCTCCTTAGTATGATTCACGATGAAGCAAAACACCAGAGAATTAGGATGGAGGAGAATCCTTAAAGCAAGAGATTCTGAGTCAGCCGCAGTGAGAGTGTTTAAATTGCCCACGTTGAACTTTCAGTGCAGTAATACAACATGATTAACTGGCAAACTTGTGAGCTGTCAGAGCCTCCTCTGACAAAAGTTATATCACGCTGCGACATCCTGAACTATATCTGATCCGGAGATGTACCTGATTTCATCCCACGCTTTCCTTGCCACACCCAAGCGGTTGAACAGCATATAAAGCTGGTAACAGAGGCTTCAGCTGCAGTATGCGGTTCAGAGGCAAGGGATGGATTTATCAGAGCAAGATTAGAATCCAGAAAGAAAATGCCAAGAATGGAAACAAAAAGTGACTACAGTGTGTAACTAGTCTAAGTCCGATAATGGTAGGATGGTTGGGTCGGGAAGGGAGGAACTCGAAATGCGGCCACCTCCACGTGGTGAGTTCTGGGTTATTATAGTGGACACGTTTTATTATTTACTTTCTTCCTTATTTACTTTGCTTTCTGCTCTTTATTTCATTTATCGCTTGCTTTCTCTACACTCGTTTTCACTGTACCGTCTAACATCATGGTAGCCACGCCGGGACTATGAAAGCCGTTACAAAACAAAGGGGGGGTTCATTAACACTCTTTTAACACTTGTTAATATTTTATTTACTTCCGAAAATGGTTTAGTAATTTAGGGGATGCGAGTAGGAATTTTACTATAATATTTTACGTCGGAGAGGAGAGGGCAAAACAATTAATTAAATTTTACGTTACATGGCGCCAACCTCACGCTTACGCGCTGCCTAAAGACTGACTCCTTTGGGGGTAGCCCGCTCTGTCGGCCTCTGTTCAGGATTGCCAACTCTTCCCATTTTAAACAATTTCAAACAATTTCACAATTATTAGTAAATGATTTATATTAAACATTATAATCTTAATTAAACAAAAATTAATATTCTTAACTAGGCATTACTACACTCGCATCACCCCCTTGAAAATAAGTTTTTCATTAGGAAAACTTATTAATATCGTTTAACAAATTTATAAATTTATTCAACAAATTTATATATTTTGCAATTTTTTTTTTTTTTTCTTTAACAAATTCAAAGTTGATAGACAAGAAATAATTAGAATGACAAATTCCACACATATATTTTGTATCATATTAAAAAATCGAAAACTTTATAATTTTCACATTTGCATAAAATAACATTTCACACTAATAATTAAATTACAACCTGTAACTAATCTATACATGCCAAAAAAAAATAACGAAAATTTTCTTACATTGGTTACACAAATTTCAAGTTCACAATCTATTCCAGCGATTTCTCATCAAAGATCGCTTTACATTTGAAACAATTATTTGTATAGTTATACAGTTACTATCAGGGCAACATAGAAAAAATAAGAAAAAGTTTACATAAAATACTGACCAAGAGCGCACATACTATTTCACGAAAAACAACAAATATGGGCAATAATCGCACCCTTTCACTTATAATTTCATTACATAATAATCAGTACATTAATTTGCTGGACGTTGTTTAGATCACAATCCGCACGCTGACAACGGACTTCAATTTTCAATCGCAGCTCTCCTGCTCACTTCGCTAGAATGCAAGGGATTGCATCAATCAACATGCAACAGGGCAGCACGCTATAATGGTTCCGCTCTCTCCCCAAATGGCGAAAAAAAAAAAGAGAGACGTCCAATTCTAAAAGGATCAGGGGGGGAGATATACTGAAAGCGGGACCACGCGCTGGAATTGGACGGAATTTGCAATTCTAGAAGTCGATGAAGAAACTCGCCTTGTCTCATCTCCACTTTTGTCGGTGAACGCTGCTCTTCCTACGTCCAGCTGAAAGACTCTTCTACTGGCAACAATCAAACGATCACTCCGCCGTAGGCCGTTTCCCAACGAACCTACTGTATGTCTGTATGGACAGTACAGTCGTAAACACCCGTTCAAGCTCTCGTGGCTTGCCTACCGCGTGCTACGACACATATTTAGCGAAGCATTCGAGCAGCGTGACCAGCTACTGCCCGAAAAATACCAGTAGACCATCTTCGATCGAAACTTTCGTGTGCCAAGACCCTGCACACGTAAATTTCTCTTCTCTTCCGAAACTGTCCTGCGCCAAGTCCCTGCGCATTCGGTTCCTCTCTTCTATCTCTTCTCTTCCGAAACCATCCTGCGCCAAGTCCCTGCGCAGTTGGTTTCTCTTCTCTCTCATCATTGGTGATCGATCACCTATCCGGTCGACTAAACTCAATGGATGGAACTCGGATTCAACTTGGTTGCCTCCAAACCGAGCCTTTTGAAATTTTGAAAAAAAAGTTTATTCGAAACGTGTTTCTGTACTGCTTATCATTTATTTAATATTTAATTTACCGAATTTTCTCGACAGTTCACTTCGAAACAATAACTACACATTTGCTCTGGCCAAATTCACGGAAAAAAAAATTACACATCTCAAAATTTCGCAAAAATTTAATCAATCTAGCTACCAATAAGGTCACTTATGGCAGTTACAGCGGAGAAGATAAAAAAGGTCATAAAACACGAAACAAAATTGTACAGTATAAATATAAAAGCGCCCATACATAGTAACTGTTAGTATAATTTAAGAAATATTATTGTTCAAACTACCGTCAGAAATCACATCAATACTTTTAAATACAAAAGACAAAAATGAACCCCAGAAACTTCATGTCATCACTTCTCTGACAATCATGAACCCTCTTGCCCTTTGAGGAGGAGCACACAAGACGCCACAAAAACGTTACTGGCTATCTAGAAGGCTCCATTTCCGAGTGTACACTTGAGCCAATGTTTCAAATGCATTAGTTAACCCGACTGAAGGTTTAAACAATAATAATTTTCCAAAACAGTTATTAAAAAGTAAAAAAAATTAAATATTACTACCGAAAATTATTTTAATACAGTAATTCCAACTTGAAACGTCAAATTTCATATGAATTGAACTCGCAATTCGCAAATTACATCTGAGAGACAACTCTCTCCTTCAACAGAAACCCCAGTATGGTTTGCAAATCACAAAAATCCCAGTAATTTATCGTTTCCAAGTGAAACTAAAAATTTGCATCGTTATACTAAATAAGAATAGATAATATGCACTCAAAATACACGCAACCTACTGTAAACAAAAACAAAACATTGCATAATTCAGAGCGGTCGCTTTGTTTGTAAGCGAACCTCTATACAAATATCCCTAACCGAATGAAACTGCATTATATCCTAACATAATTTTGTAATTTTTCTATGCAAACGCTCGAACTAAAAAAAAAGGACATTTTTCATTTCTAATACCCAAATTAAAATATCAAATCAAAACATCCTTTTTAGAATACAATCTAAATTCCAAATAAAAATTTACCATTGTCATTGAACTGGAAGAAAGAAAAAAAAATCGGCCTACCTATAAAATAAAATTGAATGCATTTATAAAACGTAAAGAAACTATATGAAAAATTTTCTACACCAATTTCTGTAATTCAAAAAAATTATAATAATATCCAGATTTCGTAAAATAGTGTAACGTAACTCACATAGGCCCCAAAATAAAAATAAAATTTACTGCCGCACTTTTAGGCCTATAATTAATAAATTCCATGTTACGCGTGGAAAGAACAATTTAGAATTTAATGCATAACATTTGTGCTTATTAAAGAAAAATCCTATGATTATTTATGTTAAACCAATTAAAATTTTGTTAAATAACTAAGAATTTAATACTCAGACATATACCGTAGTGACGGTCAATAGAACAATATTTAACGATAGGCCTACAAGAAATCTTTCTTTAGTACAATACAATAGCCATTTTACAAAATATGTCGGAATTGTCGTGAAAATGAACGAAAGGAACAGAAAAAAATAGATAATCAGCCTACCTACCAAATTTTGAGTGTATAAATATATATAATTATATATATAACTAATATATACGTATAAGTTAATATGTAAGTGTATAATTAATGAGTATATAAAAAAATCCAAAAAAAATTTATAGAAAATTTCACAACACAATTTCTCTATTTCAGTTAAACGAATTTAGCTTATTTTGAAGTCTAACACAATCCTATACGGCCAGCCTATAATCTGACAAATTAATATGTTTAAGATTATTTTTCGACTGTCCCTTAAAATGTAACTTAATCCTATTTAGCGCGAAGCGAAGCGAAGCAAAAAGCCCGTAAACCTACATAAACAATAATATAACTACTATAATTATATACAACCAATCGAAATATAATCAAAATCTACTAATGAAGCCCAGAAAATTTTACATGTTCATGAAATGTCTTACAATACTATATATGTATATATACACCTAGAAATGCGGTACAAATTTTAGCTGAAACATTTTGAAATAACCGTATACAATGTGTATCACACTGTATTTAAACTAACATATTTCAATTGTACAAATTCAGTGTAAAAAAAATGTTCTCTATTAATTATTATTATATTATCATCACATTTTCTACTAATTTCAAAAGTTGAAACACAAAAAAGACACAAACGTAGGTAGGTTTAAGGACAGGAGAAAAAGTGAACGAAATGAAGTGAAAAGAATTGAGTCTCGGCAGCGACGAACGATTTGAAATATACCTCTCCGACAGGCTGAACGAAAGCTAACGAATTCGGAAACAAACGACTCTGAAATTTATGTTACTCAAATGTTTTGACTCCAACGGAAAACCGACTCAACGACTAAAATAAGTTTTGAGTCTCTAGACTCAATCTCAAACAAAAATTTTGACGCGCGAACTTTTTTGAAGCGACGCGACTCAGAATAATTTGGAATGTAAGGGGCGCCTTTTGGAAATTTGCAATGAATTTTTGTTTAATTTGATAATTACTCTAAAACGGGTAGCGAAACAGAATATCTACTAATTTTCTTTATACGGAGAACGTGAAAACGATCGTGATTAGTCGAAAGAACACACGCACAAATTTTGAATTCCTATTAATCCGAAACGAAAAAATAATGCATCAGCCTAACGGAGTGCATGGGTTCGTATTATTAAATTGATAACAATTTAATAAGGTTAGCTGCCACCAAATATAGTGAACACGTTTTATTATTTACTTTCTTCATTATTTTCTCTTCTATCGGCTCTCTATTTCATTTATCGCTTGCTTTCTCTACACTCGTTTTCACTGTACCGTCTAACATCATGGTAGCCACGCCGGGACTATGAAAGCCGTTACAAAACAAAGGGGGGGTTCATTAACACTCTTTTAACACTTGTTAATATTTTATTTACTTCCGAAAATGGTTTAGTTAATTTAGGGGATGCGAGTAGGAATTTTACTATAATATTTTACGTCGGAGAGGAGAGGGCACAAAACAATTAATTAAATTTTACGTTACATGGCGCCAACCTCACGCTTAACGCGCTGCCTAAAGACTGACTCCTTTGGGGGTAGCCCGCTCTGTCGGCCTCTGTTCAGGATTGCCAACTCCATTTTAAACAATTTCAAACAATTTCACAATTATTAGTAAATGATTTATATTAAACATTATAATCTTAATTAAACAAAAATTAATATTCTTAACTAGGAATTACTACATTATTTTGTCAATATAGTACATTCAATATTGACGAAATAAGCGAGGAGCTGCATGCATATTACATAATAAGTCATCAAAAATAAACCAAGCATATGCAAAGTAAACTGCATTGGTGGACCTAAATTATTTAATTGCTCAAATATATAAACTTCTTAAATTACTAAAATATGATATAATGAATTGTTAATTGTATTACTTAATACATAATTAACGAATAAACTGTGGTGTCGGGCCGAAGTTGACCATACTAGCGTCATTATAAAATACGCTATTTATGTAAATGTTCCCTATTTTGGAACGTTTGCGGAGGCACAAGAAACTATCGCAGGAAAAAAATATTTAAAACTAGTCTAAAATAAACCTTTAGGATGCTTTTCCTCGCTATTACAAGAAGGTAGGATGAAAATTAAAACTATAAGAAAATATTGAAAAAATGTGTATTTTGGCGCATTTTTTGGATTTTCAACGCGCGTGCGGAGGCAGAAGATATTGCAGATCTCTGAGATTTTACACACTCACTTTTGACGTGGAAGAGCCACTTTTCCGCGCTATTACAAAACAAAAATCGAAAAATGTGTAAAAACGCTCCGCCCTAATGGACATCTAATCAGTTTGGTTTTAAAAGGTCTCAATCAACTGACCTGTGTATCTATGTACTCAAACAAACAATATCTAAATACAATGAGAGTAATTCAACTATTTATAGCTGTTTCCTAGATATAAGTAAGGCATATGATAGAGTGAACCACAATATTTTATTTTAAAAACTATATACAGAATGGTTCCCATGTAGATATTAAATTTATTGAAATTTTGGTATTCCCACCAATTTTTAACCGTTAGGTGGGGCAATGTACTATCCGAATGTTTTGGCTCCTCTTGCGGAGTGAGACAAGGCTCCTTGCTCTCCCCTATGCTGTTTAATGTGTATATCGACGGATTAATTGCTTCACTTCATGAGGCAATAATGGGATGTTGTATAGATAACACAGGGATAAATAACTTAGTTTATGCCGATGATATGGTGGTAATAAGTCCCTCTGTTAAAGGTCTGGATCGGCTACTAAAAGTCTGCGAAGAGTATTCGCAGAAACATGATATTCTTTTCAATGTTACAAAAACTAAGGTTATGCAATTTCATCCTAAAAGCTGTAAGCAGCTAGCTGATATTAGGTTTAAAATGAAAGGTGAAGTAATTGAGGAAGTACAAGAGTTTAAGTATTTGGGTCAAACTATCACCAGCTCATTGATTGATGACTCAGATATAAGAAAACAATCTCGAAGGCGTTGTGCTAAAGCGAATATGACTATAAGGAACTTTCAGTTCTGGACAAGTGAAGCTTAAGACACTCTCTTTCGTACTTTCTGCAGTAATATTTACGGACAGCAACTCTGGGTGAACTATAAAAAAGGTTCAGGCAGAACGCTAAATTTGCTGTACAACAGGTCTTTTACGTAGACTTACATAAATTTCCCCCGAGATGCTCAGCTTCACAAATGTTTGCTACCCGCAATGTCCCGAGCTTCCTGGAGGTAACAAGTCGTGCTCAGTACAGTCTAATGCAAAGAATTATAAAATCAACCAACCTGATTATCCAAGCTATCCATGAGTACTGCCGTTTATCGTCTAAGCTATGGAATTCTTGGGACGAAAACGTATGTCTGTGGCTCCACTTAACTTGGACGTTACTGTATTATTTGGTAATAATCTACTTAAGCTCCCGTCTCTCCGATTTTCATAAATTATACATCGGTAGCTTCGTTTCTTCATTAGGAATGCGATTTAAACAGTCTCTAGTAAGGGAAATGCTTCAAAACCTAACCTAACCTAAAAAGAATCTAGAGACTTTTAAAAACAAAGTCTAGCGAGTGTGTAGTTTTACAAGATTTTTAATGAACATGTAGTGTTTTTTCTAGTTAGAAAAAAATCACCAGATTGACAACATTAGTATTCGTGTAAATTCTAATTGGATTAAGTTTGGTGGGATTTGCGATAGAATTATGACGTGCCTTTCGTGTGATTTCGACTTTGAATGCCTTTGAGTGCCTAATATGAAAAGATCAGAAGATATTAGGTGAAATAACCAATAATAACCTGTTACATTAATTGAATGCCCGGTTAGGTCAACTGTACGCCCTTGATGATTGGTTAAGTCGTGATATTTTCGTTAGTTTAAACGAAAATGACGAGAGCAAACTTTTCTGGTTAATTTTGAGGTGTTTTGTACGTTTACTGTGGTAATGCGTCGTTTACGAGCTCTCGCAACATGAACATATCCTATATGTTTATGTTACTATATCTCAAAAAATACGCATTTGCCAGGAAACCAACGGCAGATTCGTGCAAAGCACCTCAAAATTGACCAGAAAAGTTTGGTTAAAACTCTAGATTTTTTTAGGTTAGGTTAGGTTAGGTTAGGTTTTGAAGTATTTCCCTTACTAGAGACTCTACATCGCATTCCTAACGAAGAAACGAAGCTATCGATGTATAATTTATGAAAATCGGAGAGACGGGAGCTTAAGTAGATTATTACCTATTATTTCTAATCAATTGTATTTATTTCTATCCTTAGTATGTGAAATGTCATTGTATTAATAATATTTGTCATATGGACTATAGTATGCCAATAAACCTTTTCATTTTAATTTTCATTATTATATATATAAATGTTATATATATTATTATACAGGGTGTCCCATAAGTCTGGAACCATAGTGTAAAATAAGTAATTCATGTTTTTCCGTTTATTCAAGTGCCCATGATGCGTTTGAGTAAGGAAGAACGCATCCAGCTAATTCTGCTCGTAGGAAATCGGAGTCAGAGAGAGGTCGCTGAGGAATTTAACAGATTGCATCTGGACCGCGAGCCGATAACACACAGCTGTTTCGGCAAACTTGTAGCAAAGTTCAGGGAAACGGGATCCATAGGAGATAAACCACGCATTGGACCTCCGAGGACATCCACTCACGATGACAGCCGCTACCATCCTCGCTCATTTCACAAACAGTCCCCAAAAGTCTCTTCGGCGTTTTTATTGCCGTTTTTACCATTTTGCCCTATGGTTCCAGACTTACGAAACACCCTCTATATTATATTTTATATATTCTATTACATATTATAACTTATATTCTATTATATTCTATTGTATTATATTCCATCATTGTTTTCTTATCTTATTTTCGTTAATTTGCAGAGTTTAAACATTGGGGAGTGATAGTTGAAAAGATCAACATTGGGGTGGTGATTGTTGAAAAGAGTATGTTGTGGGGGGGAATAGTTTAAAAGATCCTAAAATCGTTTCCTCCTCGTTCGCATCCCTATCCAAGTGGGCGAAAGGGTTCGGAACCTCGATAAGGGGAGGGGATTCCTATCACCTAACGTACGTGGCCAAGCTCCACCCTTAACTATAAATCCCTCCCCGTCTACTAATCTCAGACCAACCTTAACATCTTCCTCAACTCTGTCTAACCTTCCCGATAAGCTATCTATACTAGAAACTAGGTTCCTAACCTCACCCTTCACTAACGTCTTCAACGTTAGTATAGGTTCGGCCTTCGTCAACTGTAAGCCTACCCCACTGTAGGGTGTGTCAATTTTAGTAAAGTCAACAATTCAAAAACTAGTAATGCTCAAATGATGTCATATTATCTAGCAAACTTAGAAATATCTTTAGTGTTGTTTAAAAAATCCATTTACCTACTTATATTTGACCATAAAGGTTTGAAATATAACTTAAATATGACTGTAGCATCGTATATCAATGTACCATTGATATGTGTGGTCAACTTTGGTTATTTTTGGTGTGCAGTATGGTTTCTAAGTTTCACATAGTCACAAATGCTGGAGTTTTGATTGTGAATGCATGTGTTTTCCCTCCTTTTTGACAATTTTGATTACTTCGTAATGTAAATATTGTGTAATTCAAATTATTCGAAATGTTATGTGTGACCCAAACTTTCAGTATATTTTGATATGATAGATATATGAAATTGTCATTACTTTGAGTAATTAAGTCTTGCACCTATAACAACACAACCTTTTATCTGAGCTTATAGGAAGATATTAAGAATTTCAATTAAATTAATTTTATGTAATCATAATCAGTAGGCCTATCTAAATTTTAATGACATTTCTTTTGTTCACAGGTCCACAGGATGAGTCAGAAAGAAATCAGAACCGGAAGCAAATCAAGTTGTCACCTAAGTAGGCTGACCATATTTCCTTGAGACAAAAACGGGACATTGGGATGGCAAAAAAGGGACGGGGGTTATGTAATATTCTGTATTCATGAAAAAGTAAGTAAGTACATAAACCGGGACAAAATTGACATTTTTATTAAAACGACGGACGGCCAGGAAATATAAAACAAACGGTACTGTCCCGTTCAAAACGGTACGTATGGTCAGCCTACACCTAAGTTATTTGGTGGGGACTGGGAGGGAACTTCCCCCTGCTGAGCTGCCCACAGCCAGAGATCTGCTGAGGTATGGTTTGTTGAGGAGAGAGATGAGTGAGGAAGACAGGAGGAATTACCCAGTTAATGACCTGATTAACAACGGCATTGTTCCAGGGCTACTGGCTCAGTGGAGAAAGGCCAACGCTCTATTCACAAGACCTGTAATCAACACTGAGGTCAGAATCAGGGCTAAAGTGAAGGCACTGTGGGATGAGGCAGTGAAGGTGTCCATTGGCAACGTGAAGCTAGAGGTCAAAGATAGGTTCATGATGAAACTGAACAAATTGATGGACATTCTGACCTGTCACTGTGTGAGCAGGAGCTGCAGTGAGCTTGGGTGCAACCCTGTCTGCAACAGTGAGGTTCACATTGACCGCAGCTGCAGGAACGAGCAGAAGATAACAGTGCAGGAACTTGCCTTCATTAAAGGTCAGAGAGAAAAGGTGGCCAGTGTGGGGCCACACCAGATGGGTCTAGCTGATCACCCTGAGACTTGGAGACAGGAAGCAGTGCTGCAAAGACAGGAGCAGAGAAGGAAGGCTGAGGAGAAGAGGAGGAGGAAGGCAGAGGAGTCAGCCAAGAAAGAAGAGGAGTTGAGGGAGGAGTCACTGCTGGAGATGGAGTTGGAGGAGACTGGAGATATACTGGAGGAGGCAGGGAGGAGAGAGGAGGACGGAGACTTCATACCAGAGGCTGCGACAACTTCTTCCTTGCCTGTGGCTAAGAAGAAGAAATACAACACTGAAAATATCATCAACATAGCTCTGGCTAGCTTGAGACATCACACTGGGCTGAGAGAGACTGCAGAGATTGCCACTGCTGCCTGGATTGATGCTGGTCTTATCACAGAGTTTGACACAGCACTGGTGATTGACGACAACAAGGTGAGGAGGGCTCAGGAGAGACTGACTAAGGAGCTGGTCAAGAAGTTTGATGAAGAGATTAGGGAAAATGGCATCACCTGTATCTTCTTTGATGGGAAAAGAGATGACACCAAAGTGATGATGGAAGCTGAGGGCAGTGACAGGCAGTTTCCTGGCCTCATTAAGGAAGAACACTACACAGTGTGCAATGAACAGGTGGGAAATATTTGTGGCATTTTGTACCAGAGGAAGCTGCAGAGGGAGAGAAGTCATGCTGAGGTCATTGCTGATCATCTGGTGAACTGGCTAAGAGAGAGAGAAGCAGGCCAGACCCTTTTGGCCATAAGATGTGACAGTACTAATGTGAATACTGGCTGGGAGGGAGTAGTAATGCATTATGTGGAGGTCAAACTTAGCAGGAAGTTGGTGTGGATTGTCTGTGACTTGCACACTGGGGAGCTGAGTCTCAGACAACTGGTGACTGCACTGGTTGGCAAGACATTGAGCAACAACAATTGGTTTGGTTCCCTAGGGAAGATGTTAGACACTGCCACTGAGCTGGAGATCAACCCAAACTTCACGAGGATCACTGTTGGTCCTCCTCTACCCCATTTCAGTCAGGAGGTAGTCAAGGACCTCAGCACAGACCAATCATATGGCTACAGAATCATAACTGCCATCAGATCGGGAGAGGTACCTCAGAGTCTAGCTCTCCTGGAGATTGGGCCAGTCTGTCACAGTAGGTGGGTCACCACGGCTCTAAGGTTCTGCAGACTGTTGATTTCCAAACATGGGCTGAAGGGTAGGAACCTGAAGAATCTGAGGATAGTTGTGGAATTCATAGTTGGAGTCTACATGCCGAACTGGTTCAACATCAAGTTAAATCATAGCTGTGTGGAGGGTCCCAGGCATATACTATACCAGCTGGAGCTGCTCAGAAGTCAGAAGGAGGAGGTGATAGGAATAGCGATGCCTTCAGTGAAGAGATCAGCTTGGTATGCACACTCTGAGGCTGTGCTCCAGGCCATGCTGTGCAGTGAGGTGGAGGAGGAGAGGAGGGAGGCAGTGAAGAGGATACTGGAAATCAGAGGTGAAGGAGATGAGGACACACAGGTAGGAGACTGCAGTGTCAGACCCAGGAAGACTCCTGACATCAACCTAGATGCCACCAAACTCTCGGAGCTTATTGACTGGAACTCTGGCGTGACTGAGCCTCCTCTGACCTGCTCCTTCACCACTGCTGCAATCAAGGAGTTTCTGGATAGACCAATGGAAGTTCCTGCATGGCCCTCACACACACAGTCAGTAGAGAGGTGTGTAAGGATGATAACTGAAGCAGCACAAGATGTTTACTCACAAGATGTTTACTCACAAGAGAGGAGGGAGGCGTACATTAGTGGCCAGGTGGCCAGTAGGGAGCTCATGTCCAGGAACAAGAGTAAGGCAGACATGGCATCCTTGGCAAAGTTCAAGAAACCTATGTATATTTCTAAGTTTTAATATTGAAATACAATCAAAATGTCTTTAATTGTATGTAATGTATGTAAAATGTAGTTATATACAATAAAAAAAGGGTGCTCTTCCAATACGTGCTCTACCTTAAAATTTACATTCCAATACGTGATCTACCTTAGATTATTCGGATTAGCAGCAGGTACGTTAGTTAGCCTTATAAGGCTAACTAACGAAAATATCACGACTTAACCTAACCAATCGTCAAGGGCGTATAGTTGACCTAACGATTGGTTAGGTTAAGTCATGATATTTTCGTTAGTTAGCCTTATAAGGCTAGTTTCACGGTAGAGCACGTATTGGAATATGGTAGATCACAGTTTCGCGGTAGAGCACATATTGGAAGAGCACCAAAAAAAGTACTTGCAAAAATTGCTGACTTTTCGTAAACTTCAACTTCAAATATAAGTAGCTAGGAGTGGTCAAATCTGGATTTTAAAGCCATATTTCGATTTAGCACATAAAAATGCATCATTTGGTCGCTAGTAGTCTTTGAGAATCTAAAGATTTCACTTTGCTCCCTAAAATTGACACACCCTGGTACCCCAGCCCTCATCAAGCGTTGCAAGTCTTTCAGTCACCTCGCGTACACTACGTTTTAAATCAATTATCTCTTCGCTTAACTCACAAAAAATCAAACCGATCTCTCGGTAATCGCCATAGGATCGCCGTTGTAATCTTTAAAATCCGTATACCACCGATTAACACCACACATAGCACACGACGCTTTCTGCGATGGCATCGTGCAAGTTAAGGTAGTTAACGTTTATCACCATCAGAAGTTTAAATTACATTAAGCAGGCACGCTATGAAAACTTCTAAATCGCTAAAAACCACTAATATTCAGTTACTTAACTATAACAATGTGAATAGAAACGCAAGTATATAAAATTCAGAACTTTCCAACAGTAAATTTATCGGCAATATCCAAAATTGGAAACAATATCAGAGAGCCCAGGGAATGCGTCCACTCAGTGAGGAGTCTGTTTGACGAATGTAACGTGTATTGAACGAGACGAACGACACTTTGAACAATTTCTTTAATAAATAATAAATATTATTCTTCACAAGGTGATTTCATTATTCTTGGTAAAGCGACTTATGCCGCACCCTGTGTATAGAAATCAGTTGAATCTATCTGTTGTCTTGAGGGTCTGATTCGAGAGTCGGTGAAAAAGATTAGAAAAATTTAAGACACCCAAGTAAAGAATTTAAGGTGCTGGTTAAGTGTGCGGTCTACCTAGCATTTAGTTAGCCTTATAAAGCTAACTAATGAAACTATCACGACTTAACCTAACCAATCGTCAAGGGCGTACAGTTGACCTAACGATTGGTTAGGTTAAGTCGTGATATTTTCGTTAGTTAGCCTTATAAGGCTAACTAAAAGCTAGGTAGACCGCACACTTAACCAGCACCGAATTTAAATTTTTATTTCAATTTATATCTTAATTTTAACTCCCTCAAAGAGGATATTTGCACTTTGTACAGAAGTTCTCACTAGTTTGTCTACAAACACGGTTTTTAGAAATCTTTCATAATGAATGAAAGGAACAGAAAGCCTTATAACTGACAGTGAAATTAATGTTTATTTTTCATTTTCGTCAATAACCATTTTTTTACCAAATTTTCATAAAGCATTAGAAGAAACTTTGGAGCAAGTGTAGTTTATGTCCCCCTGACGCAAAAGGGGAGACAAACTATACTAGGTCAAAGTTGAGGAACGTAAACTACACTAGGATCTTTAGGAGACATTTTTTGGATCACCTGAAGATCAGGGCCCCCAGCCTTCTTTAGTTAGCCTTATAAGGCTAACTAACGAAAATATCACGACTTAACCTAACCAGTCGTTAGGTCAACTGTACGCCCTTGACGATTGGTTAGGTTTAGTCGTGATATTTTCGTTAGTTAGCCTTATAAGGCTAACTAAAGAAGTCTGGGGGCCCTGATCTTTAGGTGATCCCATTTTTTAAATGAACCCATCAAATAAAACGTTAAAACTAACGAACATATTACGATTTAACCTAACCAATCGTCAATTTATATATATAAATTTATATATATATATATATATATATATATATTATATATATATATATATAAACTGACGATTCGTTAGGTTAAGTCGTAATATTTTCGTTAGTTTTAACGTTTTATTTGATTAGGTATACGCGGACAAAATTGGGGAACGCAAACTGCACTACGATAATGTAGGGGAACGTAAACTACACTAGGATAATGTAGGGGAACGTAATCTACATTAGGCACCACAGGGGGACGTAAACTACACTTGCTCCGAAACTTTCTTTACCTTGCTCATATTTTGATGTCGATGGTAGTATTCTAAAACCACGTAAGGGTCCCTCTCAACAGTCACTCCATGATTCGCGTAGGACGGCTATGGTGCACCTGATCTCTGATCTTCCTACTATCTCTTATTTGGTCAGAGAAAACCTTGTTGCTTCCAATGCCTCCAAAACTCAGTTTCTTCATCTGTCTACTCGTCACAATCTTCCACACGACTAACCTCTTATCTTCAACAATACACAAATCAATTCTTCTTCTCTTAACATTCATGGTGTTTCCTTTACTCGTAATCTTTCCTAGAAAGACCACATATACGTTCTTTCTAAAGCAGCTTCTTAGAGGTTAGGTGTACCGTAATGCTCCGCAGTTTCTTCACCCCCACTCAGTTGCTGTCTCTGTACAGGGGTCTTGTCCACCCCTGTTTCGAATACGTTTCTCATGTGTGGGGTGGCTCAACCTACACAGCTCTACTTGACCGGATGAACACAAAGGCTTTTCGTCTCATTAATTTCCCGCCTTTTACTGACTGTCTTCAATCTATTTCTCTTTCCCGCAATGTTGCCTCACTCTCTCTCTACTGTCGCTATTATAACGGATACTGCTCTTCTGAACACTCTAACTGAATGCCTCCTCCTTTAAGGAGAGCACGCAGCACCAAAATTCCTACACATTCTCGTTCCTTTTCTGTCCAGTTCTCTAATACAAGGGTTAACCGGTATTTTCAATTTTTCATTTACTCAACCGGTCAGCTCTGGAACAATGTTCTTCAATCCATCTTTCCTCCTGTCTATGACCTCTAGTCTTTCAAACGCAGTGTCCAGCATCTCGAAAAACCTTGATTTTGGCTCTACTCTTCCTCTATGAGGGAGGAGGGGTGCGTTTTTGCAGGCGTTCGCCTTTGGCCCGCTTTTCTGCATAAAAAATTAAACCCACAATTTTACAGGTAAAGGAAAACTGATTTATGTTTAATGTAAGTGATGTTTACGAGCGTTTAAAACATACTGTAATTGTTACGATGGGAAAGAAACAGAAGTAGATTATAAATTTTTGTACAAGAATTAAAACGAAAAAATAAAAAATAGAGGGAAGGTGACGCTTTCATTGTAAAAGGAAAGTTTCTTAAACCGTCACGTCGAATTACCTAAATGGGCTTTTTTGCAGCTTTAGTGTTCCAATTAATAAAGGACTTCCAACACTGACCGTATACGTTCCTTTTTGTTACGGCTGCTTACTAAATTGGGTCAAAAAGAGAGCCAGTAAGTTGCCGGTTAGTGTCTATGCGGTCCCTAACTTGGAACCTAACTCTGAGAGGAATCGTTCCTTAACCTATTTGACATATAATATTGAACCAAACGGTTTAAAAAATTTATGTCCTACTAAATTTTATTGCTTACATTGTACGAGGTTTTGGAATATCTCTAACAAGACATTGTACTAATAATACAGGTAAAGGAATTAATCGTCTATTATTATTATATTATTATTATTACTGTAAATGCAAATCTATGTGAATGTAAAAAGATTCCAGAAGAAAAGTTTTTCATGTTCAGATAGTATTAGAAAATATCTTCAAGTCTTCAATTATTCCATGATTTTTGCAATTGCTTGGAAATAAATCGTAAAAGTATTTCTTTATTTTATCTTTATTCATTGCATGTCGTCCATTTTCTCTGCTTGAGTGAAGAGAAAAAATTTAACATTTCTTTCACTCTATTTGTTTTTTCTTTAACGTATGATATGAAATTTAATGTGAGAATGAAGTGCTAGTTAGTATCAGTACCCGAATTAAAAAAAATTCTACCACAATAATCGTGTCACGTTTCTTGAAGGTAAACTGATCCATGGATTTTTAAGTAACTTTTTAATATATATATATATATATATATATATATATATATATACAATAAAAACTGCATAACTCGGACTAATTGGGGGAGGGTAGTCCAAGAAAGAGGATTCCGTCTTGTAGAGATAAAATTTAAAGTATCCAAAAAAAACCTATTTTAAAGTGTATAAACCAATAAAGTGTACTAAAACAATGTTTCTGAAAGAAAAAATTATATATAAGTGTACATATGAATAATTTAAAATAAAATGTAATGATAAACAAGTGGTAGCTTGTGAGGGTATCACGTGATGACTTCAGTTTGCTCGTTGCTGACGGTTATCGGAGAGTACCACGTCACGTGATCACGTCGGACTTTATCTGTAGAACAGGGTTTTCCCCCCGAATGGATTTTTTTCCGGCTTATAGAAGATTTCGGTTTATCCAGAGTCCGAGTTATACAGATTTTAGTATATACAGTATATATATATAAACCCCTTTATTTTTCTCAAAAGCTTTGAAAAATTTTTCCCACTAAAATTCTAAATAATATTTAAAATGTTGAGAAACCCGTTTTTAAAACGTGAAAATAATCACAAATATCGAGATGAAAAGGAAGATAAATAAAATTAAAAGGATATAACAAAGAACAGAATAATTGAATAATGAAACGGAATACTGAAACTGTTTGATAAGAATCATAAAATTCTATAAGACTTAATATTATAAAGGTAAATACACATTAATTTGAAAGAGTCTACAATTACAACGATTCACTTTCTTATTTTGAAAGCATATTTGTTTTATATAAAAATAAAATACATTTTGGGAACAAGTATCGATTCGATTCTATGAGTATAAATTGTAAGATAAATCAACATCGATAGGTATTCTCACACCATCTAATATTGCCATCTTACGCTCAACATTTTGTTTAAATTCATTTTCGAATGATCTTCACTCAAGTTGTTCGTCAACTTAAGGTCAAAAAAATACTTGTATGTACAAAGCAAAACTCGAGTATAGAAATAAGTATGTAAATAAATTTCTATACCTAGGTATACCTACACTGATACCTTATTAAGATTTTATTTCTGTACCAATACCTATTCCTGAAAAATGTATTTAAATACCTATACATATGCCTATAGCTCGCAAATCTTTTATTTCTACACATCCACTTATACACTGACTTATTTCTATACCGTTTACATACCTATGCTGTACCGTTATGCCATACCTGCTACTTCTGCATGATTAGCCGTTTAATGATTTTCCTGAATTTTTTTAAAATGACTGACGCCAGACGATTTTATTAATTCTTAGAAAGACCGCTATAGCAGAGAACTGAAAATAAGCGTGCATTAATATAAGAAAACTTTTCCGATACTCTACAATTCTATGTTAAGTATATTGCATTTAAGAGCGGTCAAAGTTATTTTACACGTGGTTGATGGATAACATGGATGATGATTTTGCTAGTGTACAGTCGGTTCGAAAAGTGTTCTAGCGAAAATTCAAGTTTTTACCAATATTTAGCGTAAAAAACAAATTTTTTATTAAATGACTTTTTGAACCGACTGTCAAAATTGAAAATTTTCATATGCAATTTTTTGTTCAATATGAATATTTGATTTACGATTTCTCTCTCTCTCTCTCTCTCCTCTCTCTCTCTCTCTCCGCAGGGGGTATAAAGGTTACGCACGTTCCTTCTGGGTGTTGGAAACTTTATACATACTTGGGGTGTGACAGCCCTCCGGTCCCGAGTCGTGGGATTCTAGAGAAATTGGCTGCCAATTTCTTTAGGTTCTCTCTCTTTCGGGAGGGCGGGTGAAGTCTGTTGTACAAACCTGTCCCCGTGGGTTACTAGGACCCCTTCCCATCCCTACTCTGTCCTTTTAGCTTAGGTTAAGGATGCTCTCCTCTGACTAAATACTAAATTTTTTTTTTTCCCCTACTCTTACTATTAGGACCCTACTGCTACCTCATGCGTGGGAAGAGAGGCTTTGGAACCTCTATAAACACCACCATTTCACTTCAGTTGTAGGTAAATAATTAGAGGGGATAATAGCGGGTAGGATTGTTAACCATTTGGATTCCTACAAGCTACTTGGGGACTCCAACATGGGTTTAGACGGCATAGGTCATGTCTCACTAACTTGCTCGAGATTTTCCACGTCATGTTGAGTGAGTATGATAAGAGTAGGGCAATTGATGAGAAAGCCTTTGATAAGGTGCCTCACCACCGGCTAATGGCCAAAGTGCGCGCGCTGGGTTTGGTGGGGAAGTAGGTAGGTTGATTGAAAACCGGCTGAAGAATGCCACAAAGTTAACCCCTTCCGTTAGGCATATGGGCTACAATCGACACTTACGTGACGCGGGTTCAAAGATGTCGATTTTAGAAGCATGTTTAGTTTAAATGATAACCCAACTCGTAACAATGGTTGGAAGTTGGATTTGAAACGGTTTAGGACTAGTGTGTGTGGGAATTACTTTACCTATAAGATCTGTGACACGTGGAACAGGTTACCTTCAGAAGTTGTGAACAGTTCCTCTGTGGATCATTTCAAGAAAAGGCTAGACCAAATCCTGCACACTATTTAAGTGTGTAGAAAATTTTCCCCTTGTTTTCAGTGGTACCTCCTCGGTATGGGCCGCAAGGCCTTTTGAGGTACTTCTTTTCCTTGTAACTCCTTGTAACGCTCTCTCTCTCTCTCTCTCTCTCTCTCTCTCTCTTCTCTTCTTCTCTCTCTTCTTCTCTTCTTCTCTCTCTCTCTCTTCTCTTCTTTCTCTCTCTCTCTCTCTCCCACGGCATAGGTCGTGTCTCACCAACTTGCTAGAGTTCTTCCACGTCATGTTGAGTGAGTATGATAAGAGTAGGGCGATTGATATACTTCATCTCGACTTTCAGAAAGCCTTTGATAAGGTACCTCACCGCCGGCTAATGGCGAAAGTGCGCACGCTGGGTATCGGTGGGGAAATAGGTAGGCGGATTGAAAACTGGCTGAGGAATAGGCGACAGAGGGTTGTAATTAAAGGGGCTAGTTCGGGTTGGGCCTCGGTCACTAGTAGGGTTCATCAGGGTTCCGTTTTGGGGCCACTGTTGTTTATCATTTACATAAATGATATCGACGGTGGCATCGTCAGTCGGATCGCCAAATTCGCTGATGACACCAAGCTTGGGGCCATTGTTGGGACGCCCGAAGCGATCGAGGAACTGCGTGCGGACCTAGGTAGGATAGGAGAGTGGTCCGAAAAATGGCAAATGCCGTTTAACTTGGGTAAATGCAAAGTGATGCACATTGGCTACGCCAATCCCAAGTCGGACTACTCGATGTTGGGTAGTAATATCGAGGTGACTGATTTAGAAAAGGACTTGGGTGTGCTAATTAGCAGCGATCTTAAGTTTACGAAACAGTGTGTAGAGGTGGAAAAGAGAGCCCACAAACTATTGGGTTATATCAGGAGGCAATTTCAGTTTCGGAACAAGGAGATTGTGCTCTCACTGTACAATTCCCTTGTTCGGCCGCACCTGGAGTATGCTGTGCAGTTCTGGTCGCCCACCCTCAGGAAAGATATTGAGAGGCTGGAGCGAGTGCAGGCGAGGGCCACAAAGTTGATCCTTTCCGTTAGGCATATGGGCTACAATCGACGGTTACGCGCCCTGAACTTGTTTTCGATTGAAACTCGGAGAATGCGCGGTCAACTGATCGAGGTTTTCAAGCTCTTACGCGGGTTTAACGATGTCGATTTTAGAAGTATGTTTAGTTTAAATGATAACCCAACTCGCAACAATGGTTGGAAGTTGGATTTGAAACGGTTTAGGACTAGTGTGTGTGGGAATTACTTTACGTACAAGATCTGTGACACATGGAACAGGTTACCTTCGGAAGTTGTGAACAGTTCCTCTGTGGATCAGTTCAAGAAAAGGTTAGACCAAATCTTGCACACTATTTGAGTGAGTACAAAATTTTCTCTGGCACCCGTTGCCATTGGTACCTCCTCGGTATGGGCCGCAAGGCCTTTTGAGGTACTTCTTTTCCTTGTAACTCCTTGTAACTCTCTCTCTCTCTCTCTCTCTCTCTCTCTAGATTGATAGCTAATGTCAAAGGACTAGGAATCACCGGGCTCGTTTCCAACTGGATTGTGGATTGGTTAAAAAATAGAAAGCAGAGAGTGGTAATAAATGAAGTGGCTTCGGAGTGGGCGCCGGTCACCAGTGGTGTCCCACAGGGTTCCGTTCTGGGTCCTTTACTTTTTATCATCTATATTAACGATATAGACGTCGGGCTTCTAAGTGCAATCTCCAAATTTGCAGACGATACGAAATTAGGAAGTAGTGTAGGTACTGAGGAGGGCGTAAGAACGCTTCAGAACGATCTTGACAGGTTGGGCGAATGGTCTGCTACTTGGCAGATGCCATTCAACTTGAACAAATGTAAGGTAATGCACATAGGTTATAAAAACCCGAAGACCGATTACTCTCTCTTGGGAAGGAACTTGACTGAGACCGATCTAGAGAAAGACTTAGGAGTCTTTATCAGCAACGATCTGAAACCGTCGAAGCACTGTGCAGAAGTCGAAAAGAGGGCCTTAAAATTATTAGGTTATATTAAAAGACAGTTCCAGTTTCGGAACAAGGAGACTGTAATGTCTCTTTATAATTCTCTAGTCAGACCTCAACTGGAATACTGTGCGCAGTTTTGGTCTCCATCCCTCAGGAAGGACATAGAAAGGTTAGAAAGAGTACAAGCAAGGGCTACAAAATTGATCCCTTCAATGAGAAAGCAAAGCTACCAACGGAGATTGGAGCGCCTAAATCTGTTTAGCTTAGAGACGAGGAGGTTGCGGGTCAGCTTATTCAAGTCTTCAAAATGCTCAAAGGAATAGACAGGGTAGATTACAGAAACTTATTCTCACTTAATGCCAATCCGACAAGAAATAATGGGTTTAAACTAGAACTAAAGACATTTAGGACCTCTGTCTGCGGAAATTTCTTTTCCTATAAAATAGTTAATATCTGGAACCAACTTCCCTCAGAGGTTGTTTCCAGTCAAATTGTAAATGTGTTTAAAAATAGGCTAGGCAAAGTACTGAACACAATCATATTTTAAGATTAAAACCTCAGAAAACTCTGCAGGAGTTCGCTTGCACGGTGTCTCTGTGAGCAAGCTAAATATAGAGCTATTTATATATTCTCCACTTTCCTGTAAAATTTCCTTGGCTACTTTTCCAGGGTCAAGGTATTTTCTTCAACCTTTTTCAGTACCTGCCTCTGGCAGGGAGGGAGCGGAGGGTGGGGAGAGAGCCTTCTACTTTTCTATCCAGTTTTCTACTACTATTAGGATAGTTGAAACAAAAATAAACTTTTAATAACAGGAACCTCCCAGAGTGGACCGAAAGGTCTTTGAGGCTTCCTCTTGTCCTTGTAACTCCTTGTAACTCCTTGTAACTCTCTCTCTCTCTCTCTCTCTCTTTAAAGCGGCGAGAGTGAAAATGGTAATGAGGAATGAATTTGGTAGGAGTACAATCGCTGAAGTGCATTTGGTCAGTTTGAAACGTTGTGTCTTCCAAATTGGTATGAAGCTGACAGTCAAATGTAAAATGATTTCGAACCTTCTCCTTGGTCAAGTTGAGGGCAAAGGAGGTCTTGTAAGTGAGGTCTATGTTAAATCGTATCATTTCGGGAGAAAGTTCTAAACCGCGCAAAACTTTCTATCTTCAAAATTCATTTATTGGATCACGCAATTTTTATTTTCTAGAAAATTAAAACAGCGGTTGATTTTCTCCTTCCTCATTTAAAATTTATGTTATTTGAACTTAACTACTCCCTTTCTTTAGCAATTATTTGAAACAGGGGTTTCAGGAATCATTGTAATTTGCTCTCAGCAAACCTTTAGGAATATTATTCTGTAATTTCTAGTATTAAACGCGTGAAGTACTTTGTTCAGAAACAACCCGAAGGAAAAATAAAACATCCACTCCGAGTACTTTCGAGATTATTTCAATTCCTCTTCCTTGAAGAAGAGTTGAAATAAACTCGAAGGTACTCGGAGTTCGTGTTTCATTTTTCTTGCGAGTTATTTCAGAATATATACTCGTGTATATACAGGGTGTTTCACAACCGATCTCCCATACTTTGTGGGGTGATTTGAGGGGGTGGGGTGATATCGAGTAAAAAAGCTAATACAACATTGGTGCTATTTCCAACCGTTGCGGAGCTATGGACGTTTTAAGGTGCACGGAAAAAATAAACGAGAGATTATTAATCTGATGTATTTTTTGGTCGTGCTGGTACAATATCGTGGTCTCCGAGATCTCCGGACCTAACCCCGTTACATTTTTTTTATGGGGCCCTATGAAAGAGATGGTCTACAAGACCAAAGTACAAACGAGAGAGGAACTCTTGCGTCGGATTATGGATGCTGCTGCTTACATACGAGAACACCCAGAAATGATTCAATGGGCAGTGGACTCTTGTTTGGAACGAGCAAGACTGTGCAGTGAAAACCGAGGCGGATATTTTGAACATTTATAAGGTGTATCTCATAAAATGTAACAATAAATATATCAAATTAATACTCTCGTTTATTTTTTCCGTGCACCTTAAAACGTCCGTAGCTCCGCAACGGTTGGAAATAGCACCGATATTGTATTAACTTTTTTACTCGATATCCAAAATCACCCCCCCAAAGTATGGCAGACCGGTTGTGAAATACCCTGTATATAAATATATATATATATATACACACCGGGTGATTACAAATGATCTTCCTGATTTTAAACATTTATTATGAAAAACTAACAAAGCTACAGCGAAAAGCAAGGTATACAAATAAAGAACACAAAAAGTTTTATTTACAAGCTATTAAAGTTCAATATGAACTCCCTTTGTGGCTCTCTGCACACACTAAAGCGGAATTCTGTTTCCCTCCATACATTTCGCAGCATATCATACTGAACTTTTCCAACAGCCTCACGTATCCTTTCCTTCAAATGTTCCAAAGTTGTTGCCTGCCATTGGTGGAACAAAAACTTCATTTTTGACATAGCCCCAGAGGAAGAAGTCAAGGGAGGTTAGATCGGCGAACGAGCCGGCCAAGGAATGGGACCCCACACGCCCGATCCAACAATCAGGCATGAGACAGGGCTGTAGCATATCGGTAAATGATACCGTTAATTGTTTGTTCAGCAAAAAAGAATGGACCAATCACTTTCTCAGCGGTAACAATACAAAACACGTTAACTTTAGGGCTATCTCTGACGTGTTAAATATTACAAATAAAAATTCCATGAAATATCCTTTATTTGTATATCTTGCTTTTCGCTGTAGCTTTGTTACTTTTTTCATAATAAATGTTTAAAATCGGGAAAACATTTGCAACCACCCAGTGTTTGTGTGTATATATATATATATTGCAAACCCACAAGGAAAAAAGAAAAACGATTCCAAGGCCTTTCGTTTATTCAGAGCTACACCTCGTCAGGGAATTCCCTGACGAGGTGTAGCTCTGAATACACGAAAGGCCTTGGAATCGTTTTTCTTTTTCCTGCGGGTTTGCATCATTCATTCATTTCACGTGTTTAATTATGAAATTCATCCCATATATATATACACACACACAGTATATATATATATATATATATATATATATATATATATATATATATATATATATAATTGATACAATATTACAATTGTTTTGCATTCGGAGTTGCAAAACAATTGTAATATTGTATCAATTATATACAGGGTGGGCGGAAAGTAGCTCCCTATTTTGGATTGGTAAAAAAATACGTATATTATCCATTTATTTCAGAAGAAATAATATGAAAAGGTAGGCATACATGGTAGGTTTTCTCTAAAATTCAATGTGGACTCCAACTCTTTCCACCAGCTTCTGGAGCCGCCCAGGAATGGCGTCCACTGACTTTAGCAGGAACTCCGGCGGGATGGAGGACATGACTTCCCGAATTCGGTCCTCCAGTTCTTCCAATGTCCTCGGTTTGGTGCGGTAGACTTCTTTCTTTACCCACCCCCAAAGAAAGAAGTCGCACGGTGTCAAGTCGGGGCTCCTGGCTGGCCATTGATGTGGACCACGACGACCCATCCAACGCCCAGGGAAGTGGGCATCCAGCCACTCACGGACAACAAGAGCGAAGTGCGGAGGGGCGCCATCTTGCATAAATATCAGATCGTCGATGTTCTCCCATGTAAAGGAAGAAGTCTACCGCACCAAACCGAGGACATTGGAAGAACTGGAGGACCGAATTCGGGAAGTCATGTCCTCCATCCCGCCGGAGTTCCTGCTAAAGTCAGTGGACGCCATTCCTGGGCGGCTCCAGAAGCTGGTGGAAAGAGTTGGAGCCCACATTGAATTTTAGAGAAAACCTACCATGTATGCCTACCTTTTCATATTATTTCTTCCGAAATAAATGGATAATATACGTATTTTTTTACCAATCCAAAATAGGGAGCTACTTTCCGCCCACCCTGTACAGTACATATATATATATATATATATATAATATATATATATATATATATATATATATATATATATACTGTGTGTGTATATATATATATATGGGATGAATTTCATAATTAAACACGTGAAATGAATGAATGATGCAAACCCACAGGAAAAAGAAAAACGATTCCAAGGCCTTTCGTTTATTCAGAGCTACACCTCGTCAGGGAATTCCCTGACGAGGTGTAGCTCTAAATACACGAAAGGCCTTGGAATTGTTTTTCTTTTTCCTGTGGGTTTGCATCATTCATTCATTTCACGTGTTTAATTATGAAATTCATCCCATATATATATATATATATATACACAGTATATATATATATATATATATATATATATATATATATAATATATATATATATAATTGATACAATATTACAATTGTTTTGCATTCGGAGTTGCATAGATACAACAATGCTAAGTCATCTTAGCATCGTACATAGCCTAAGCCTAAGCCATCTTTAACATGACGGATACACGACTGACTTTCGAACAGAGTAGAAAATGTAAAACAATTGCAGCATGTCTGGATACAAGAATACGACACAACAGTTCCCGCTCGTACAATACTTAGTCGCATACGTGATAAATTTGAAGAACATGTACTCGTAACTGTCCGAAATTTGAATAAAATCAAATGCGGAAAACAGCGCAAAGTGAAGAAAATGTGAAAATTGTAATAATGGCGTAGCAGCGTTTTCCAAAATGTCAATAAGGCAGTGTGTACGTGAATCAGGAATCAGTCAACCTACCGTTCATCGTAATTTAAAGGAATTAAAAAGGAAACCACACACACGAGGCTTTTAGACGCTTTTAAAGAGGATGATCATGATAGAAGAGTAAAGTTTTGCCAGTGGTTCACTGCTATGATTAATGACCATTGTGAATTTGAGGATAAGATAATTTGCTCTGATGAAGCTACTTTCAAATTGAATGGACATATAAATCGTCCAAACTGTGTGTTTTGGGCACTGCAAAACCCAAACATTTTTTTTGGAGAATCATGTTACTCTGCCAGGCCTTAAGGTATGGCTTGAGTTTTCTTCTCATGGCATTGGTGGACCATTGTTTTTCAATAGTACTGTAACAGGTCAAAATTATACATAATTGGTGCATAATATTCCGTTCTCGCAATACTACATCTGTATAAGGACCATGAGGTTTACTTTCAGTGAGATGGCGCACCGCCACATTATCACAGAGATGCCCGAGATTTTCTTCATAGAGAGTATCTTCAAAGGTCACCTAATCCTACACCTATTGACTTTTATCTGCGGGGTACGTGAAGGACAAAGTGTATGGTACTAACCCTTAAAATTGGCAACACTTACATAAAATTGTTCGAGAAGTACGCAAAATCTCAACTATTTTTTTTCCAAGAAGGAGGGTCCAAAGGCGAGCGCCCGCAAAAATGCTCTTCTCATAGAAGGAGAAGAAGAGAGCCAAAGTCAAGGTCCAGAGTTTTCGAGATTCGTGGACACTGTATTTGAGGTCAAAGACAAGGGGAAAGATGGATTGAGAAAGGTTGTTTCAGAATTGACCAGCTAAGTAGATAAAATACAGGTAAACCTCGTTATATGACCTATCGCTGTATAGGTTTGTTATAACGACCTTTTTTTATGCAAAATTTAAATAATTAAAAATTAAAAATAAATAAAAGAATCAATCGACGCACGCAAAACGACGCAACCGGGGGCACTTCCGTTACTAACATCACTCCGAGTCACCTTGTACAGATGTTCCCCTTGAGGTAGGGCTACTGTACATTATTTGCCGGTTTTCTAACATTCTATGGCTATCTTCACCGAGAACGACCCAAACCTGGAATGGAGCACTGCTCTTAACAGGACCATTGAACAGACCTGCACTTGCTACAGGGAGAGTTACAAGCAGATAAAGAAGGCCTCTACTAAAGAATTAATCATCATCACATTCTTCGAGAAAAGGCAGCAGACTCTATCTGTGTCAGAGAGTGAGGAAACGGACGATCCCCACACGCCTCCCTCAACCTTCTTGGAGGCGGGTGACTGAGTAAAACCCCCTAAACCCACTCCCACCACCTTCGAAACAGTGGCATTTACTACGCCGAGACAAACACCATTACTCTACTGGTAAGAGTTAAATTATTTTTTGTTTTATTGTTTTTATTGTCTTATTAACTTTGTTCTTAATGTACAGTATTTATTTATTATACTGTGTTTAATTATAAATATTATCAGATTTTTTTATTTGACGACCGAAATTATAGAACACATCCTCCAATTAATAAATTATCCCTATTGTAAATAGGTAATCCGGTACACGACTTTTTGCTATACGACCCTACCTCAGGAACGTATCCTGGTGATATAACAAGGTTTACTTGTAATGAGAATACCGATTAACTCTTGAGTTAGAGAGTCGGAGAGAAAAGGGATAAGAATGTGTGGTACTGCAAGCTCTCCTTAAAGGAGGAGGCATTTACAGAGTTAAGAAGAGCAGTGTCCGTTGTAGGAGTGATAGTAAAGAGAGATGGGGCAACATTGCGGCGAAGAGAAAGAGATTGAAGACAGTCGGTAAGAGGCGGAGAACTGATGAGACGAAAAGCCTTCAATTCCAGTCCACCCGCCCAAGGAGAGTTGTGTGGGTTGAGCCACCCCACACATGAAAACGTATCCCATAAAGGGGAGGACAAGACCCCTGTATAGAGACGGCAACTGAATGGAGGTGAAGAAACACGAAGCCAGTAAAATGCACCTACAGATCGACAGAAGCTAAGGCTAACAAAGACCCTAAGATCTACTCTGAGGTTAGCCCGAGAGAAAGGAAAGAGTAAGGGGTTAAGAGAAGAGAATAAGGGGTTAAGGAAGTAGCAACACCTATCACTCGTGGGTTAACATTCATTCAGAAAAAGAGAAAAAAGGCTCATCATCATCATCCGCCGGCCACTGCCGAGAAGTCAGAAAAATAGTCGGAGAGAATAGGAAAGATTGCAGAACGGTCCTCTACTCCATAGGGAGGTAGAGCCCACTCTGCCGGAAAAAGATGAGAAGAAATAAAATAAGAACGCTTACAAACCATGCAATACATTCTTAACTCAAAAACAACGCATTCTTAACTCAAAGCAACACATTCTTCCAACTGTTGCAGACCGATCTTCCACTCTATAGGGAGGTAGAGGATGCAGCCCACTGGGCTGGAAAGGCGTGAAAGATGAAAAGAAGTAAAATAAGAACGTATTACAACACATTCTTAACTCAAACACTATCATACCATGCAAACAAGCAAACTACAGACATGCAATAAAGAGAAGAAAAATAAGTATAAAGAATAACAAAAAGTGGGTTAATTTACTGAACAAGCTACAACTAAGTTCATGTTAGTCTAATTTTTGTTTGTTTTAGCTGGCATATCACACGCTGGCATGTCACAAGCTGGCATTAGACGTCAACAGATTCATCCCAGATTACGACCCCCAGAGCTCCTGTTGCCAATTTTTTTTAATTTTAAACAACGTTAATATTTTTAAAATGTCTATCTAGACGGTTTTTAAACACATTAACGCTGGTAGTGTTCACGACGGGCGCGGGAAGATTACTCCATTTATCAATTACTTTAAACGTAGAGAGGTTTTTAGCGGTATTAGAAATGAAACGTCTGCCACGCAACTTAAATCCGTTATTACGAGTATTGCTATTATCAAAAGTGAACAGTTTGTCAAAATTTACCAAAACTGAACGGCATATTCTAAATGAGGCCTGACTAGGGACTTGTAAAGGGGCAATATAATATCCTTCGATTTAAATTCGAAATTACGCGCTATGAAGCCTAACATCCTATTAGCTTTTGCGCAAGACTCCAGGCACTGGTTCCTAACTTTTAAATCCTTAGATACGCGTACGCCTAAATCTACTTCCTCGTCAACGCTCGCTAACTCTCTATCATCCATCGTGTACGTGTAATTATTGTTACGAGAACCTATATGAAAAACTTTACATTTGTCTACGTTAAATTGCATCTGCCA
Source organism: Bathynomus jamesi (assembly GCA_023014485.1). Lineage (NCBI taxonomy): Eukaryota > Metazoa > Arthropoda > Malacostraca > Isopoda > Cirolanidae > Bathynomus > Bathynomus jamesi. The sequence continues at coordinate 52,443 of JAJOZX010004765.1, read as the reverse complement.
CTTATCCATCCACTCCATAATCCTATTTACCTCACCGCCTATTTTAGTATCGTCCGCGAATTTTGACATGTTACTAGTCAATCCTACACCTACAGTATGTCGTTAATGTAAATTACGAATAGCAATGGGCCTAACACTGAACCCTCTGGGACACCGCTACATAAATCCAACCACCCCGATTCACTACCATTAACAACGACCATCTGTCTCCTAGCACGAAGCCATTCCTCTCACCAGTTAGCTACCTGACCGCGTATACCGTGCGCTTTAACCTTCGCAATTAATCTTCTAATGCGGAACTGTATCGAACGCCTTTTTAAAATCTAAATAAATAACGTCAGCCGCTCTATGCCTATCATATTCGCGCACCATTTCGTTATAAAATTCTAACAAATTAGTTAAACAAGATCTATGGCGTCGAAACCCATGATGACTACTATTAATCAAATCTCGACTTTCTAAGTGATCGATGATACGATCCCTAACGACGGGTTCCAATAGTTTACCGACAATTGACGTTAAGCTAATGGGCCTATAATTGCTAGCTACTGTGTGGTCGCCTTTTTTAAAAATGGGCGTGACGTTAGCTAATTTGAAGTCTTCAGGAATAATCCCCGTTTCGAGTGACTGATTAAAAATCTTCGTTAAAGGGATTACAATAACGTCTTTCAAATCTTTCAAATGTCTGGGATAAAAAGCTTCAGGGCCTGGAGACTTGCTAACTTTTAGCCTATCGATATAATGCGCAATCTCACCCCCGTAAACAGTTATTTCATCCAAAATAATCTCGCTACTAAATAGAACGATATCGTCCACGTCGGGGACATTATAAAGGTCTTCCTCTGTAAAAACTGTCGCAAAAAAGTTATTGAAAATATCCGCCATCGCCTGAGCGTCAGAAGGCAAAGCGCCGTTAACATCCACTAGAGGGCCTATGTTATTTTTTATCGGCTTACGTTTATTGACATATTCAAAAAACTTTTTTGGATTATGTTTACTATCCGCATTTATGAGTATCTCTAAATTACGCTTAGCATTCCTAACTGAACTTTTAACCTGACGTCTAAGCTCGATATATCTATTAAAGTTAGCTGCCGTGCCATTGCGCTTATTAAGTCTATACCCTCTGTTACGCTCGTTTATGAACTCGCCTATTTCCCTAGTCCACTACTTGGGCCTACCATGATTTCTAGTGCGCTTGGGCCTACGAGGAATAAACTGCCTTTCAATATTCATAAAACTTTCTTTAAACGCCTCCCAATGCAAATTTGTGTCATTACCCATAAATAAGTTATCCCAGTCCACTACTCTCATCCTATCCGCAAAACTATCAAAATTAGCCCTACGAAAATCAGGGACGGTACTTGTAGGTTATCTTCCCCCCCACCAATTTTGACAGAATATTTTCGTTAAAACTAACGAAAATATCACGACTTAACCTAACCAATTATCAAGGGCGTACAGTTGATCTATTAGTAAATAGTAAATACTATTCCAAAAACAATGTTATAATTAATAATAGATCAACTGTACGCCCTTGATAATTCGTTAGGTTAAGTCGTGATATTTTCGTTAGTTTTAACGAAAATATTCTGTCAAAATTGGTAGGGGGGCGATAACCTACAAGTACCTCAGGGACTTCTATTACGTTACTATCCTTAATGTTTTCTATCAATAACTTAAACCTAAGAATTTGATGATCACTCCATCCTAAACTCTCGCCTACTTCTAAACCTTCGACTATATTTTCGCCGTTCGTCATCACCAAATCTAAAAATTGTCACTGCGCATTGGTTCGGTAACCATCTGTTGTAAAAAATTATCTTCCATGAACTCAATCAATCTCAAACCCTCCTCATTACCAGTAAAATTCTCGTAATTAACATTAGGGCAGTTAAAGTCTCCGAGAATTATACTCTTCTGATTGTCAGTAAAGTTACCAAGAAGTGAGTGAAATCTAGTATCGGTATCGAGGGGTTGAACGGGAGGTCTATAAACAACAACAAAAGTAAAACTAATACTACGCGCCCAAACTTCAACGCACATCGCATTAATTGCTGCCGGAAAATCTATCTTAACTCGATAGCACTAAGGGAATTACGAATGTACAGCAAAACGCCGCGACCAATCCTATGTAACCTATCATTAGTAAAGAGTTTAAAACTCGGTATATCAAGTTCCCCCAACAAGTCCCGAGTCATGGTATTTAACCACGTTTCAGTGATAGCAACTATATCGTAGTTGCCGGAATAAATTATCGCCTTAAATTCGTTTAATTTATTTCTAATACTACGCGCGTTACAATAAAAGACGTTTGTTATTTTTTACCACGGGCCGGCGTTTTGAACTATTTTTCACGTCGGGCCCGCGTTCCCCGGACCCAGAACGTTTAAAGAAGGCTTCGACCTACACAGCTTTCGTACGTTTTCGTCAATTAACCTACCTAGCCAAGCATTACCTATTTCATTAAAATGTACCCCCATCTTTTATAAAAAGGCTAGGATCACTGAATTCTGACCACAGCTTTACGAAGGGTACATTTTCCTCAGCACAAATCTCTTCTAATTTAGTATTCAAAAATATCGTTTTAGACGTAATCTTAAGACCCAACCCGTGCCTAGGGCTAATACCTAGAACTAAAGACCTATCTGACCTCGCCTTTAGGGACCTAATTAAACTCCTATATCTCTCCAAAAGGTCAGGCACTCTCGTATCGGGCCTATACGATTCGTTGCCCCCTACCTTCGTCACCAACATCGAGTGACGGGAGGCAACGTCAATCCTATCCACTTCGTCTCTAACTCTGTCAACCCTGGCTTCTGGGAGACAGACCCTCCTCCTCTTGGTTGGATGCCGTTCAACGAACTCTGCGTCTATATAGCGCACTAAAGAGTCCCCAATTAAAGTAGTTTCCCCCTCATTCACGTCCCTTTCCAAATGGGCGAAAGGGTTCGAAACCTCGATAGGCGGGGGGTGGATTCCTATCACTTAACGTACGTGGCCTAGTTCCACCCTTAACTTCTCTAAATCCCTCCCCATCTACTAATCTTGGACCAACCTTAACCCCTTCATCAACTCTATTCAACCTTCCCGATAAGCTACCTAAACTAGAAACTAACCTCTTCGAAGCTATTTTAGAAAGAGAGTATATGTGATCTTTCAAGGAAAGATCACGAGAAAAAGAAATACCAAGCATATTAAAAGAAGAGGAAGGACTGAGTTGTGTATTGTTGGAGATAAGGGGGGTAGTCGTGTGAAAGATTGTGACCAGTAGACATATGAAAGAAACGTGGTTTCGAGGCATTGAAAACAACGAGGTTCTCTGCCCCAATCACAGATAATAGAAATATCAGAGATCACGTGCATCATAGCCCTCTCATGAGAATCATGGAGTGACTGTTGTGGAGCGTGTGAAGATGAGAAGAGTGGAATCATTGGCATAGGAGTAAATCTGGAAGTGCGACTTAAAAGACATTAATAAATAAAAGGAGGAGAGTTGGTGACAGGACAGCTCTGAGGAGCACCACTATTAATAGCTTTTTGAGAACAGTGGTCGCCGTTTACAACTGCAGCTATAGATCGGCCAAAAAGGAAATTAGAGATGGAGGCACAGACAAAAGGATAGAAACGGAAGGAGGACAGTCTAGAAATTAAGGAATAAAGCAAAATTTAGTAAAGAAATCATTCTCTTTATTCTTGACTGAAAGAAAATCCAAAAAGAACTTTTTATCAAAACACTTGAAGGACAGGACCGGGAATAATTTCATTATATACTTCCAATCCCAAATTGTTGGACAAATTAATAAAGAAAATAAAGTACAAAAAGAAATGAGAGTATTAAACAGCACATTTTGACCAAAGATGATAAGAAACTGATAGGAAGGAGCAAAAAACTTCAACGTATTTCGAAAATTAGCAGCTGACGAGGAAGCTTCTAACAGTGGCTGTATCCTCCAACGCGGGACACGTCAACGCGAAGAATAGGCGACGTCAAACCGAAACATCAACGCGCTGGTGGCCAAACTTCTTCAAATCTCCGCGCAGCGGGCTGTCTACGGTTGGCCAGACTGGCAGTCGACGGCCTGTTGCGTGGCACGGTCAGAGTGCAGATCAGCTCCCGGGGCCAGACCATACCAAGTAGGACCACCTGAAAAAGTGGTGGGTCCTGCACTACCTACCATCGAGGACTTCCCATAGTTTGACCGACAACGATTTTGGACTTTCCTCTGTTGATGTATTTCCCCCCACCGAACTATGGATGCCTGTCTTACCTGTTGTCATAGACCATAAGCTCATGTTCCCTCTGTGTGTGAAGTGTGCAGAGGAGAACAATGGGGATTGTAATCATACGTTCAATCAGAGGAAGATCAGAGGTGTTTATACAAGTCCTGAACTAACCCTAGCCATTTATCAAGGCTACAGAATACTGAAGATTTATGAAATGTGGGGGTTCCAGAAGCTTCCCAACCTCATCACCCCCTACAGTAACACATCTTGAAAGATAAAGTTGAGAAAAAAGACGAAAAAAAAGTGTACATCCAACGTTACCATGATCGTGAAGGTATACAGTTTGAACGGAGTCAGATTGTGCAAAATCTTGGCAAGCGCTTTAGTGCAAAGATGTGCTTAAATAGTCTTTGGAGCAAATTTACACAGAATACAGACAAGGGAAACGTCCATCAAACTCAATGTTATAACGAAGTGTGGGACTACACCAATGCCGTCGATAAATAAAGTCATGGAGATCGTGACTGTGGGTAACATTTGCATAATAAAGTACAACAGAACAGAGATGTCTAAGGATTGAAGTATCCTTAGACATCTCTGTTCTGTTGTACTTTATTATGCATACTTCACATGTCACACACATACGCACGTATTATAGCTTTGACGTCTGATGCATTCTCTTAGACGGAGGGTTCTGTACGTAGATACAGATAATGTGATATTCACGGAGAAATAAAGCGAATATATGCTCCATACTCGGATGAGTATGGAGACAACGCCTACGCCGATATTTGGCTCCACTGGACAAAAAACTTACGGGATACGCGTGACGGTTGGGGATGAGTACAAATACATCGTGAAAGGTAAAGGCATCACTCTGAACCATGCGAAACGTCAGATCGTTAACTTTAATTCGCTCAAAAAACTAGTGAGCTTAGAAGATGATGGAAATGAGGGTGACCATTGACCAACCACCCTATATGGTTGAAGGAACTCAACTTCCGTGCACAAAAATTGGGTGGTGTGAAGGAGCTTAGGGGTACAAAGGTATGTCATAACACCTAAAGGAAACGGCATCAGGTGCAGGACACCTACGTTACTATAACATTTGGATACCAGGGGCATGAATGGGTGTTATGTATATATAGAGTTTGTCCTTGAGTTTATTTGCTTTTTGACAACATTTTACAGTTTAATTATTTATTTATTACGTGTGGATTAAATAAATAAATATTCCAGTTAGCGTTTAATTTTTTCATATTGATTTTGTGTGTGTGTGTGTGTGTGTGTGTGTGCGTTTGCGTGTGTGTGTGTGTGTGTGTGTGTGTGTGTGTGTGTGTGTACAAGAAAATCTAAGCACCGCCCACTGTATAGAGCGCGTCAAAAAAAGAACGTCACGTGTCTCGCGTACTACACCCTTCGGAAGAGTACACTTCCTCCCTGTCATGTTCAGTTGACCGCAACAGACGTTGGTTTTCTGACGTATCTTTTGGTTGTTGAAGATTTCTCACGTTGCCAAATAAATAACGATGGCTGCCACTGATATTGCATGCTCTACATTCATAAAATGGTACTTGGCAAAGTCTTCAGATGTGGTGGACACTCGAAGAATTTCTAGTCACCCGTCTTTTGAGACATTTAAGACCAGTCTAAATCGGGTGAAACTCTGTAAAGAGGATGTGCAAATACTTTATGGATTTTCTGATGAGAGTATAACAAGCTTCCGCAATGCAAAAGACGTGATAGAATATGTTGTTGGCCTGAGGTGTGTAAAAGAGTACGTCCAATGTGGAGTGAAGGAGCCTACGTTCTCTGAAGAGAAGCAGAGACTGTGGATAGTGAATTCTTTGACGAATGGCACGACAAGACCTATTACGTCATGTTATACTTCACCGAATACAAACATATGTCACTAAACGTTAATCTTGTGATTATGGACAGTTCAAAGCGCACGGTATACGCGGTTGGTTAAAGCACATGGTATACGCGGTCAGGTAGCTAACTGGTTAGAAGAATGGCTTCTTGCTAGGAGACAGATGGTCGTTGTTAATGGTAGTGAATCGGGGTGGTTGGATGTAGGTAGCGGTGTACCACAGGGTTCAGTGTTAGGCCCATTGCTATTCGTAATTTACATTAACGACATACATATAGGATTGACTAGTAACGTGTCAAAATTCGCAGACGATACTAAAATAGGCGGTAAGGTTGTTAACGAGGACGATAGAAATAGGCTCCAAGACGATGTAAATAGGATTATGGAGTGGACGGATAAGTGGCAGATGCAATTTAACGTAGACAAATGTAAAGTTTTGCATATAGGTTCTCGTAACAATAATTCACAAGCCAGCGATGGAAAAACTTTTTTCATAATTTTAGCTGTTTACAATGTATTTTTGTGTGCTGAATTCAAAAAACACAATAAAAATGTCATACGACACAAAGTTATTTCACAAATTCGATTTTTTTGTGAAGCAACTTCGAGAAAATGCCAGATTTCCGGAAATTACTAGAAACTTCTAAGAGACTATAAATACTGGGTTGCCAAGCCGTATGAGTCAGTTGTTACTCAGATTTCATGACGTGCGCACAATGATTCATCCGAAGCGAATTTTTTCAGTGATTTTGAGTTGTTTTTTGTGTTTTATATCAGCGAACTAGCGTGTTTTGATAGTGTTAAGAAAGCCTTATTTAGCCTTTATTAAATTAAATTCAAGACTCTTATTGTGTTCTGGGTACTGTACTAAGTTGTGAATCATGGCTAGCCGTGGATGTGTCAACAGTCCCGACAGCTTCTGCTACATATGCGGGGAATTTGTGATCAAGAAACATCAAAGAAACGTAACAAATTTTATTAGGCAAGTGTACCATTAGTGATGTGAGTCGTTTTTTATTGTGTCGTTTTTTTTGTTTTTTTTGTCGTTTTTTTTGTTTAAAACGAAGGTAGTCTGTTTTTTTTGTTTTTTTGTTTTTTATTGTTTTAAACTTATTCCATATTTTTTTTCCTTTAATCTAATAAGTATATTAGTATTACCTATAATTTACTATACTACCATGCTTATACGGTTATACCTAGTATATATACTATATAGTCATCTTTTAGAAAAATTGAATCACGCAAAAAGTATATAATAGAAAGGAAAAACAAACCCTCATTTTTTATATGTATATATATTTTTTAACTAGAACATAAAACATTCTTCCTCGTTTCAAACAATATACATAATTGTGATTGGCAAGAGTACCAGTATATATATTCCAGATAGAAAAGGAAAATATTCACCTTTTTTTGAACCTTTTTGTTAACCTACATTTCCATGGAAGAATCATCACTAGATTGGGTAGAGCATATATGCTAGTTTCAATATCACAGGTACTGGTATAATATCCAGAATACTGGTATAAAACAATAGATATAATTGTGATTGGCAAGAATACCAGTGTATATAATATATATATATATATATATATATATATATATATATATATATATATATATATATATATATATATATTCCAAATAGAAAAATAAAAAAATATAAATATTCATCTCTTTCTTTAACCTTTGTGTTAACCTAATGCTGTTTAACTTTCATTATCTGATTCTATTTCCATTGAAGAATCATTATCACTAGATTGATTAAAGCAAATAGTTTCAATATCACAGGTACTGGTATTTATTGCAGATTTGGATGTTGACGAAGCCAATGTAGCACCATGTTTTACTTCACTTTCTTGGAATTTTGCATTTTGGGATATAAATACTAGCTTTGCTGCTCTGTCTGTGCTTAATTGGTTTCTTTTGGCTGTATGGATATTACTGTATGTGCTAAATGATCTCGGAGGTAATGAAAGGGCGAAATAGAGGTGTATGAGTTTGTGTAGGTATATATGTGAGTATGCATGCGTATGTATCTGGAATTCTGGATGTATGCATGTGTATGGGGTATACAATAGATATAAATGTGTATATAAGTATTTATGTATATATTGGTATATATGTATATGGGTGTATGTGTATGTATATATATATGGATGGTCTCGTGGGGGGGGGGAATATGTCATCGCGGGTCTAAAGGATAGTTAAGTGGGAGATTCAAAATCCGAGGCATGGATGGGAGAGTCCTGGGAAGGTTGGACAATGGGCAGTCAGCTCCCAGCCAGTGTTCTCGCAAGTTTAATGGATCTCAAGATACAAGACTTTCAGTGCAAGAAAGAGGCCAGTTTTTTCTGTAAATAGGCTGAAAAGGACATTCTATACTGGTACCATATGGCCTATTTTATTATTTATTTATTTATTTTTATAATATATATCATTGCAAAAGTATACCTTATAATTAAATTGGCAATATCTATATTAATTATTTAAAAAAAAATACAAATAAAAATAAAAAAAATAAAAAAAAAAAACGACAAAAAAAAAAAAAAAAAACGTTTTTTTTACATCACTATGTACCATGCCTACTTTGGAATGAAACTAGGAGACCAAGACAAACCATGGGCACCACACAAAGTTTGTTTTATTTGCGTAGAGGATCTAAGGAAATGGTGTGAAGGCAAAAAGAAAGCATTCAGATTTGGTGTGCCAATGGTATGGAGGGAGCCAAAAAATCACTGTGATGACTGCTATTTTTGCTCTTGTGATGTTAAAGGCTATAACTCAAAAAATAAGAAAGCCATATTCTATCCAAATCTTCCATCAGCTTTTCGACCTGTTCCTCATGGGCCAGAAGTTCCAGTTCCGCTTCCACCAGAAACATTGGAAGATTTGCCTAGTAATTCTGGTTCAGATACTGATCATGAAGAATTTCAGTGTGATATAGGAAGTCAAGACCCCAGTTGTTCACTCAATCTGAACTAAACGATTTAGTGAGAGATTTGGGATTATCCAAGGAATTTGCTGAACTCTTAGGCTCCAGATTAAAAGAAAGAAATTTATTATCAGCTGGAACATCGATATATTTGTATAGAAGAAGAGAAAAGGAGTTTATTCCCTACTTTTCACATGAGGGCAATTTAGTTTACTGTAGTGATATTGATGGTTTGGTACAGGCATTTGGCATTGAGTACAAAGCGGATGAATGGAGACTTTTCATCGACTCTTCTAAAAGAAGTCTAAAAGCTGTTCTTTTGCACAATGGGAACAAGTATGCCTCTGTACCTGTTGGTCACTCGGTACATCTCCAAGAAAGTCATGAGAATTTGGAATTGGTTCTTACAAATATAAAATATTATGATCATCACTGGATGATTTGTGGAGACCTTAAGGTATTGTGCATGCTTCTGGGGCAGCAGGGAGGATATACTAAGTTCTCATGTTTCCTTTGTGAATGGGATAGCAGAGCAAAGAGTCAACACTGGGAGCAAAAACACTGGCCACAAAGAAGATCTCTAGAACCTGGAAGCAAGAATATTTTGCGTAAAAATCTTGTTGACCCAAAGAAAGTACTTCTACCACCTCTTCATATAAAACTAGGCCTTATGAAACAGTTTGTTAAAGCATTAGAAAAAAGTGGAGAATGCTTTAAGTACCTCTGCAAGAAGTTCCCTAACCTATCAGAAGCAAAATTAAGAGAAGGTATTTTTGTAGGCCCAGACATTAGAAGACTGCTGTCAGATGAAAACTTCTTGTCTACGATGACTGAAGTAGAAAAAGAGGCTTGGAATTCCTTTAAAAGTGTGGTTACTAAGTTCCTTGGGAATAATAAGGACCCTGAATATGCACTCATTGTTGAAAACATGCTGGAGAAATTCAAAGCTTTGAGATGCTCAATGAGTATCAAAATTAATTTCTTGAATGCACACTTGGACTTTTTCCCAGAAAATCTAGGTGCAGTAAGTGAGGAACAGGGAGAACGTTTCCATCAAGACATTAAGGAGATGGAAAAGAGATACCAAGGCCGGTGGAACGTTAATATAATGGGGGATTATTGCTGGATGCTGCATCGTGAAAATCCGGAAGCAGCTCACAAAAGGAAATGCAACAGGCGCAGCTTCACTGGCAAAACAAAACGGGACTACTAAGCCATTCCACTAAGTAAAGATGTAAGTATCCAAGTTTTATAGTTTTTTAAAATAAATATATTCAGAAATGGTCAGGAAATAGGTTTCATGTGGTAATTCTTCACTACTTATTTTATTCAGTAACATATTACAATATAAAAACGTCATAGCAAATTGTGAAAAAACTATACGTGATGGAGCAAATCTGAGGCCGTTTTTGGATTTAGCACCCCAAATTCCTATAAAACCAGCATACAATTTCAAAAAAGTTTTTAGGACTCTCAATTTTGCAGGCCTGTGAATTACACGTACACCCTGGATGATAGAGAGTTAGCGAGCGTTGACGAGGAAGTATCATAGATTTAGGCGTATGCGTATCTAAGTATTTAAAAGTTAGGAACCAGTGTCTGGAGTCTTGCGCAAAGGCTAATATGATGGTAAGCTTCATAGCGCGTATTTTCGAATTTAAATCGAAGAATATTATATTGCCCCTTTACAAGTCCCAAGTCAGGCCTCATTTAGAATATGTCGTTTAGTTTTGGTGCCCGTATTTGCGTGAGGATATTGATAGGTTAGAAAGGGTTCAGCGTCGTGCTATGAAACTAACTCCGTCATTGCGCAACAAGCCTTATGAAGATAGGATTAAAGAGTGAGACTTGCATTCACTCGAAACTAGGAGATTAAGGGGGGAGCTTATTGAAGTTTTCAAAATTGTTAATAACATCGATAGCGTAAATTTTGACAAACTGTTCACAATCGATAATAGCAATACTCGTAATAACGGATTTAAGTTGCGTGGCAGACGTTTCATTACTAACATTGCTAAAAAATTCTTTACATTTAAAGTAATTGATAAATGGAATAATCTTCCCGCGCCCGTCGTGAACTCTACCAGCGTTAATATGTTTAAGAATCGTCTAGATAGGCATTTTAAAGGTATTAACATTGTTTAAAATTCTAAAAAAAACAATTAGCAACAGGAGCTCTGGGGATGGTGATCGGGGATGAGTCTTTTGACGACTAATGCCAGCTTGTGACATGCCAGCGTGTGATATGCCAGCAAAAAAAAAATAAAAAAAATAAATAAATAAAAAATTAGACTAACACGAACTTAGATGTAGCTCGTAGCGTAAACTAACCCACTTTTTGTTGTTCTTTATACGTTTTTTCCTCTCTTTCTTTGCATGTCTGTAGTTTGCATGGTATGATAGTGTTTGAGTTAAGAAAGTGTTGCATGGTTGTAATGCGTTCTTATTTTACTTCTTTTCATCTTTCACCCTTTTTCGGCAGAGTGGGCTGCATCTTCTACCTCCCTATGGAGTGGAGGACCGGACTGCAACTGCTGGAGGTATGTGTTGCTTTGAGTTAAGAATGTGTTCCATGGTTTTTAATGCGTTCTTATTTTACTTCTTTTCATCTTTCACCCCTTTCCGGCAGAGTGGGCTGCATCTTCTACCTCCGTATGGTATGGAGTGGAGAACCGGTCTGCAACAGCTGGAAATATTCTCTTCGACTATTTTTCCGACTTGTCGGCAGTGACCGGCGGATGATGATGGTGTCTTTCTTTCTCTTTTCCTGAATGAATTTTAACCCACGAGTGATATGTTTTGCTACTTACTTAACCCCTTACTTTCTTCTTTCTCTCGGGCTAACCTTAGAGTGGATCTCTGTGTCTTTGTTAGCCTTAGCTTCTGTAGATCTGTAGATCCATGTATACCACGACGAGGTGGCCAGAGAAATTATAGCCAAAGGTTTACGTGAATTTCTGATGGAATTTGTGTTATAAATATGGGTTATCACCCAAAGTGGAACAGTATGCGCATCCATTTTTCTCTAATAGAGTCCCATAGTGTCAATAAATTTTTATCTTAATTTAATGTATTACGCGTACATAATTCGCTCGTGAAAGAAATATGGTGAATCCTATTATTCCTGAACATGATAAAAAGTCATTGATCGGCATCCCCGGTAACGGGTGTGATAAAACTTCGAAACCTGTGAATAAAAACCCACTCTAATAGACAGAGTTTATTTCCACGACAGTTTCGACGCCCACTGGCATCCTCCTCGGGTGGATACAGAAACACAAATGAAACAAAACAAGAGGGAAAAACAGTTCAGGGATCGACCGTTAAGAAATTCGCACCTAGGTTAGATTCCATTCTCTCGAGACAGGAGGGGCATTTTCATTAAGTACATTCGCACAAATTTTAAAACTATCTTCCTGTTCTAAACATACAGATTCTATTATTTTTACATAATTATTACATTTATAATTAAATTTATTACATTTAATATTGCATAATTATTAATTACAGAAATTATAAATTTATTATTACATTGGTTATTACATTGTTGTTTATTATACAGAAATTATAAACCGAAAAACGAATGAAAAAAGGCGATTAGGAAATAATCCAGAGACCATTGAGAAATTCGCACCTAGGTTAGATATCGTTCTCCCGAAACCAGAAGGGCATTTTATTACAGGGTCAGCTTATAACTACATTTCCACAAATTAAAAATATCTTCTTGTTCTATACATACAGATCCTAATGTTTTGACATAATTACTGCATATATTTATTTCCACATTAATTACTTCCATTATTACATTTACTAAAAGCGAGTAAGGAAACATTCCAATCCAGAGACATTTAAGAAATTCACACTTAGGTTCGAACACGTTTGACCTTCACGTAAAAAAGTGAAGTTTTTTGCATTCGAAACCTGTATTGCTTCTTTCATCGCAGATGGAAAATTTCTCTAAACATTTATCCGGTATAATGGGGCCCAGTTTTAATCATTCATTTATACGGCTTAGGCGTGTTGAGGTACACGAATTCGTAGTCGCATAGCAACAGACGCAATACATGTTCCACCCCGCACGACTCACTAACTGATTCAAATCGTGCGCCACGAGTCTCATAGCCATCTTAGAGATTGACCCGACTGGACGTGTTCTCCTCGCAGACTCGATAGAAAATTAATAAAACATGGAGCTTCCGTTGAGCAGTATATGACGTGTCCGTTTTGAAGTCTGTGGGTGTATTCAGGCGTAATACTGGTGCTATTAATTATGTACTTGAAACGAAATGTAGAAAATCAAGCTTTGATAAACGCAATATTATTTATTTAAGTGTTGAAGAGATAGACAGAATCATCATGGTGAGTAAGAAGTGGGGTGAGGAGAGGTATAAAATACCTGTAGGAGAGAGTGTAAAAATGAGAACAGATTAGTGATGCCCCCTCAAATAGTGACAAACCACTCCTGCGTTAATGTACGGCTGATGTGGAAGAATACGGCTGAAAATAATGCACTTATCCGTACGCGAATCCGTTTCCTTCTCGACATTGTTTGAAGTCATCGGTTTCCGCAAACTAAAACTTATATTAGATGCCCGTGCTGCTGATATGCGTTATTTTGACACGGTACTTGAATACTTTTACATTGCGCTACTCTTTGATTTTACCAAGTGTCCGGACGAACAAGGTGAGAAAGGTTTTTTCATGCAGGAAAGAGGGGCCAAGGGAGAACGCCCGCAAAAGTGCTCCCCATAGAAGAAGAAGAGATCCTAAATCAAGGTCTAGGGTTATCGAAATGCCTAGACACTCTGCGTTTGAAAGACTGGAGCTCACAGACAGGGGGAAGATGGAATGAGGAAGATTTTTCCAGAGTTGACCAGATAATTAGATGAAGGACTGGAAATACCGAAATCAGAAATGAAGGCACAGATAGGAGGATACAAACAGAAGGAGGGCAGTTTGGGAATTAAAGATTTGTGCCATACCCTATCAAAAGCTTTTGATATGTCAAGCGCAAAAGCAAAGGTTTGAACGAAATCCCGAAAGGAGGATGACCAAGAGTCAAAGAGATATGCAAGAAGATCGCCAGTCGAGCGTCCCTTGCGGAACTCATACTGACGATCAAAAAGAAGCTTGTGAAAAGAGAGGTCTTTAAGAATCTTCCTATTAAGGATAGCTTTAAAAACTTTAGAAAGGCAAGAAATCAAAGGAATTGGACGAGAGTTTAAGGGTTGATAGCGTTCACCCTTCTTTGGGACAGGCTGAATGAAAGCGAATATCCAGCAAGAAGGAAAAGTAACAGTTGAGAGAAAAAGAAGAAAGAGTTTGCCTTGACAGGGTGTCAGCACAGAAGCACAGTTCTTAAGAATAACAAGAGGAACATCATCAAGACCGTGCACCTTCCTAGAGTTGAACCCAGATATTGCAGAAAGAACATTATTAGAAGAGATTCTAATTTCAGGCATAATAAAGTCAGAGAGGTGAGGAGGAGATGGAGAAACAGCACCGGAATCGTCCATAGTTGAGTTGGAAGCGAAAGTTTTAGCGAAGACTTCAGGAGAAGAGACGGCAACTGAGCTGTCGTAATGGAAAAGAGGAAGGAAAGGAGAAGTAAAGTTGTTGAAGAGGTTCTTAACTAGATGCCGAAGGAGCGAGAAGAATTAGCATTGGGTAGGTTTTCACATTTTTGTCGAATAAAGGAATTTTTGGCGAGTTAAAGAATAGATTTTGCACGATTCCAGGCAAAAATTTAAGCTGAGTGAGGGTCAGGAGTTGGATGGCGACGGAATCTTCTGAAAGCCTCCTCTCTGTTGCGGATAGCAGTAGAACAAGTAAAGTTAAATCAAGGATTTTTTTGCATTATTCGTAGGAATAGAATATGGAATGTACTCCTCTATGTCCAAGAGAATCACCTCCGGGGGTGCAGCTCAGCACACTCGGAAGCGGCCCGTCCACGGAAGCAGTATTCATTCCATGGAAAATCACAGAAATACTGCGTAAGGGCCTCACCATCAGCGGCACCAAATTGCCGCTGATGGGGCATAGGCCGAATTGGAGTGATAGGACAGGAAACAGATACAAGATTGTGGTCGGAGTAGCCCAAAGGAGAAAAAAGTTTGAGAGTAAGAAGGATGAGAGGTAAGAAATTTATCCAGAACGTTGGACCTATCTCCAAGACATCGGCCATACGAGTAGGGTGCTGTACAATCTGCTCTTAGGATAGAAAAGTTGAAAGCTAGTTCTCCAAGCATGTCAGTGAAATGGGAGGAAAGCCAAAGGTGGTGGTGAACATTGAAATTTCCTAAAATAGAGATTTCAGCAAAGGGATAGTGAGATAGAATGTATTCCACTTTCGAAGTGAGATTGTCAAATAATTTTGGATAGTCAGTAGAATTAGGAGAAAGGTAAACAGCGCTGATGTATTTATTTGAGAGTGGCATGTAAGCCGTAGCTAGAGGGTATAGAATTCCGAAGATTCGAGTACGGGAATACGAGAACAAGTTGGTCATTGCGTACGTATACGCAACATCCACCTTTGTAATGAAATTGAGTATAGAAAAAGTAAGAGGGTATAGAAAAGGGGCTGCTTTTAGACACCTAAGTTTCAGTGAGGGAAAAAAGATGAAGTTTAGAGGAGGAGAGGTAGTGTTCAACAGATTGAAAATTTGAGAAAAGGCCACGAATGTTGCAGAAATTAATGAAATGTAAGTGAGGCAGAGGCCCAGAACATCTTGAATGAGCGTTATCAGATCCAGCTCCACTGCCCGGGTCTGCATTCCCGGTATCGGCAGCGGGGAAGGCAGAAGTGGGGACATTTATGGTCCCCTTCCCTGGTGACTCCGAGGCTTTTATAGGTGATGCCTTTTTTTTTTAATTTTGAAAAGATTATGTAGTGTGTAAGGTCGACTGGTGTCTTCAATCTCCTTCTATAGGTTTGGAACTGGAGACGTATTTAGAAGGTAAAGACATATTGAAATATCATGAACTTTGGTACAAAGGAATAGAACAGTATAAGCCTGGTCTCGCCTACCCTGTTCACCCTGGGGAATTATATCCTTATATAAGGCGAAATTGTCGGCGCGACTTAGGATTCCTCAGTTATCAGTATGAGTTGTGAAGAGCTTACGGTTGAAAAGGTCAGCGGGGAAAGATTGATCTCTTGCTTGGAAAGTGCTGTTTATAAACTTGAATTTAATGATAATGCTGTAACTGATGTCATGCTCTTGCGCGCATTTGGCGCTTTTGAATGCATTCTAGCAAAGTTTAAAGAGCGAAAGAGTTTTACTCCCAATTGTAAAGTAGACAAAAATAGTCTTAAACGCTCTAAAAGAAATTTATATTGAATATAGACACCCGCATACTTTAATTGGTGAACATCGTGTTTACTGTGTTATATAAAGTAATGAAGATGTAATTGTTGATTTAATTATATGCGAATTTAGAGCCCTATTTAAGAATGGTAGAACCTGAACACTTTGTTTGTATTATTATTATTACCATTCTTATTTCCATTTTATAGCTGATATATATATATATACACATTCAACTGCAAAGAACACGCAGTATAAATAACGTAAAGAACGACGCTTGCATAGGAGATATTCCGCGCAAGACGAGAGAGAGAGAACGAAACAAATGAAAAAATGAGGTAACCACCCGGGAATCGAACCCGGAATCTTCCGATTGCCGGTCAGATGCGATACCATTACACCATGGGCCTCACTCTTCCAAATGCCGTAATTCTTCTACATACTCGCAGAAACCAATGCCCCAAGGGGGCACCTCCCGCATGCCGTAACATTATATACATTCAACTGCAAAGAACACGCAGTATAAATAACGTAAAGAACGACGCTTGTATAGGAGATATTCAGCGCAAGACAAGAGAGAGAGAACGAAACGTTATTTATACTGCGTGTTCTTTGCAGTTGAATGTATATAATGTTACGGCATGCGGGAGGTGCCCCCTTGGGGCATTGGTTTCTGCGAGTATGTAGAAGAATTACGGCATTTGGAAGAGTGAGGCCCATGGTGTAATGGTATCGCATCTGACCGGCAATCGGAAGATCCCGGTATGGAAAACTGATGAGTGGGTAGTTGGGAGGTAACGAAAATGGTTCACTGAGTAGGTAGGTAGTTAATCTAACAATTATTTAATTCCTTTTATGTCAATAACTGGGTGGATGAAACCAATTGGTTGCTCACCAGAGTTATTCTCCACACTAGTATTTATATACTGTGTGACAAGAGCGTGCTCGGTAATAGATATACATTACCGATCAACCAACCGAGGAAAAAACCAACACGACGCTGGTGGAAAAAGCCCCGCGAAAAAGGAGAACAAAGGAGAACGAAAACGAGGAACAGGGCGAAAGGACGGAACTGGGGAAGGGACGAGAACAGACAACGAAAAAGATCCCCACCAGCAAGTACGCTCTTAACAGTTAAAGCAAGACGGAAGAAGGGACTCTAATAACTAGCAGTAAGTGACTAATTGTGTTTTTAACCCAGGTTTACGTAGATTCATTAAATTAAGCTGGGTCAGACAACTTAGGCCTACATTGTGGCCTAAGACCCAGCATCAACTCATAGCTTAACAAAGGTAAAGGTAGATTGCCATAACCTAGTTTGGTGAGGAATCCTACTGTGGACCTCAATTTATCTGCCCGCTCTGGACCATTTCCGGAATCTCTAGGCTGACCCCTCTAGGCTAGACTTGATCTACTCTATAGTTAGACTGGGTAAATAAGGGGTGGGTTAATTGTGGACCAATTCATACAGAGCATTTTTCACATTGGTGGTCCGTGTGTGGGGAATTTACAAACCTTAACCTTACTTAACAAAAAAATTGCAGAATTAGGCTAAATGGTCTAGCCTAAGCCTAAGCCTAACCTAATCAAGCCTAATTAGGTCTACAACCTAGGGCCTAACTAGGAAACATTTACATTTAAGGAGTCTCATTCTCTTATAAGCTTAGACCTGAGTGACACATAAGTACTTGGTGGGGATTAAACCAAATTTAAACTTGACTGTTTTGTCTGTGCTCTCTCTTCTCTGGTAATTTCTTCTTGTCCTCTATTTCATTACGATCCCCAGTTAAACAATTTTGACTTAAACATGGACAGTGCGGAATTGAAAAAGTTAAAAAAGAAAAGGGGGGCAAAGTTGGGTGCTGTTACAAAGGCCAAGAACACTTTTAACAATATTACACAACCAGGTAAGGAAGATTTAGAGTGTGTAATTCTTAAATTGGAAACTAAAAAGAAGGAAATAATAGCCATTGATGAGAGTATTTCAGAGTTAGTTGAATCCGAAATGGATAGACCTTTACGCTGATAATGATGTTCAGGTAATCTCAATTGAACAGCAAATAAGGAGACTACGGTCTCGTTTGACTGACTTAACACCAAATAAACCTAATTCTGATTTTAATCAAAGTAGAGCTAACTTTCAACAAAATTTAAGTGGCATGCTAAATCCTGAGTCACAAGAATTGAGGGCTCAGTTACCCATTTTGCTAGTACCAACATTTGAAGGGGACACGGTACAATTCCCATCTTTCATTGACAAATTTGAGAGTTTAATAGGTAATAAACCTTATATTTCAACTGTTGATAAGTTTAGCTACTTAACTAGTTTCCTTAAAGGCCCAGCCTATAACCTGATAGCCTATTTACCAGCCGTAGGGAATTCATATGAAGTAGCTATTGATCTCTTAAAACGTAATTACATTAATAAAGATGAGATTGTATATGAATTATCTCAACAAATTTTTGATTTTGCACCCATAAAAGATAACCATAGTGATATGGAAAATTTTTATACAAAATTAGAAGCTATTATAGGACAACTGGTTAGCAATGAGATGGATATTAAAGCTTCATCTTGGATTATACAAGGCATAGTTCTTAGGTGCCTTCCTTTGAGGGTTAAAGATATTTTAGTTCGAAAGACGGGAGAAAATTATCCTAATCTTGAAGATATCAGAAAACACTTTCCCAATATCCTAACTAATTACAAATTGAGAAATATTCCAACACAAAATAAGACCCAGACTATGGATAAACCAAAGACTGTTCCGAGAGACCAACTAGCTACAGCCAAACAGACAAAACTTGATACTGTAGAATCAAATGTGACCAACTGTAATACACGAACACCTACATTACAGAACTTTAATGTAACTGCTGCCTCAACTTACACACTACATTGCAAATTTTGTGCAAGTAATGAACACAGTAGTACTGGGTGTGACAAATATTCAGACTTTAACCTAAGAGCTAAAAGATGTGAACAGTTGAACCTAGGTAAAAAGTGTACTGGCCAGGGACATTATAAGAAAGACTGTAAAGCTAGGTTAAGATTCAAGTGTAAGTTTTGTAAAAGTTTACGACATGTCTCATCAATGTGTGATTCACCAAAGTGTCCAAACAATAGTACTCAAACTCAAAAGATACCTCCACCAAACAAAGGTAATCAAGAAAATGCCACTTTCATGGGACATTCTGTTTGCTCAAACAACGTAACAAGAAACACTGAGATTCTTTTACCAACTATTACTTTGGACTTAGTGAATAGTGAGGGTAGCACCACTCCAGTGAGATGTTTTATAGACTGTTGTTCTCAACAAACATTTGTTTCGCAAAATGTAGTAAATAAATTGGGTTTGACACCAAACCCGAATGAACAAAAACTCAATATTGCATCCTTTGTTAAGGATAACTCGGACAAAAATAGCTATAAGACAATTGACCTGGAACTACATTTAGAAAATAAATTAGAGAAAATTGAAGCAGTTATTATTTCTAAAGTAGGACAAAACAAACTGGTTATACCCAAACTAGAACAAACCATAAATCATTTGGGAAAACACTACAAAATAGCTGATAGACATATCACTAACAACACAGTAGCTAACATTGAAATGTTAATTGAGTTACCTTGGAAAATAAATTGTCCAACTTTAAGAGATAATCTCAAAGTAGCTAAAGGACATTTATATAAAGTAATGAAAAAACTCAAACAAGATAATAATATTAAAAAGTACAGTGATGTCTTCAAAGAACAGCTACAGAAAGGCTTCATTGAAGAAGTAACAAATAACCCTTTTAAAAAAGATGGTTGTCATTATTTAACCCACAGGGGGGTTTATCGACAAGATGCCCCAACAACAAAACTCAGAGTAGTATATAACTGTAGCCTGAAAGACAGTGATAAACACAGTTTGAATGATTGCCTGATTGAGGGTCCTAATCTCATTTCTGACCTTGTGAAGATCTTACTGAGGTTCAGGTTAGATAAATATGCCGTACAAAGTGACATTTCAAAGGCATTTTTGAGAATAAATCTTAAAAATGAATATGATAAGAACCAACTTAGGTTCTTATGGTTCAAGGATCCATTTGATTTGAATAAAGGGTTCATAACCTATAGATTTAATGTTGTGTTGTTTGGAGCCAATTGCTCACCTAGCCTATTAGCATTGACAATTGGACATCATTTGAACCAGTTTAATAACTCTTTAACATTGAACTTCCTTAAGGAACATTTTTACGTAGACAATCTAATAGGCTCAACAACAACAAAATCTGAATTATCTGAAGTCTATGAACACTCTCAAAACATTATGCAACAAGGTAACTTTGAACTTAGAGAGTGGATTTCAAATGATGAGGATTTAAACAAAAAGATTTTAAAGGATAATAATGGTCTTACTGAGCCATCAGACAGAGTTAAAACTTTAGGTATGAACTGGTATTTGGATGCAGCTTCTAACAGTCATGATTCAATCTGTACTAAAGGTTTTAAACTTGATGAGGAAGCAATACTAAAAGACAAATATTATCAGAGGCTTCCAAAATTTTTGATCCTATGGGTCTATTCCTGCCTTCAACAATAAAAATCAAAGATTCTCCTCCAAGAAATTTGGAGGACAAATGTTGGGTGGGATGATCCAATAACAAATGAAAATAAAAAATCTTGGAAGAAGTTAGCTGCTGATTTAACAAAAGTGCAGAACATTAAAATTCAAAGGTGCTGTGGGTTTAGGGATAAGCCCCAGAGACTTCATGTGTTTGCTGATGCAAGCACACAAGCTTATGGGTGCTGTGCGTATCTTGTAAGTCCTACAGAAAGTCATCTAATTTATGCAAAAGGGAAAGTTGCACCTCTCAAACCTACCCGAACCATACCTCAATTGGAACTATTGGCTGCTGCATTAGCCATTAAAACCATTTCATTGCTTAAGGATGCTTACCATGATGTGAACATAACTGATATCCACATCTGGCTTGACAGTCAGATTTGTCTTGCCTGGATACGGAATGATAGCATTAATAGTAAGAATATCTTTGTAAGAAATAGGCTAAAAGAAATAGCTGAAGCTAATGAAAGCCTACAAGTAAACTTTCACTATGTTCCAACTAAACAAAATCCAGCAGACTTTCTGACCAGAGGTTTATCCTACAAGTTGTTGAAGTCAAACAAAACTTGGTTTATGGGACCTAAGTGAGTGTGTCACATGTAGGCATATTCATGCTAGGCCCTATAGGAAACCAAATCCTCCTGCTTTGCCAGAGGAGAGAGTTACTCTCAACAGACCCTTTGAGACTGTAGGCATTGACTATCGAGGAGCATTGACTGTAGGGGTGGGTGACACTGAACAAAAAATGTACATTGTACTGTTTACATGTGCTGCCTCACGAGCTGTTTATCTGGATGTTGTGGAGGACGTTACAGCAGAATCTTTTGTTGCTGTCTTTAAGAGATTCTGTGCACGACATTCAGTACCCAAGACAGTTTGGACTGACAATGCTACATATTTCAAGGCTGGTGAACAAGTCATCCACGACTTGTTAAGCGATGAACTCACACAATTATATATAAAAAATTCCAACATAAAGTGGAAGTATATTCCGGTTGCCTCTCCTTGGTATGGTTCTATCTGGGAGAGAAATATACAAACAGTAAAGAATTGCTTGAAGAAAGCAATTGGTAAAAAACAGATACACTTATTTGAGTTGCTCACTCTCCTGGCTGAGATTGAGAACATCATTAACAATAGACCACTCACTTATGTGAGTGACAACATTAATGACCCGGAACCATTAACTCCAAATCATTTGATTCGGGGAGAACAAGTTAGTCTCCTGCCGGACTACAATATAGACTCTTCAGAAGACCCAAACTGGACTCAACGACATGATGAACTCCAGACTAAGTTACAACACTTAACTAGAGTTAAAGCTCATTTTATTAAACAGTGGAAAACTGAGTACTTGATGGGTCTAAGGGAGAGACATAAACAAAGGACTAAGAAGGATTGGTCTGACACAATTAAGGTAGGGGACCTTGTTCTCATACATGACAGTACTCCAAGACAATACTGGCCTCTGGCTAGAGTTTCAGAACTCAGACCAGGGGCAGACGGGGTAACAAGAGTGGTCAAATTAAGGACTTCAACGGGTGACACAACAAGAGACATTTCTCTTTTGTACCCTTTAGAGTCTGGACCCAAAACAATGGACTTTGGAGAACCTTCTCCACTGACAGTAACAACTGGAGACACTGAACTTCCAGTAACTATTCCTTTGACAGTAGGAGGGGTAACGCATCCTACTACAACATTGACAGACACAAGACCTCAGCGACAAACAGCATTAAAGGCGCGACTATTTTTACAACCAAAAATAGATGCTGGGGAATTGTAATTTTATCTTCTAACTTTCACTTTTTCTTTTCTTATGGTAAAGACCATAGACAGTTTCATCCTATGGATGTATATTTTCTCTTCTAATTAAATGCTACACCTTCTCCATGAGAAGGTGAGGATAGGCACTGTTAATCAGATTAACAGGCATTTACAGTCAAATAGTTAGCTAGTCTACACTCAGACATAAAAATTGGTGACAATGACACCAACATTTTTATCTCCCGGGGCCCCCAGTATATGGAAAACTGATAAGTGGGTAGTTGGGAGGTAACGAAAATGGTTCACTGAGTAGGAAGGTAGTTAATCTAACAATTATTAAATTCCTTTTATGTCAATAACTGGGTGGATGAAACCAATTGGTTGCTCACCAGTGTTATTCTCCACACTAGTATTTATATACTGTGTGACAAGAGCGTGCTCGGTAATAGATATACATTACCGATCAACCAACCGAGGAAAAAACCAACACGACGCTGGTGGAAAAAGCCCCGCGAAAAAGGAGAACAAAGGAGAACGAAAACGAGGAACAGGGCGAAAGGACGGAACTGGGGAAGGGACGAGAACAGACAACGAAAAAGATCCCCACCAGCAAGTACGCTCTTAACAGTTAAAGCAAGACGGAAGAAGGGACTCTAATAACTAGCAGTAAGTGACTAATTGTGTTTTTAACCCAGGTTTACGTAGATTCATTAAATTAAGCTGGGTCAGACAACTTAGGCCTACATTGTGGCCTAAGACCCAGCATCAACTCATAGCTTAACAAAGGTAAAGGTAGATTGCCATAACCTAGTTTGGTGAGGAATCCTACTGTGGACCTCAATTTATCTGCCCGCTCTGGACCATTTCCGGAATCTCTAGGCTGACCCCTCTAGGCTAGACTTGATCTACTCTATAGTTAGACTGGAGAAATAAGGGGTGGGTTAATTGTGGACCAATTCATACAGAGCATTTTTCACACCGGGTTCGATTCCCGGGTGGTTACCTCATTTTTTCATTTGTTTCGTTCTCTCTCTCTCGTCTTGCGCGGAATATCTCCTATACAAGCGTCGTTCTTTACGTTATTTATACTGCGTGTTCTTTGCAGTTGAATGTATATAATGTTACGGCATGCGGGAGGTGCCCCCTTGGGGCATTGGTTTCTGCGAGTATGTAGAAGAATTACGGCATTTGGAAGAGTGAGGCCCATGGTGTAATGGTATCGCATCTGACCGGCAATCGGAAGATCCCGGGTTCGATTCCCGGGTGGTTACCTCATTTTTTCATTTGTTTCGTTCTCTCTCTCTCGTCTTGCGCGGAATATCTCCTATACAAGCGTCGTTCTTTACGATATATATATATATATATATATATATATATATAGCGAGGAATAGGAGGACGAAAAGATGGTACATGTTTATTAACAGACGTTTCGGAAAAATTCAATTTCCATCATCAGTGCTAAAAATTTTAAAACAAGTAAAAATAAATAAGTATAATAAATAAACGAACAACAAATTAAAATGGCGCAACAATTAGCGAGAATCAAAAACAAGTTACAATGTGTATTAAATTAAAAGATTAAAAGTTAAATGATATAAAGAATAAAAGTATGGATAATAAGTAAAATATAAAATGGTTTAGGTAGAACAGAATTGTAAAATTACTTTCAATTAGCGAAAATTAAAAGCAAGTTACAATGTGTATTAAATTAAAAGATTAATAGTTAAATGATATAAAGTATAAAAGTATGGATGAAATATAAAATATAAAATGGTTTAAGTGAAACAGAATTGTAAAGTTTTTTACCAGATTGTAATGAGACTAATTATACAGAAGGTTGGGAATGGTTGCCTGTTGAAAGAATTCCATTGGGACGATGGAGCCGGGCGGAGTGATAGTGGATTTCTTTTGAAAGTTTATTTGGCAATGTTTAAATTGAAAGGGGAACTGTAATCTTTGAGGGTTGGCTGGATACTAAGGATGTAAAGAGACTCAAGTATGTGGAGGTCGATTAGTTGGTTGGCTGAGTTGATAATTTTGAAATTGGAGGAAAGTAACGGGTGGTTGTGGAGGTGGCAGTGATCCCTTATTGCAGATTTGGAGGGTTTGTTCAGGGGCTGTGAAGTTCTTGTAGAAATCCCACGATGCTCGTCCACTCTTGTTTTATATTGGCGGATGGTACTGCCAATATAGTTCGCTTTGCAGCGAACACAATTAAAAGCATAGATAGTGGACGAAGCAAGTGGCTGGGGTGTTTTTTCTTTATGGTTGAGGTAGGATTTGATACTATTGTTGTTGGTAAAAGCGAAATGAAATTTAATTTGGGGGTAAAGCGGCGTGAGTAAGAGACGGAGTTCTGAAAGTATTTTGTGGCTAATATGGTCATAATAAGGGAATGAAAAATATTGTACGTCTTTTTTAACAGTAGGAATTTTAAGGGGGGTTGATAAATATTATTAAGAAAATTTCTGGTTAAAGACTGTAACAGATGTTTTGGGAAAGAGTTATTAATGCTGAAGTTAAGAATTAACTCTATTTCATGGTGAAAAGATAAGTACGAGGAGCAAAGATGGTAGGCACGGTGGATTAAAATTTTAATACTGTTTATTTTATATAGCAAAGGGATGTGGCTTAGGAAATTAGTACCCAGGCCTGTGTACGTGGGTTTTCGATATATAGAAGTGCTAAATTTGTTGTTTTGTTTAGTTATTGTAATATCTAGGAAGGGAACGGTGTTGTTGGATTCGTCTTCTTTGGTGAACTTAATATTTTTATGTTGGGAATTAAGGTAGTTAAGAAAAAGCGGGGCGTGGTTGGCATTGTGAAAAAGGAGAAAGGTGTCATCAACGTATCTTTTATATAGGCGTGGTTTATAATGAGTGGGGCAATGAAGTAGCCAGTTATTTTCGTGATGGCTGAGGAAGATGTTCGCTAAAGTGGCACTTAAGGGGGATCCCATAGCTAATGAGTCGGTTTGTTGATAAAGTTGTTGGTTAAAGAAAAAATAGGTGTCTGAGGTGGCGAGCGTAAGCAGTTTGGTAAATTCATGTTTTGTCAGATTCAAAACTTTATTCGGATTGTTGGCGAAAAGGCTATTAATACAGATATCGATGACTTCTTTAATTGGAACGTTGGTGTAGAGAGATACTATATCGAAACTGTGCATATGAAGGTTATTTGAGTTATTTATGGTCCATATTTCTTTAGCGAATTCGTAGGAGTTGGTGGCGGAATATTCGTTTTGGGTTAGGGGGGTTAACGTGGGAATTAGGAATTTTGCTAGTTTGTAATTGTGGGTAGTATAGGCCGAAAGGATGGGTCTAATGGGTAAGTTGGGTTTATGTATTTTAGGGAGGCCATAGAGAGTACCTGGGGATGAGCCGGAAGAACGTACTTGGTTATAAGTGCTTTCTGAAATTTTGTTCTGATCATATAGTTTTCTGAGGAAACGGTTGATTTTATCTTCAAGTTTTAGGGAAAGGGTTAAAGGATTATCGTTAATCTTTTTAAATTTGGTGGGATCGTTAAGAACGTTGTTAACCTTATTAATATAATCTGGTTTATTAAGAAGGACGGTGCCTTTACCTTTGTCGGGGCGTGAAATGATAATGGAGTCGTCTTTAGATAGTTCTTTAAGGCAAAAGAGGTCTTTTTTATAATAAGGGGGGAAAAAACTTTATGAGGTTTAAAACTATAAAAATGTTTATTAGCGATATGGGTGAGTGAGGACTTTAAAAGCGGAAGTTTTGACTCGTCAACTATTGGGAATTTTTTTAAGCTATGAAAGAGTTTTTCGAAAGATAAAAAGTGCTTAAAATAATTTATCTTAAAATTTGGCAGTTTAAAATCTAGGCTTAAGGATAGGAGTCGTTTTTCATTAGTACTTAGGGTTCTATTAGAAAAGTTGAAAATGGTTTGATCAGGATTTAGGGGCTGAAGGTTAGAGTTTAAGCCTAATAGGTTTAATTTTCTATTGTGTCGTTGTTGAATCTGTTTCCGGTAGATATTGACATCTTTGATAGTTTGATTTTTTAACATTAAATAGTCGATGAGACTTACAGATTCATTTAATTGAGTTAAGAGCGAATTATATTCAACAAGAAGTCTTTTACTATTGGAATGCTTAAATTTAATTTCTTTACTCAACAATTTGCACTGGAACGATTTGTATATATTGGAGTTGTAGAGGCGTTTATTGTAGCGCTTGAATTTAATAAATTTGGAAATAGAATTATAACTCTTACAGACATTTAGGAAGTGAAGGTCGCAGTTTGTTTTCGTCCATTTTCGGTAAATGTTCTTGGAATCTTTGTACTTCTTCAGCGTGGCTCGGTCGTATCTTTCTATGATAACTTGGTTGAATGGTTTGTTCTTAGGGAAGCGTAACTTAGCGAGGAATAGGAGGACGAAAAGATGGTACATGTTTATTAACAGACGTTTCGGAAAAATTCAATTTCCATCATCAGTGCTAAAAATTTTAAAACAAGTAAAAATAAATAAGTATAATAAATAAACGAACAACAACTTAAAATGGCGCGACAATTAGCGAGAATCAAAAACAAGTTACAATGTGTATTAAATTAAAAGATTAAAAGTTACTTTCCTCCAATTTCAAAATTATCAACTCAGCCAACCAACTAATCGACCTCCGCATACTTGAGTCCCTTTACATCCTTAGTATCCAGCCAACCCTCAACGATTACAGTTCCGCTTTCAATTTAAACATTGCCAAATAAACTTTCAAAAGAAATCCACTATCACTCCGCCCGGCTCCATCGTCTCACTGGAATTCTTTCAACAGGCAACCATTCCCAACCTTCTGTATAATTAGTCTCATTACAATCTGGTAAGAAACTTTACAATTCTGTTTCACTTAAACCATTTTATATTTTACTTTTCATCCATACTTTTATACTTTATATCATTTAACTTTTAATCTTTTAATTTAATACACATTGTAACTTGCTTTTAATTTTCGCTAATTGTAAGTAATTTTACAATTCTGTTCTACCTAAACCATTTTATATTTTACTTATTATCCATACTTTTATTCTTTATATCATTTAACTTTTAATCTTTTAATTTAATACACATTGTAACTTGTTTTTGATTCTCGCTAATTGTTGCGCCATTTTAATTTGTTGTTCGTTTATTTATTATGCTTATTTATTTTTACTTGTTTTAAAATTTTTAGCACTGATGATGGAAATTGAATTTTTCCGAAACGTCTGTTAATAAACACGTACCATCTTTTCGTCCTCCTATTCCTCGCTAAGTTACGCTTCCCTAAGAACAAACCATTCAACCAAGTTATATATATATATTAGAGTGTGTCTATTTTATGAAGTTTTGAAATTTATATTGGCCAGGTTCTTATTGGGTTCCAGTAAAGAAAAAATGATATTTGCCAATTTTTAGAAAAATTGGAGTAAATTTAGAACTTGCCCAAGGCTTAGGAAAATTATACAATTAGACAAAATTAGCAATATTACAATTTTCCAAATGAATGTTACAAAATGAATGCCTTAACAACCAAATATGATATTAAAACAAAGAGAAACACTATATAATTGTTCTATTTACTGCTTTCGAGCTTTCGGAAATTTGTTCCGGTGGTACTCAACCATTTGCAGGACGAATTGTTTCTGCTGTTCATCTCTGACCAGTGATTCATTGAAAGACAGCATGAGGGCAACTCCCCTTTCTGCCAAGTCATTACTCACTCGTAGGGCTGAAACGACATCTTTTGCCTCATTATATGACTTCTCTGCCTCCCATTGTTGCGGGTCAAGGTCTAAAAATGCTCCATCCAATTCAAGGATTTGGAAAAGGTTCTTGGTGGAAGTGGTATAAAAGTCGTGTAGTGATTTTGAAGAGGGATCATGTACAGGAGGGTCTCTTTTTGGAGGTTCATCAGATCCTTGAATCTTGCGCATATTCTGGACCATGAGTCGTTTTCATCGACGGTGACTGAATCATCGAAAAGACTCAGACCCACCAATGTTTCAGACAGATACCAAAGATGTCGAGTAAATGTCGTGAAGGCGACCTCCGAGACTTCCTTATCTGTGTAACTCCGCAGAGTTATTGTCGCAGAGTTAAATTTCAGTTATTTTCAGTTATTTTCACAGTTATTTTCAGTTATAGTTAGTATAGAATAATTTTATTTTATGTACCAAACATAATGCTACACTGCCTTCGCGTACATTCGAGTGAAATGTTATTTATATTTTTTATTTTTGTTTACAATTTTTTTGAAGTTATTGCATTGAATTGACTTGCAAATTAAGAAAGAGAGAGTTTATATTGAGTTTATAGAGTTATAGAGATACTTGAATCAGTTTCAAGTTCCAGTTTCATTTTGCGAAAATGAGAAAAGATATCAATATTTGGAGACTTAGCAGCATCATGTAGCGGAAACACCTTTGCTAAAACAACTTCAGACACATGATGTCGACAGGCAAGGTTTAGAAGATCCTTCTCTAACTCACTTTCAAGTTTCATACAAACACCACCTTTCAAACCTGTGTTAGATGCCGTTGTGTCGAAGCACATAGCTACAATTCTCTGTTCAAGACCCCAGCTTCTGATCTCAGCCATGCAAGCTTCTGCCATAACTGCAGCTGTGCCTGATGGCAGTTTGGGTATAGCGAGTAGCTTAGTTATATCCTTCCCAGAAACCATTATCCGAAGACGATCCACAGATTCTCGCTCATTTCCTGTATAGTTGGCCATTATCTTCCCATCCCAGTGCAAAGTTAGTGGCACTTGCGGGTTGAAAGATTCTCTGATCTCAGATGCTAAGGCTGCACGTCTATCTCTCCTCTCTCGGTGTATTGCAGATGGACTAATCATAAGTTCACCAACTGGTGCTTTAAACTGATTGGATGTAAATGCAGCCAAAGCATTCCTGCTGCTTGTTTTTGTGCGATCTAAAGCTGCTGCTACATCCTGCGTAACTACACAGATGGTTCCCTTCCGTCGCTGCGGCGGACCTGAAGATGTTGATAGCTCAGACTCACTTTCGGTAGTGTCTGAAGGTGAAGATTCTTCACTTGACGATTCAAGAACTGCAACCTCATTCACTCTGTCTGTTTCTGCACGAACCCGTTCCTCACGATCTGCAACAGCTATTGATCTTTGTAAGGCCTTGGCCTCTTGCTTTGCGAGGTTAACATCAATGCCTGACATGAAACCACGTCGTCCTTTTTCACGTTGAGCTTTCAGAAACTGTCGATCCTCTTCTATCTTAATCATAGTCATGGCATCTTGATGTGCAATATCAAAGAGATCATCCAACAAATTTTTGAAAGTCTCACGATTTCTCTTCAGTTGTTGACATTCTTGATATACGCTTCTTGAGGTTTTGCCATTCCTTGTGAAGATGTCGTAGATGATCCAAGACATGATTCTTCGCCCTTGTTGGTATCCGTGCTTGTTCCCAAATTGGAAGAATCATTGCAACAGTTTCCTTTATGCTCTCATCCAACTTCAATTTCTTACGTGTATGAAAATCGAACAACACTTTTAAAACCTCACCACGTGAAGGTAGCTTAGAAGGATGAAAGTGGTCTTCTGTACCACCAATCAACCAAATCTGTCTTCTTTCTTGTTGCCTCCGCCATTTTACCTGTAAAGTAGAAAAAAATAATTAAATATCTGAAATAGTGACCGAATAAAAACATTCACTTTATTGGACTGATAATATTAATGAATTAGCAGCAAATGTCTTACTCGTCGTTATATAGGTAATTATTCCAAGGCAAAAAAAATAAAACACCATAACAAGTCGATATAAATTGCCCTGATAATTTCTTTTGGCGATGTGCACCTGTAACCGTAGTCTAAGAATAAATTTAGTTAAAATGAATATTACATACAAACCCGAAGTGTTAAACATAAGGCTTACGTAATAAATTAAAATACATCTCACAACCACAAGAAAACTTAAAAGTGAAACAAAAAAATTGATATGCTGAAAGGTTAAACTAACAACATATTTTAAAACGGTTGCGATGTCACAAATCCAAACATAGCTTGAAATAAAACCAGTACACTAGGCACACCGTCGCCATAAACTAATCATCGACACAAAACATTTGCTTCTCAACTTTGATTGCATTGGGCAAAGTCCTAAATATTTTGCTATAGTGATAAAACTTCATATATAGAGTTTTTACATGAGGTGGCATGATAATTCGACCTGGCCGATGTAAGACATTGCTTTTGAATTTATCACTCTATGCTTTAGATACACCCTAATATATATATATATATATATATAATATATATATATATATATATATATATACAGGGTGGCGAAAAAGTTGCGCATCATAGGAATTTTCCGTGTTGACTATAATATATATTTTTTTTTTCTTTAGGTAGGGGATGGCTACGAAATTAACAATAGACGAGAGGGTGAGCTTGGTTTTAATATATGGAATGCCAGGTACTACAAATCGATGAATCGGTACAGAATTACTACAATACCTTTGTAAGCAAATTTTCTCTTTTTCCGCTGACACTTTTTACATAGTTCTTTGAACAATGATAATACGATAATACTTCTTTTGTGATGTTTGCATACTTTTTCTTAATTTCCTTTATCATTTTATCCCTTCCACCATGTCCAGTATTGATGTGAGCTTGATGTCCAACCCTGTAGACATCTTCTGCACACACGAAATATAGGATAGGATCTTTATCACTCCCTCTTTTCTTGATTAGAGATTCGAAACCTCCGCACTGAAGAACTTCAAACCTATTAAATAACAACCAATAATGTAATATGCTTAATTAAATAATAGTGAATAACAAATAACACATTAAATACATAAATAAATAAATATTTAATAGTAACAACTAAGCTATACTTAACTAAAGTAAACTAAGCACATTTCACATTTAAGCACAAAAATAATAACTTAATTAAACTATACTTAACTAAACTAAACTAAGCACACTTCTCTTACCTTTTGCCATAATAAAAATCCATTGGAGTGGCTTTCTGGGACTGTTTTACTGCTGCCAGAACTTCATTGTATTTATTTCTTGGCCATAAATTTTTTTTGCTGTATTCTAATATTCGTAAGAGTTTATCAGTAAATTTCTGCTCTATTGTTTGTCTTTACAGCACTGGCTTGTTACGCTAACTGTATAGTTTGGCACCAACTGACAGTGCTTCGTTTAGGGTTAATGACCTCACATGCCATATGTCGCCATATATTACCTACCAGGCAATTTGTTGAATATTCCAAAAAAAATTCAGGCATTTAATTAAATTCCTTGTAATATTTAGCCAATAAATTAAATGATTGACTAAATTAGGCATTCAGTTAATTGACAAAAATTAGTCTTTTAATTAAACGCCTGAATTAAGAAATTGCCGGTAACATATAGAGTATATATATATATATATATATATATATTATATATATTTATATATATATATATATTTATATATATATATATATATAGAGAGAGAGAGAGAGAGAGAGAGAGAGAGAGAGATAGAGAGAGGCGCTCATAGAACACTTAATTTTAGGCCTACAGTTTTATTGCAGAAACTTCGTACATACTCTTTGACAGTGGTGTAGTGCTGTGGGAACGCGTGGGAACGGCGTTCCCTTACTTTTTTTGGTAGACGGAACGGCGTTCCCTCACTATTTCAAATAAATCCGAACTTACAAATCTCTAACGTCATGAAATTTTAATTCCCACCCCTAGAAGAAACATGAGAAAGAATCATTAATTGCTTCATTTCTTTTAGCTTCGACTGAGGCAATGCTAGCCTATAAAGATCTGGTGAAACAGTCACCACGGCGTACCAGTTGTTAACTTTTTTTTAGTTAATCATTCCAGTTGTTAGCTATTTTTATTCATCGTACTGGATGTCGTGTATCTAATGACCAGTGTTGGGCACTAAAGCGTTAATCAGATAACAGTTAATTAACGAAGTTAACTTTTTTTAACGGACTATTAACGGAAGTTAATTTCCATTTATCGTTATCGGACCAGTTAACTTCCGATAACTCGATATTTAGTCTGTTAAAGTCCGTTAACACGTTAACTGCGAGGAGTCATTCACGGAAGATCACCGCTCCGCGAATGAATTCAAACCGCCATAACTTCAGTCTGCTTCCAGATCTCGCAAGGGGAGGTTGTGCGCTTTTTATTGAAGGTAAGAAGGTTCTTTTAACGTTAGTAAAAGTCCTATAATATTATATATATATTAATACGTATGGAGATATGCATGGTAAAATGTACGGTTGAGAAAAATTAATTTATAGTAATGACTAATGAATAAGTATTTTTACACTGCGTTAGTAAATCTCTAAAAAAGTATATATAGTATGTAAAATTTGAATAATAGTTTTTATTCACTGATTGAATATTGTCGTCGAATTAAATAACAATTGCGTATATTACATAGACAAAAATATTTTATAGACAAAATAATTCATGGACAAAGTATTTTTATTTTATAGACTAAATAATTCATAGATAAAATATTTTATAGATAAAATAATTATATAGAGAAAAATTACTTCTATTGAAAATTCACAGAAAAAGGTTAAGTAAAATAAAATATTTTATATAACGTAATATTATATATTATATATTATAATATTATTATAATTAATATTATTTTGAATTAATTTTGCTATTTTGTTTGAATTAATATTTTATTAGTTTAGTTACATATTTTATACGATGATATTTTACTTTTTTAGGTTCTTCTGTATTATCGTCAACTAGACAGCGTTCAGTTCTCTCTTACCAAGCATTCTCTACAACTTTTAAACTTCAACCATGGAGCACCAAGAAGAAGTTCTCGACATTGAGATCGCCTCTGTCTCAGGCACTTCTGAGTCTCAGTCTGACCTGAACTTGATAAAAATACAGTTAAATACCTATTTATTGTTGGATTTTTCATAAATAAACATTTTCTATGGGTTTTAAAGCTTTTTTCCTTGATTTTTTTAAATGTTAGTAAAGAAATAGTTATCGTTGACGGATTATCGTTAACTTCCGTTAACTTTGTAGTAAAATTATCGGATTATCGTTATCGGAGTTAAAAATTGGGGTTAACGGATTATCGTTATCGAAGTTAACTTTTTGGTTAACGGTGCCCACCACTGCTAATGACACTGGAAATACTGCATCTTCAACCTTGGAATATATCCTAATATCCAGTGCATATGACCTCAAAATATCCCTGAAATTGGTCAGATTCCAAAAGATTTCCCGGGGGGCTTACAGTGCCCCCGGACCCCCAGCTGTATGGGCTCGCCGCGCTCGCCATTGTCCCCCATCTGAGTAACACTTTCAAAATGCGTTCCCTCGCTTCTTTATTTAGCACTACACCACTGCTCTTTGATACGGTAATGCACTTTTCAAGTGCGTGCATATCGAACGACATCATGAATAGGTAACCCTTACAAGGAATTTTTCTCTCTATAAAAAGGTTCAGATGTTTGTAGAAACTCCTGAGTAAACAAAAGTAAATTCGTCACAGTTTATTGAAGATGCCTGCAAAATTCCGATATCAGCAGAAATCTATACTGAAAAAGGTCTTCTAGGTACCAATGTGAAGTTACAACAGAGGACGTTCTCTTCATTAATGAGCATTTCCTGCGATAAGGCCTAAGACGCTGGTCATCCTCATAAGATACTTCCCGATATTGGAACGCAAACTTCAAGAAAGTGAACCTAAAGGGGCGATATCAAAATCAACCAAGACCATCACCACAGAGCAGTGAAACAACTATAAAACAAGAGAAAAACAACCATTAGTAAGTGAAACTACTTCGAGTGTTACTTCACTTATTTTCAAAGTGAGTCGTCCCTCAGTCGCGCTGCGAAAAGCATCTATCGGGTATAGGCCTACGATATAATTCTTCACCTACTTACTGTGTCATTTTTCTCCGCATAGACTCTCATTTTATACCGGCTGCAAAGTACTGTTATAGAAATTCAACGCGTTGATAAACATTCCGTTTTCTTTATGTCTGCGCATAAAACTCGTTTTGTATGTCATTTACCAAGTATTATTGTACAAGAATAAACTGAGGCAGGAAACAGATACACCGAGAGAAAGTGGCTACGAGATCAGTGCTAGGAAATCCAAGACTTCGACAGAAGAGGAAGCTCGGACTTGATGTACTGTACCAGAAAATAAAGAAAGTTAATCATAGAAAAAGAAATAGTAATGCTTTAACAGAGATAGAAAATAAAGCCGGAGAAAAATTGAAAAATGGAGGAAAGGATGGGTTGAGTTACTTGAGTATATTGAAGAACTTTATGATAAGGAAAACGAACCAGCAGATATTCCTTGCCAACAGTACAGAAGAAGGACTCCAACGAATGGTGGATAGTTTGGCTGCGATTGCAAGTGACTATGGAATGAAAGTAAACGTGCTTAAAATGAAAGTAATGAGGATTGCAAAGAAGGAACAAGCAGAAACAATTATACGTATTGAGAACCAAACACGTGAAGAAGTAAAACATCTCAAGTATTTAGGAAATGTTGTATCTTGAGATTGTAACAAGGAAGTGAGAAGTAGAAATGATATGGTCACAGCTGCTTTCAACAAAGAGAAAAGGCTACTCACAGGCAAACTGGACCTGAAGCTGAAGAAACTGCTAGTCAAAAGTCAAAAGCTTAATCTGGATCGTAGGTCTGAACGGTGCAGAAACATGGACACTAAAAGTAACAGAGGAGACACTGTTGGAAATCTTTGAAATGAGGACTTGGAGAAGAATGATGAAGATAAGTTGAGTAGAACATCAAAGCAATGAAGAAGTTTTACGTAAGGTGGAAGAGGAATAGCGCGAAGGCAAAAGAACTGGATAGGACATATATAGCGAAGAGAAAGGCTGCCGAAAGATGTGAGAGTGGAAAGATATGAGAAAAAAACCTCGCGGAAGAAAAAGGAAATCGATGCTTGACGACATGAAGGCAGGGAAAAGTTACTATGCCATCTGGTACTTTTCCTTCCGCCTGGAAGTTCACTTTCATACAGCCTGTCCCAAAGAAGAGTGACCGCTTTCAAACCACCAACTATCGTCAAATTGCTTTGATTTCTTTCCTTTTTAAAGTTTTTAATATATCCTTAATAAGAAGTCTTAAAAATCTCTCTTCTCACAATCTTCTCTCAGGTCGTCAGTATGGGTTCCAGAAGGGACGCTCTACTGTCGATCTTCTTGCATATCTCTCCGACTCTTGGTCATTCTCAGTTCGGATTTCGATGAAACCTTTGCTATTGCGCTGGATATATTAAAGGCACCCCGTGCCGGTCTCGACCCCGATTTTTTTTTCCGTCCGATTTGTTCGGCGTTTTAACACCCTGTACGAATTGTTCTCTGGCTGGCACCCGATTGTTTTATGTTTTACTTTTTTTTTCCGTACGAGTTGTTCGGCGTTTTACGCCTCACCTTAGACCTACTTTTAAACGGGGAAGTGCTTACACGATTTTTAGATGAACTTTTTTCCGGAAATTTGCATATATAGGCACGCCTCTGCTTTCCGCCCGAATTGTTCGAAGTTTTAACACCCCGTACGAATTGTTTGGTGCTTTACGCCCACCTTAGACCTACGGTTTAACACGAATCATTAGGGTACCCTGCAACCGCAGAAGGCGCACGGGGCTCGAACCCGCCCCCTTTTAACGCACATAAACAGTGTGTACACTGTGCCAACGCATGAAGCACATAAACAGTATAGATGTACACAGTGTTAACTGTGCCCGGAGGCACTGGCTGATTAAGCCACCTGGCTGATGATGCCTGGAGGCACTGGCTGAAGATGCCAACTGGCTGATTAGGGGTCCTATAAGACAGCGGCCGCACGGCTGAAGTCTTCATATGCACCTGGCAGTGGCCGGGTGAACACCTCTTCCTCTCTCTCTCTTAGGTTAGGTTCATTGCAGCTTGGGGGATAACTCTGCCTCCAAGTTGCAACATCCCCCTCCCCCATTTTGGGGGTGCCTTGCAACAAAGGGGTGGGGTGGCACTCTTGCAACATTATGCACCATTTGCAATTGCTTTGCACTCGTCCATTTTGCGGGCATACTAGTAGCGTGTCATTATACTTCTTTATCACAAAGTGTTGCAAAATGAAACATTTGGTCAAACCAATTGGCTCAGAATATTTTTTTTTTAATTAAAATTAGAAAATATCATTTTTTGCACAGTTTCACCTCGAAAATGACCTTCAAAGCCAAAGGCGAGAGTGCCATCCACCTGCATTTTATTCCTCACCCACAGGTACATTGATTTAGCATGGGTGCCAGCTATTAACAAAAAACTCCGTTCAAAGTCGAGTTTTGAATTTTGGCCAGTCCGCTAGAAAGTGTGTCAGCTTTACATAATACAATGGTGAAAACAAAACGACTCTACTGTAAATGTATTGATTCAATATATCTGTAAACATTTATTGACTTTTATTAGCAAATCAAAAACTATGGAAAAAAACAAAGGTTTCTCTTTATTAATGTCACTCCTCGGTATAGGAGATGTCTGAGCAAAACAGCATAAATATGCGTGTAAAGCTGTGAATAATTTTAATGCATATTTTATCCATATAGAAATAATCAGTGTGGTAATTAGGAAGGTTCAAAAATTCTATTAAAAAAAATAAAGACAACTGGCAGGAATATTTCAAAATGTGTATTCATATACTTTGTAAATAACTTTATAATAATTCGGGAACCTATAAAGTGGACTATATCTTGCTACAATATCTTCCTTCCTTAATTAGCTTGTTAATCCAATGCTTCCTTTGAAATATAAAAGGATAGGAAAAAATATATGTATGCACCAGGACAAGGGGGGCACACGGGAAGACCAGGAGTAGGTAAAACTGCTACTAGCTCTCACTGATGAATTTATGTTAACGCAAGAAATAACAGAAAACACAAGCAAAAACAACTGCCTAGATTTTGTATTCACAAACAACAGCAACCTAATTGGTAATGTAGAAATATCACCAACTATAATATCGGACCATAACATTATTGAAATAACAACCAATATAAAAGCAACAGGAAAGGAAAGAACACGAACAACAGAAAGAAGCAAATTCGAAATTTTTAATTTCCACTCCAAAGATATAAAGTGGGAAGATGTTGCGTTCAGCATGGAAGTAATAGATTGGAAAAACCATTTTCGAGGGTAAGACAACGGAAAAGATGCAAATGATTTTAGAGAAGACTCTAGAAATTGTAGAAAGACATGTCCCAAAAATATAACAAAGAGGAAAGAGAAGCAGGTTCGAGAGACAAAAGAAGTAATTGTTCCGAAAAAGAAAAAGAGTGACTGCAAAATTAAGTAACTGTAAAGATAACATCAGAAAAATATTAAATGATAAACTGCAGAGTATCGAAGACGTCATACAGGAACTAATTGAGAAGCATACCGAAAAAGAAGAAGACGATGCTATAGAAGCAATAAAGGTTAACTCAAAGTACTTCTATAATTTTGCAAAAAGGAAGTCGAAAAACCATGCGACTATCGGACCTCTGGAAAACGAGGACAGTGCTTTATCTGATGATCTAACAGAAGTATCTGAAATATTAAGAGCTCAGTACGAATCATCTTTCAGTATCCCAAAAACTGACAAACTGATATGCGATAGAAACGCGTTCTTTGAAGAAGAACTACAAGGGGAAAGTATAACGGACACTCAGCGGTAGGACCGGATAAATGGAATGCCACACTGATCAAAAACTGCAAGAATGCAATCGCTGAGAACCTATATTGGATATGGAGACGATCACTAGACACGGAAGAATTACCGGGCATCCTGAAGAGCGCGAACATAGTTCCACTATATAAAGGAGGAGATCGATCCGAGGCCAAAAACTATAGGCCAGTGTCGCTTACATCTCATCTCACTAAAATATTTGAAAGAATAGTTAGACAGAAAATCTATGACTTTTTGGAAACTCAGAAAAATTCAATGATAACCAACATGGGTTTCGGTCAGGCAGATCATGCCTATCACAACTAATGGAACACTACAACAACATTATTGATGCAATGGAAAGAAATAAAAACTATGATGTAATACACACAGACTTTGCCAAAGCGTTCGACAAGTGTGACCATGGAATCATAATACATAAACTGAAATATATGGGAATAACAGGAAAAGTAGGGAAATGGATATATAAGTTCCTTAGTGAGCGGCGGCAAGTCGTTACAGTACAAGGAGTATCTTCATCAGAATCAGAGGTCCTCAGCTCACTATCACAAGGAACAGTATTAGCTCCACTACTCTTCATAATCATGCTAACTGACATAGATGAGGACGTTACCAGAGACAGCACAGTAACATCCTTTGCCGATGACACAAACATCAGTAGAAAAATAAGAAACCCAGAAGATATAGGATCTCTACAAACAGACATGAACAGAATCTACAAGTGGACGGAAGACAACAATATGAAGTTTAACACTGGAAAATTTCAGCTGTTAAGGTGCGGAAAAAGAGAAGACCTAAAATCCATGGAATATTATACCCTAAATGGACAAGAAATTCAGAAAAATTCTAGAGCAAAAGATTTAGGGGTTGTAATGACTGATGATGCGAAATTTGAAACACAAAATAAGATAGCAGTAAATAGAGCAAACAGAATAACTGGGCAGACACTGAGAACCTTCACTGAGAACCTTTAAACGAAGGGATAGGAATATAATGATTCCTCTACTGAAAACACTGATCATACCCAAATTGGAATACTGCTCGGACCTAACATCACCATAAAAAAAAGAAGACATTAGTCAGCTAGAAGGAATTCAGAGAATCTTCAGAGCCAAGATCAACGGATGCAAAGAACTAAATTACTGGGTAAAGTTACGCGAACTAAATCTATATTCACCGGAAAGGAGAAGAGAGATATACACCATTATTTACACTTGGAAAATAATGGAGAAACTAGTCCCTAGTCTTACTCTGAACCCTGTAACTCCCCAAACAACGGTGGAAAGTAGAAAAGGAAGACTGTGTCGTGTTCCCAAATTAAAGGCGAGACAGGGAACATCCTTAACCCTGAAAGAAAATAGTTTTGTTGTGAGAGGACCAAAACTGTTTAATCAGCTGCCCAAAGACCTAAGGAACACGAATGGTGTTGCAGTAGACATCTTCAAAAGAAGATTAGACGCCTGGCTCAGAACAATCCCCTATGAGCCGGGCGTACCTGGCTATGTGAGGTGGAGAGTAAAAGAAACCAACTCCCTACTTCACCAGGCCAACTCGAGACGAGGGGCGGCAAGCTTGACCTTCGTGAAATGAGGAATCATCGCACAGAACCTTTGAAAGGTTGAAAGGAAAGTTACTTCTAAGTATAAAATTATGTACAATGATTCTTGAAGCGGAGAGGAACCTTTATTAAAATTATTATATTAAACACTCTTTATTTGTTTATATATTAAATTTTCCACTATAAAATATATTCAGAATTGAAACTGTTTTTCTAAATACCACTATTTTAGAAACTGTTATGATAATCATTATTTTATAGTTTATCTTGCACTTCCTTCTTCCCATCATAACGCAGACTTTCTAATTAATGAAACGAACAGGCAATTAGAAAATGTGTATGAATGGATGTGTGCTAATAAACTTTTATTCAACTTAATCTCGATATATGATTTCCGAATCTGTTTCAAACTTTAACTGAATTAACTTCTCCAAACAGATTTTCAGGTGTTCATGTGCATCGTAGACCATCCTGTGTGTTATGTTGTGGCGGGACTGTAAAATGCAACCATTACTACAAATCGAGCTCGCCTTTTAACTTACATGAATTCATACATAGGTGTAGGATCCCAAACTTGTATCCTCAATCTGACTCATGCACATGGGCGTCGGTCGTGGGGGGGGGGGGGGGGGGGGGGGGCCAACATATTTATTTCAAGTTCTATTTCTTAAAAATAACTATCTTTGATAATTTTTTAATGTCTCATTTTTTATCTTTATCTAAATTAGCAAGTTTCTTAACAGAAACTAAAGTAGCAAGTTTCTTTTGAGAAGCAATCGACGCCCATGCCCGTGCATGCACAGTTTTTAGTCATTTCAATTCCAATAACTGTTTAACATGTTTTCTTAGGATTATCAGTTTTAAATAGTATACATATATACTGCAATATATATATATATATATATATATATATATATATATATTATATATATAGTATATGGAGAGAGAGAGAGAGAGAGAGGGAGAGAGAGAGAGAGAAGAGAGAGAGAGAGAGAATACGGTCCAGCAATATACTCTTTCTCTATTTCCGCGAAAGCTCGAAATGATACGAATCAATGAAACCTTTTGGCCTATTCAGTAATTCATTCTATTACTTCTCGGGAGACTGGCAGAAACAAGTGATCCTGAAATAAATAAGTGGTCGTGAAGCTAACAAATGACCCGCCAATTAGGATTTCATTCTTTGCATAAATAAGTCACCTGAATAAGATTAAGTCTTAATGTAGGATTTAATGAATGTTGTTTTATGATTTCAAAAGTAATTCAGAAAACGAAAAGAAAAGTTCTGAAACTGGTAAATAATTGTAAAATTTCTAATATATTTGGTATATGTCTGATAATAGTTTTAGAAATAATTCTTACACACACACACATGTATGTATATATACATATATATATACACTGTGTGTGTTTATATATATATATATATATATATATATATATATATATATATATATATATATGTGTGTGTGTGTGTGAAAATGAATAATTATAACATTCATTTTTGCATATAAGGTCCAAACTCGCATGACATGCTACTGCACATAATATTCATATAGAGTTTGGAAAAATAAATAAATTTTTTATTTTCTTTCTATTTTATTTTTGCTAAATAATTAGTGAATTATTTCTTTTTTTAAATTACCTAATCATTTTTTTAGATTAAGCTTAATCATGTAATCGTGTTAAATTCTGCAATGGTAATTTTTTTTATACATTCTCTCAGTTGTAAAAGATGAAGTCATATCTTGCCGAAACTCTAAATTAACACTAAATTTTAAATTTTAAGCATTTAATTTTGGCTCATATGTATGTTTAATTTCAATTCATGATAAAATGCATATTTCAATTTCAATTTTTAGTTATCTCGGCAAATCATGATAATATCAGATCTGTCAATATACTGTTTAAGAGAAAAAAATGTGCCATCATCTTCAAATATCTTGTTTATCTCCAAATATGCTGTGACAGCAAAAATTTGCCTTTATCTTCAAATATTTTGCAAAAGAATTCAGTCTAGTGAAAATAAAAAAAAAAGACAACATTAAATAATAATGACGTCACCAATTTAAAACATAAAAACCCTTGTAACCTTTCAAATTTATTCTGTTTTGTATAATCTGACCTAGATGCTGAAAGCATTACCTGTAATATCTAGAAGCAGGAAAAGTCAGTTAAAGATGTTTTTACTTCACCCTTGAGTCCATATTCTCCAAGAATATTGTTGTTAAAATAACACAGCATTTTCAAGAAGCAGTAAAGTTAGAAATCAGTCATTCTTAAGTCTGAGACCAGTTCTGCCTCTTCAACTTCTCCAACACGCTACAAGAAGAGTCGGGAACCGTCAGATAATTTAGTAACTTTTCACAGAATTCTCCGATCCGCTACAAGAAGAAATCGGAGTGTAGTATAAAAGAAAATACTGCGATTCCCTACACGGTACCAGCTACCCTAGAGTGAGAAATCTGTTGCTGTCACCTAAACAGAACCCCCGTCATCCTCGAACCACGCAAGGCCATAAACGGAGGGTTAAAATATATATATATATATATATATAATATATATATATATATATGGGAATGAACTCAGAATGGTTCCCTGAGTTTTTTATGATACACACAGACCGTGCATGGAACAAGGAACTCTTCTGGGATAATTAAATCCACTATAGTCCGAATAAGTAATGGTAAATGACAAATACCATAGTTTTTCTTTTTCATGATGCAAGCCCGACGTGGGCAACGGGTCTCTCTCAAAGAGGTCCCATAAATATAGCTTCCCTCACCAGCTATCTGCAAAGCAGACAGGATCCAGCTTTGGGACATGGATCTAGGGTTTAAAGCAGCCTAGCCCCACTACATTTAGAACCTCAATATAAGTAAAAGACTCGTTGCATTCACGTCGGATTGAATAAATCAAAGAAAAAAGGGGTACCTATTATATTTTTAGCCAAAACCAAAACTTAAACCTCAACTGGCAGAATTGAGCGTCCCTCACCAGCTATCGGCAAAGCTGGATCCTGTCTGCTTTGCAGATAGCTGGTGAAGGAAGCTATATTTATGGGACCTCTTTGGGAAAGACCCGTTGCCCACGTCGGGCTTGCATCATGAAAAAGAAAAACTATGGTATTTGTCATTTACCATTACTTATTCGGACTATAGTGGATTTAATTATCCCAGAAGAGTTCTTGTTCCATGCATGGTCTGTGTGTATCATAAAAAACTCAGGGAACCATTCTGAGTTCATTCCCATCATGAAACGGACATGTTATGTGCCTTGAAAGTGGACGCTCAATTCTGCCAGTTGAGGTTTAAGTTTTGGTTTTGGCTAAAAATATAATAGTTACCCCTTTTATCTTTGATTTATTCAATCCGACGTGAATGCAACGAGTCTTTTACTTATATTGAGGTTCTAAATGTAGTGTGGCTAGGCTGCTTTGAACCCTAGATCCATGTCCCAAAGCTGGATCCTGTCTGTTTTGCAGATAGCTGGTGAGGGAAGCTATATTTATGGGACCTCTTTGCGAGAGACCCGTTGCCCACGTCGGGCTTGCATCATGAAAAAGAAAAACTATGGTATTTGTCATTTACCATTACTTATTCGGACTATAGTGGATTTAATTATTCCAGAAGAGTTCCTTGTTCCATGCACGGTCTGTGTGTATCATATATATATATATATATATATATATATATATATATTATATAAATTTTGGTTAGCTTTGGTTCTGCTTCCGCCCAATTCACTTTGACGAAGGTCAAGGTTGTTGCTCCATATATATATATATATTATATATATATATATATATATATATATATTGTTACATATGAGATTAGGATAAAAGAATTGATTACTTAATCAAAGACTAATTTAGCCTATAAATAAATTGTTGCCTATAAATAAAATTATGTTGGTGAAGATATGGGATGTTTTTATTAAAATATAACATTCGAAGCGAAAGGCACCAAGTAAAACAAACGCAGAAAGTCAGTGCATTTCAATGCTTGTTGAACGAATGTTTCACCCCTACAAAATCTGTGCTAAAATTTAAATGAGAACATTAAATTTAGTTCTCCTTTTTAGAAAAAAAACCGAGTTTGCAATGGAAGTGTTCTCAAGTATAGAAAATACATATATTGTGCAACAGGAGAATTCAAATCGTGTGTGGCACATAGAAGCGAAATTGTTCTTCTGAGACAGTAAATCACACTTAAAGCGAATGAGTTGGATAAAA
The DNA here is from genome assembly GCA_023014485.1 of Bathynomus jamesi. Lineage (NCBI taxonomy): Eukaryota > Metazoa > Arthropoda > Malacostraca > Isopoda > Cirolanidae > Bathynomus > Bathynomus jamesi. The sequence goes on along the minus strand of JAJOZX010004765.1, from coordinate 8,220 downwards.
ATAATCCAAACGCAAAATAGTCTTTCCTTGAAATTTAACGGAAAAAAACGGAGACACTCCGTGTTATTGTTGGTGTCTGTAAATACTAAAAAATAGTATATCCTACATTTGTTCGTTTAGGAAACAAGCTGAATTCAGTACATTCGGTATAAATATAATAAAATATATACGGAACTGGGGTAATCTAAAACGTGTTATTCCCATTGTACGTTGGTTGCAATGGCTAATCCGATGTAGGAAGGTGCACCTAGCAGATAAGTGGTTCTAATCGTAATTCAAGTAGTGCACAACTCATTTTAATTTAAATTGTTATTGGTCCATTCATTTTAATGGGCTTGCGCATTACAGTTACTTGTGTATTCAGTTAAATAACTACCATTTGTAAATTGTCTAACAGTCATATTTAAATTGCTTGTGCATTTTACATAACTGTCTTATCATTATTAAGTGTCTTCCCTAAATAAACAAATATTCATCACTGTCAAAAATTTAATTTCTGAATTGTAAGTTGTTTAGTAAAATCTTTGACGAATACATTATTTTTGTAAAAGGCTTTTGAATTATTTTCCTAATTGGATTGACAGAGAAATAAGACTATATACAGTGGTGGGCAAATTACTAAGATTTCATAATCGAGTAAAAGAAGAATTACTTGCCGAAAATAGTAATCAAGTAGAAGTAAAATTATTAGCTTAAATAAGTAATCGATTAAAAGTAAAAATTACTGATGTCTGAAAGTAACTAAAAGTATAAAATAGAAATTACTTTTCTGGATTAATTATATATTGCTTTTCAATGTCTATTTTTATTTACATAGTACAAATTTGGGATCACCTGAAGATCAGGGCCCCCAGCCTTTTTTAGTTAGCCTTATAAGGCTAACTAACAAAAATATCACGACCTAACCTAACCAATCGTTAGGTCAACTGTACGCCCTTGAGGATTGGTTAGGTTAGGTCGTGATATTTTCGTTAGTTAGCCTTATAAAGCTTACTAAAGAAGGCTGGGGGCCCTGATCTTCAGGTGATCCCAAATTTGCAGCACTGATATTTTAGTAATATGATTACAATTTTAACTATTAGTTAATGCATTCGTGATTCACTATAATGCTAAGTTGCAGATATTACTGAAGTTTATACATTACATTACACAAGAAACACTACCACTCAAAAAAATTTCGTATATTTTGTGCCAAAATTCCTTGATTAAAATACATTATTATCAATAATATGGAACAGCCTTGGTAGATTAGTTACTGTATAATAGGTTAGATATAATATGGGGGCTTTTTGCAGGAATATATTGTGAGTTTGAGGAAACTTACACCTCAGATAACAGAACTCGTAGTAAATTAACTAATTAGTCACTTAACTTAAAAAAAAAAAGTTATTTAACTTAAAATAAAAATGAACTCATTTAACTTAAAAAAATAAAAGTAAATTTGACAAATAAAAAGCCAAAACTTTCTCTGTTATTTCTGATAGGGGTTTAAAGACTTTAAAGGTGTAAAAAAGGAAACGTTTTTAAAGGTTTAAAGACTTTAAAGGTTTTAAAGACCGTTCCCACTCCCATCCACTTCCACTCCCACTTCCCACTCCCATCAGTTAGACTACCCAATTAGATCTAATAACTTTTTAATAATTGCTAAAGCTAAATACACAAGATCTACCCCTCTCAGAAGCAATACTCATTTTCAAACATAAACCACATATAAATCATCATACCCCATTTCATAACCTCAATATCCTTCAATAAAAATTTTCTTTACCTACCAACCAACAACGTCAGCGTCCTTCAACAAACTGTACCAACCTTTCTTATCTCTCATTCTTTGTTGCATCAGTAATCGAGTAAAATGTACCTGATTTGTTTCTTTTAAGGTTTTATAGATTTTAATATTTTACATTTACAGTAAACTCTTCCATAATGCTACCTTAAATGTTCCCCTAGATTATTTTTACTCTCATCGCAAAGCTAAGCCCATTTTATGGGTTCCTTTTATAATATTTTATATTTTAATTGTATTAACTTTATAATTTCATGAATCTTTTAACTTTTAATTTGGTACTTACGTATTATCGGGACTACCAAACGGTTTATTATGTATTTTTGCTGTCGTCATTTTAGTTTAAACTAACGAAAATATCAAAACTTAACCTACCAATCATCAAGGGCGTACAGTTGACCTAACCGGGCATTCAGTTGATCTAACCGGGCATTCATTTGACTTAACAAAGCACTGGATGTTTTTATCAATTACGGCGTTATTCTCTCATCCGGAACTTGCCCGAAATGTGACAGTGAGTGCCTAATACGAAAAGATCAGAAGATATTTAGGTGAAATAACCAATATTAACCTGTTAGGTCAACTGAATGCCCGGTTAGGTCAACTGAATGCCCGGTTAGGTCAACTGAAAGCCCGGTTAGGTCAACTGTACGCCCTTGATGATTGGTTAGGTTAAGTTGTGATATTTTCGTAAGTTTCAACGAAAATGACGAGAGCAAAAATACATAATAAACAGTTTGGTAGTCCTGATAAAACATAAGTACCTTTGTGGTATTTGTGTTAATATTTAAAATTGGTTTAAATTCACTGTTGGTTTTAATATTATATATATATATATATATATATATATATATATATATATATACTGTATATATATACGGGAATGAACTCAGAATGGTCCCCTGAGTTTTTTATGATACACACAGACCGTGCATGGAACAAGGAACTCTTCTGGGATAATTAAATCCACTATAGTCTGAGTAAGTAATGGTAAATGACAAATACCATAGTTTTTCTTTTTCATGATGCCATTATCCAACTAACAAATAACTTCAACTTAAGCAAAGGTCTTTTTCAACTCGATCCTGTTGTTTTGAATTCCTTCAGAACAGATTTAGATAAGAAAGGTAGAACGCTAAATCTTTGGTAAAATTTGTATGCCACCCTAATAACTTTTATTTTTCAATTTTTATACAAAAAAAATAGGCAGAGTGCTAAAACCCGGGCAGATTTCCAGTATAAATTTGTATATATATATATATATATATATATATTTTTTTTTTATCTATAACATTGTTTGGAAACAAATCTTTTAATCTTGTGCTAAAAATCGATAATTGTTCAATTTTTATATACAAAAAGAGCAGAGTGCTAAAACTTGGGCAGATTTCCAGTATAAATTTGTATATATGTATTTTATTTTTTATCTATAACATTGTTCGGAAACAAATCTTAATCTTGTGCTAAAAATCGATAGTTTTTCCTTATAAATTTGTGTGCCCCCTTCCACAATCCTTTAATTTCGTTTCTCCGTTTACTGTATATATATATATTTTTTTTTTCTCTTTCTGTAACCTATATATAGGCTGTAATTCTTTATGTACTTCAGTGTTCCTGAGGATGTCATTAGACGAAAGCGCTTGAGCACCATCTGTGTTTCCTTTCCTTCGTGGTTTTATTCATCATATAATATATATATATATATATATATTATATAATATATATATGTATATAATATATATATATATATATAAATATATATATATATATATATTATATATATATATATATATAATATATATGTATTATCGGGCGGTTGATGTAGTGTATTTAGATTTTCAAAAAGCGTTTGACACCGTGCCGCACAAAAGACTGATTGAAAAAACTAAGGCTCATGGAATCAGGGGTGTAGTAATAAATTGGCTAGAAGAATGGTTGCGAGGCAGGAAACAGAGGGTGGTCGTTGATGGAGCGGAGTCGTGTTGGGCTAATGTAGCGAGTGGCGTTCCTCAGGGTTCTGTATTGGGCCCCTTGCTTTTTCTTATATATATTAACGATTTAGATGTCGGCCTAGTCAGTACAGTTTCAAAGTTTGCGGATGACACGAAGCTGGGTGGTAGGGCGATTAATGACGAAGATAGAGGTAAATTCAGGAAGATCTGAATAAAATCGTTGTTTGGTCAGTCACATGGCAAATGAGATTTAACGTGGATAAGTGCAAAATTATGCATATAGGTTCGCGTAACGGTAATTTTGCGTATAGTATGTCAGGGAAAGATTTAACAAGCGTAGAGCAGGAAAAAGATTTAGGAGTTATACTCACTGGTGATTTAAAAGTAGCGAAACAAAGTACAGCGGCGGTCATTAAGGCGAACAAAGTGTTAGGTTTTATAGCTCGAAATTTTGAGTACAAATCGCGCGATATTATAGTTCCTCTTTATAAATCATTAGTTAGACCCCATTTGGAGTACGCGGTCCAATTTTGGAATCCGCATATGCGCAAAGATATAGACAAAATCGAAAGAGTTCAAAGACGAGCAACTAAGATGATTCCGTCTCTTAGGTCAAAGTCGTACGAGGATAGGCTTAAAGAGTTAAAATTGACTACACTCGAGACTAGGAGGTTAAGGGGTGATCTAATCCAGGTTTTCAAAATTATGAATGGGTTTGATAACGTAGATAGAGATAGCTTTTTCGAAATATCTCATATAATAGGACTAGAAATAACGGTGTAAGTTGACAAGTAGAAGGTTCGAGACAGCAGTTGCGAAAAACTTTTTTACGCATAGAATAGTAAATAGCTGGAATAGTTTGCCGGTAGAAGTAATTAGTAGCACGTCTATAAACATGTTTAAGAATCGATTGGACGCGCATGTTGATAGAAAGGGTATAGTTTAAGGTAGTAAAATTAAGGCTTTGTGGGGATAGATCCCACAGCTCAACACAAGTGTTGTGGGATATAGGGAGGCAGCGTCTTGGGTTAGGGGATACTCTCTGTCCTTACACACCCCATTTAAAGAGATTCCTCTGCCGAGCGGTGCCCCCCATAGTACTGTGAGGTATTGAAAAACTCATGATCTTCACTTGCCCCACAAACACCTTTAAATGGGAGACCCATAATGGGTGCACACACATTTCTACATTACTGTACAGTCTTTACAGCCACACCTACACTTTTCCTCGTATGTGTATACACAATACACGATTACGAACACAGTTAGGTAGACCAGCCATGAGTGGATCCTAGGGTCTTTGTTGGTCTGAAACATTATAACATTATAACATTATATATATATATATATATATATATATATATATATATAATATATATATATATATAATATAATATATATATTTATATATATATATATATATATATATATATATATATATATAATACATATATATATATATATATGTAAAAATGAACAATGAATAATCCATATTCATTTTTACATACGAAACCAAAATTGCCTAAGCGAGTTTTGGATAAAAATTTTAGTTGTAGCTTCCTATTTTTGTTTGTGTCACAACCCTATGATCTACCATTTCTGTGGTTTAGTCGTATCTATTTTCCATTTTTCATTGTTATAGAATTTATTATAATTAATTATGATTGTCTTCCATCTCACCCTCGACCCTAGATTATGCATACACATTGCATGTAACAGGATTGGAACCCGCAGTTGTACTTCTTAGTCATTGATACCCACTCTGTCTCTAATTCGTTCATGTAAATCTTTCTAATAATGACTTATACACTATGAGGTCATAAAATAACTTAATTCTCTTTACGTTTCTCATACCTTGTACACTAAATCACGTGCTTAGTATATGGACATCTTCCGTATGCAATGTATGGTAAATTCTTTAATAATAATGTTGTGGTGTTATGTAGTATAAACATTATTATTCAACCATATTCATCCATACGTCACATTTTCCCGTCATTAATTTCCCTTGATCATTATCCTATATAAATTTTATTAAATATTCATTTTTGCTCGTGAAACGCAAAACTTCATGCATTCGTTCGAAAACGCAGAAATACGTTCTCGCATTATTTTTTTCATTTTTATTTTTAATTATATCACCTCCCGAGATGAACTCGAAAATGCTGAGGTTGAGTTATCAAATTCCACTAACTGGCAGAATCGAACGCTTCAAACATAAAAAAAAACTCCTTTCGCTAAATTCGAATTTATAACTTTATCATGCGTTATGTTATATCATGTGTGTCATGTCTCATGTACTTGTGTTGTACTAATAACCAAATATAATAACCATATAGTATAACCATCTAGTATAACCATATAGTATAACCATATAGTATAACCATATATTATAACCATATATAAATATATAAAAACACTAAGAATGGTAAACGACGTAATGTACTTTAATGAAACTGTAATTAATAATAACTTGTAATGTACTTCAATGAAACTGTAATTGAATGTAATGAATTAATATATAATGTAAGAATGTACTTTAAATGGAAGTGTAATTAAACAATAAGTGAATATGAATTAATTGGTAATTGTAATCATAATTGTAATAGACCAAAACGAAAATCTGCTCAGTGGTGTACATGAATTGTACCTATGTACTATTACGAAATGATATCGTCTTCATAAATGTAGACTCGGCAAAAAATACAAATTAGTTTTTGTTATTTTTATTTTTTTTATTATTTTTATTTTGAATTTTTCAAACATCTGATCATGTGTTTAAAAGGGGGGGAACTTAACCTTCAACTGTCTTCCCCCAAACATTTAGGTTTATATTATACATGTATTTGTAAAATTAAGGCACTTCATCAAGTCACTTCATTGCGGTACTTCATTATAGAACTTCATTATGACTCCTTTGTTAGCAGCCTCGCTGCGAGGAGGGGGCAGAGGCCCCGTTGCCTCCTTAACTTTTTAGATTCCGGCCTGAGCCATGGTCGAAAGAGGTCGAACCTCTACCCCTGTAAATTCAGAGCACTACCTGTACATTTTGAGAAGTAAACCACAGTAGAAAAAGTTTTTATCTTTTCCTTCGAGCCTTGTTCTCTTCAGGAATTTAGTCAGTTAAGTCAATAAGTTATAAAAGAAAAATCGATAAGTTTAGTACCAAGAGAAAGTATCAGAGTATTATAGCAAGAGAAGAATTAATAATCGTCGACCCATAAAGCGAGAGAAAGAGACAACCCAAGCACCACAGAAGATATTGGCATAACAGTCTGGCGAGTTTGTAGCCAAGAGTGTAACAAGAGGCGACCGAAAAGAATTAGAATGTTATAGAAGAAATATCCGTTGCTGCCTCCTAACCAGAACCCCCCCGTCGATTCCGAACCGATTCAGGGCCATAGACGGAGGGGTTAACATATATATATATATATATATATATATATATATAATACATATATATATATAATATATATATATAATATATATATATATATAATATATATATCTATATATATATATTATATATATATATATATATATATTATATAGTATGTATATATATATAAAATATATATGTATATTATATATATATACTGTGTCCCAAAAAAACTATATACTCTTTATAGCATCATATATTTTATAATTTAAAAAAAAAACAATATATTGTTATAGCAATTGCCAATGAAAGGTAAATTAGTAATCTAAGTGATCAAAATGTTATAGCGAGTTGTTTGCATGTAAAATTTAATTAACTACGCCAAGTGCTCAAAATGTTCTCCGGCGGCATGAATGCACTTTCAATACAACAAAATCGTGTGGTCTGATGAAGCTACATTCAAGCTGAATGGCACAGTAAATCGACACAACTGCAGGTACTGGTCACTTGATTATCCACACGTTTATGTGGATAAACATGTTAATTTACCAGGATTAACAGCATGGTGTCGTTTATCATCCAGGTGTTTGGTTGGACCATTTTTCTTTAATGGGACAGTTACCGGTGCCGCATATCTCGACATGCTGCGGACAGAAATTATACCTGCAGTTCGGAAGTTGTTTGGAAACGACGACTTTTACTTTCAACAAGATGGAGCCCCCCCTCATTATAATTGTGATGTCAGAAGGTACCTCGATGAAACGTTGCCTAACCGTTGGATATGACGAAGAGGAAGCGGTGAGTATCCTCCACGTTCACCGGACTTGACTCCACTTGATTTTTACTTGTGGGGCTACCTGAAGGATGCAGTTTATGTTACAAGACCTGCAACACTCGAACACCTTAAGGATGCAATTAGGGAAAAGTGCGGGACCATCACAGCATCCACATTAGTCCATGTCTGCGAATCAGTTAGTCGACGCATTCAAAAGTGCATTCATGACGCCGGAGAACATTTTGAGCACTTGGCGTAGTAAATTAAATTTTATGAAAATGAAAATGAAAATGTTTATGGGCAGACTATAGTCCATATGACAAATATT